>LPNX011211353.1:1272000-1460254 GCA_001517045.1 Pseudotsuga menziesii | reverse complement strand
TATATATATATAGATATAGATATATAATTTTATAAACTAAATATATAAATATGAATTATTTTCTAAACTCAAGTAGGAACTAATAGAAAGTTCCTAGTTATAAAAACTACTACTAAAATATATAGCATATAAATCAAACTAAGAGTTATTTTTAAGAAAGTATTAAAATATTGATTTAACTGAAGATAAATAACTACCCCTTTCCAAATAAAATCTATAAAAACAAGAGCCAAGAGAAGGCATAGTATCTTATCATTATTTTTGTATGGGATTGGAGAGAATTTCCAAACGCAATACTTAGAGAATACAAAATTTAACTCCAAAATACTAGAAACCTCATCCTTAGGTGTTCTAGTTTTGACTTGCATGTTGGAGATAGCTTGGGGGGATCTAATTAAGAACCAGGAATGGTTCCGATTCAAGCTTGGGAGGAACATGGTAGTTCTGAGGTCATCCAGTTACCACTCCACGTGTTAGAAACAAAGTATTTCCTATTAATTTTGTGTTGAAGCGTGTAGGATGATAGAGCTATTACAAGCCACGTGACTGCAGGTAATAGGTTTACCCTATATCAGATATTGTTTTTTCTATTAAATATGTTATACATTGAGTTTTACAGTTATCAAGATTTGCATGGAAAGCTGCAAATTATCCTTCAATAAACTTGATAAAATCTTTACTTTTGTGGGTCCATTGAGATAATGATTTAGTTAGGATGCCTTGGGTTGACTTAAAGAGATTTTAATGGATAGGATAAATTTAATTTTTTTTTTTATGGTTTAGGTTAGATTTAGGATAAATCTTATTAACTCGAAGAAAAAAAATTTCATATTTGTTCATAAACTTCAAACCCCAAAACCCATATTTCTTCAATTCTACATATAAAACTTCAAGAAGTCAGAATCTAGGATTAATATTCTCATAAATATTAAGATAATTTATTTCTCAAACAACATGAACATTGATTATTTCACACAAGAATCCTAAATCATAGGAATCATAGATCTTAGAAACAACAGTGTTGAAAAATCAAATAATTATTTAACCATTTAAAACATAGGACAAAGTTGTTTTCGAGTGTAGGTCAGTCCAACAAAGCAAGCTTGTGTTGGAGCTATGTTTTGTAAATAAAAAATAGATACTGAAAACTTATTTACAAACCATCCACACAGGGTTTACAAACTTAGACAAAATAGAGAACTACAGGTCATTCATGACAGATTGAATCCTTTGGAGCCCCAAGTCTACACTATCAACATTTCCAGAATAACAAATATGACTCATAAATCTAAGCATAGTGCTGGCTCAAATCCATGCTTAAACAATTTAAAAAGAAATAGATATTACATAGCCATAAGATAAGCTTAACTAGTGTATCAAAATATCCCTTCTACCAACATCGAATTCCATAGAGTTGTTTTTCCAGGCATACTTTGGAAGGAGTAGCCACGCTTCAAGCGTTGGCATGAAAATTCATTAGTGAAAATTAAGGGTAATAAGAAAGAAAATTTAGGGCTTTTCTCGTGCTTCTATAGAGAATTAAAACAATAGAAGATTCCAATTCATAAAATGTTTACAAACTAGTATCCATAGTGCCATTGTTGGCATTGCTAATGCAGAGCGTCTCCACCCTAACAACTTACATTGCTCACCATCAACGCTTTGCCCAGGATTTTTAAAAGACCACAATTCATAAATTAAAAGTAACTGAACTGAAATATAGATTTTCTGTAAACCAAATCAACTACATACGCCCAAATACAAACATCTATAGGTAAGATTTCTATGCTTCAACATAACCTTCTTAGATTTTTCCTTAAATACACAAATCAAGCTTAAAGAACAAATCAATTTACCTTGATAGCATTATCTACGAGAATGTACATGATACATTAAAAAACTAAAAAACATAGAAATTAGAATCCCATGAAATACCTCATTATTCACCCAGCTAAAAACATTAAACCAAAAAAGAGAACGACTATACAAACTTGCATTTCCAGAAATAGGTCTTAGATAGCTTTTTTTTACGCACTGTCAAATTAAAAATTAAAAATTCATTAAAACACCTGAATAGGCTCATAAGCACTAAACCCTACAAAAATCCTGAACACCATTTCATTCACAAAAACCTTACATTAATCATGTATAAAAGCTGAGAGACTTCCAACAAACCGTTGTAACTCCAAATATCAAGACATTAAACAACAAAAACCACATCCCCAAGTCCTTGGAAATGCAGAACAACCAACCAAAGGTAAATGCCACTTGAACATGGGCTTACCAAGTTTCATAGACCCTGTTTAAACGCTGCGCCATAATGACACAGAACCAATGAAGAGTTAGTAAACGTTTTAGTAAAAAAAAATATAATAGAGAAAACATAGTATAAGCTACATGGAGAAGGCACATACCTGAACATCAATGGTGACCCTACAAATGCCACAACCCCACTTTCCACACCATTTCCAAGAAAATACCAACAGGGAGCTCGCTCCCCTCATCCTCCATTTTATCATGCAAAGGGGATTTCAAAACCAGAGTAAATGGATTTTATTCCTGAGCCAGTGTGGAAGGAGGACACAAGTTCCTTCACCTGGAATTCTTAAATGCTTAACCACCTCCACTGGTAACTAGATCAATTACCTACTCTCTACAGTCGTATTTTTCTTCTTATAATTGCAAAAATGTATTCCTCTATGGATACATAACCTTAGTTTCAAAGGTTAAAACATTTATTTGTTTGATCAAATTACTTCTCTAAACAATACACTCAACATAGGGTTGGTTCTTCGTACCCGTGAAAAAGATATTCTCATGTCTTAGTTCATAATGAACTAAGTCCAAGTTCATACAAGTCCTTCATACCTTTTTGTTGAGTCGTTATTAAATCCAACCACTCTTTTCCCTTGAGAAGAAGAAGTAAGTTAGCCACAACATTTTAGCTTAAACAAGACTAGGTTATGTGTTAAGTTAAACATCCATTATAAACAAGTATGAAGAAAGTATACATAACTGAAAAATAAACACTAGTACAATATATAAGAAACATCTTTATATAAATAAATGACCTAAATTTCACTGCAAGCATAAGGGGAGTTTTGAGGTAAAAAATGGGCCTCAAAACCAAAATTGTACCATTAAAATTCACTTTATAAGAACCAATACGATTCAAAATGATGATGTCAACTATAAAGGTAAAATTTGTAAATATAAATAGAAGGAAACATAAAAAACTACTTTTTCTTATTGTATTTTGAGCATATCTTCTTGTCGGTTCACCCAACTTTTGAGTTTGGGGACTCGTTGGATGCAAAATTTAAATATTCCACATCAAACCCATATACATACTGCATACTTATGAGGTTCCCACGGCACCCAAAAATGAAAATTTCAATAAAAAACGTATTTTAATATTAAAATACTTTTTTTTTATTGAAATTTTTCGTTTTTGGGTGCAGTGGGCACCTTAGAAGTATGAAATGTGGCTATGATTTTGATGCTAAATTAAATTATGCATCCAACGAATCCCCAAACTCAAAATTTGGGTGAACCGACAAGGAGATATGCCCAAAATACGATAAGAAAAAATAGTTTTTATTTTTCCCCTCCAAAATTTAGAACTTTTATTTTATTATTATAATTCTTATTTTATTACTTCTCTTATGAGGCCCATTTTAGACCATGTATTAATCTACGGAAGAAATCCAGATTAAGAATACAAGTATATTTCTTAATAAGTTTACACAATGACAAAGTTCAATTTAGATGAACCTTAGATCTTAATGATTTTATTGACCATAAAAAAAATTTCGGATTTAACGGACATTACAAATGGTATCAAATCCCAGTTTCGAATACTTAGAGACCTTCTAGGCTCACTACTGAACATCCAATGTAGAAATGTATTTTCAAAAACTTTATTTATGATTTCTAAACTAATAGAATAATATTGTTAGTTTCAGTTTGAAATGAAGATATAAAGAGAAGTCTAAATCATGGATGCAAAAGAGAACACCAGTTGACATGGGAACCTAAATTCCCCACCTCGAGAAGAAGAAATCATGGTGGAACTGAATTTAAACTTCATTAAGACTATACAGAGTATATAATCATATCTAGAGAGTTTTATGGATGGCAACATGAATGAAAGGCAAGAACAGAGAGAAAGAAATGATGGTCGACTTCGGATCTTAACAGGGGTAAACCCCCATAGACAATCCACCCATCAAACAAATCCAAAGAAAACTGTCATCATAGAAGTAGTACCAATAGTCCAAGAGAGGAGGGACGAGAAGAACACATCCCTGACTTCATAGAAGAAGAATATCAAAGGTCTTCTGGTGATGCCTCACCCTCCCCTTGCAAGAAAAGTCAGAAACATGATGATAGCCTTCAGGGGGGATTTCAAAATATCAAAGCCCCAACCTATGAAGGAGAAATGAATACCAGAGAGAAGGTTGAATAAAGGCTCCTAGGTATGAATAAATACTTTCGAGTACATAATTACTCCAGCGAGATGAAATCTAGGCTGGCCATTTACAAAGTTGAATGGAAAGGCATTTAGGTGATGGAGAGACCTAAAACATACTAAGAGGGACAAAGTAAAGGATATCAGATGGAGTACTTTCAACAAAATATTCAAAGAAAATTACATGTCCAAAATATTCATTGAGAGAAAAATAAAAGAGTTCCAGGAATTAAAGATGGGATCCTTAACTATGGATGCATTTATCAACATATTTTTAGATCTGTTGCATTATGTACCTTACATAAAAGATGAAAAGGTCAAGATACCATAATTTTTGGGATGTCTCCCTCCAAATTTTCAAGAGAGAATTGAGTTTGACATGCCCAAAACTCTAGACACCACTTTGCACTAGGCTAGACTTTGTTATGAACATGGAAAGCTAAGACATGAAAATATGAACAAAAGTCAACACAGATTTAGGTCCTTCTCAAACAATCAAAAACCCATTTTTAAGCCATCGCCATACAGAAAACAAAACAATAGTTTCCCACCTAATATAAATTTAAACAAACCTGGTGCATGACCAAATGTTCTTGCACCAAATGCAAACATACTAGTAGTAAAGGGAGGAGCCAAGGATGCCCTACTGTAGGTTAGATTTTGTAAATTTCAAGGGCCCCATTATTCCAGATATTTCCCAAATAAGATAGATGGATTCCTACACAATTTACAAGAAAACCCAACAGTAGAAGACATGGCTAGGACACCTAGGATCTATGCAGCACTCAACAACCGATAAGAATATCATCAAGCCACTATGTTTGAGATAGAAGGTAAAGTTTTCAATGCATCTATTTCCATTTTAACTGATCCCGGTGCTTGTCGAACCTATGTTTCCCCCAACATTGTCAATACATGTAAACTATAGAAGGAACAAGTCGATAAGTTGACTTAAATGAGAGCCGACTTAGTCAATCAGCTAACTAAGTCGATGGGCCGACTTAGTCGATTAGCCGACTAAGTCGGTCGACCGGCTAAACTAAGAGAATAGGTTGGTCACCTAAGGTCATGTCGGTTCACCGAACCAACAAGTAGTTATTTTGTACCCATTCTGTAAATCATATATATTAGGCTATTGAGCCAAATGAGAACTTAGTTCAGTTCTCCGTGTTGTATGGACTCATTTATATAATATAATATATTTATTCACCTATCTGTTCTTATCTCTTGTCTCTGTGTTTTATTTATATATGTTTTAGTGTGTATTATTGGTAACGTTATGTGATTTGTGAGATTACAACATTGGTTCCGTTGCCGGTAGTACACTACTGGAATGTATGCAAACAGATGATACCAGAGCAGGAAATTAAGGACTGGTGTGAACGTAAAGTTCCAAACTATTTGCAGAATTATGTGCGAAGGAACAGATTAACAATCGCACAAGCAAAAGAAAGATTTTTCATAGAGACGCATGGAAAGTTTGTCGAATCAGTGCCCCAACTTTTGAATAAATTCCTGGATGAGAAAACCAGACAGGATTAAAGAACAACAGTTGTTGGAAAAACTAATCCATGGAGGTAGAACAAACTTGTCGGAGTGGTTTGAGAAAATCATCGACGACTTCTGTGAGGAATGAGCAGTCGAAGATAGAACTTCGGTGGAAACAGTCAATGAGAAATTTTACACAGATCTCGCCGAACAATTTCTGTGTTCCCTACCAACCTTGCTGTTCAAATTCTTGATTGAGAAAGGAGCAGGACATATTGTAGAACCTCGTCCATCACTTCATGAACTGCCATCAAAATCTAACTAGCTGGAGAAGTAGAGGAAGTGGGAAAACTTCATTGCAGAAAGGGAGTGGGAATACTTCCTAAGAAAATAGACTGAACTATCCAAGCTTTCTAAAAAGCGTCGGGTAGGCTATGGGGGGGTAGCTGGTTATATGTCAAGATAGAGTATAGTGGATCCTAGTCAACTAGAAGTAGATACCAGTCACCAGTAATGAGAAGTTTACTAAAAGGGAACTCAAGAGAATAGTACCATATGAAGCTATGTCGGACATTCAGAAAATAGAAAGAGAAGAGAGACACTAGAGAAGGGAAGCAAGACAAGAAAGAGCCTTAAAGCTGCACAGAGGAAGGAAACCTAGGGAGAACAACCGGGAAGAGAGTCCGCTAGAGTCGGGTCATTACCGACATGAAGAAGGTGTGGAATAAGAAGCGTCCCCTAAGGAGGAAGAATTGTGGATAGAGCAGCCAGAAGCTCTCCAATCAAGAGCTCCCAATGAAGGAACAACCCTCTCTCCATTGAATCCGCGTACTCGAATAGATACCATTGTCAAAGAAGACCTTCGACTACGAGCTGGTGACTTTAGTATATGGAGTTGACTAGGTGACGACACGTATACTGGCTGACACCTCATTATACGTCGACCAGAGGAAGGGAATTGGGTGACCTTTCAAGTGGCACCCTCCAACTGAAGTATCCACTTGATCTTACCGACACATGAAGGAGCGCCCCCCCCACCAAATACAACTTTAGAAGAAACAAAACATTCATAAATGTGGACAAATAGTTGCAGTGGACGATCGACAGCAAAAGTCGACATCAAACGACTGCAAGTCGACGAAGAATCGACAACCGACGGGAACGGAAGTTCCATCAACCAGAATTTCGTAGAAATGAACACACCAATAACCCCACCACCCTCATTACCACCCCCACCTCCACCGCCACCACCTCCTGAAATCAGTGACAGTGATTCAGACATGGGTCACAGATCAGCTCACATTCCTCTTTATGAGAGAGATGAGGATCCTAGATGACACTTGTTCATCTACGAGTTGACTTGGGAAGCCAACCAAGTTACAGATGAGGATAGACAAATGGCACAGTTCACAGGTGCCTTAAGGAAAAGGGCAATGATGTGGTATATGACCTTTTCAGAAAGACAACCCAGAGCGACAAAAGCCAAGATTAAGGCACAATTTTTGTCATTTTTCAAAACCCTAGATGCTAAGCACCTGGCTGCGAAAAAACTCAAAACCACATCACAAAAGCTAGGGGAGACTGTTCGCGACTATGATAAATGTTGGAAATACCTACTAATCCAGTTGGATTATGTTATAGATGAACAGTTACTAATCCAATGGTTTCTTCCAGGGCCATCTCAAAAATTACATCGACACATCAGTCTGGAGACGTTCAAAACTTACAAAGATGCGCTAACGAAAGCTCTTCAGGTGGAGATGGACGAAGACATACCTGCTTACCCCACGGACCACAGATTGGAAGAATAGCTTGAGAAAATACAGAATTCTCTGAAGGAACTAAGCCTAAATAATTAGGAGATCTGGTGCACCAAATGCTCGACGGCCGGCCATTCAAAAGATAACTGTCGACAAGATGTTCGATTCATATAGACCAAGGATTTTTGCGACATTTGCTAGGAGCACGAAGATCACTCGATGAAAGACTGCCCATTCAATATGAAGAACGGTAAGGCCTCCTGGTGTGCCATCTGTGAGACCAAAAGTCATAACATGGCTGTCTGTCAGTTAAAGTTGAAGAACTGACATAACTATCAGGCGGTCTACCAAACGAATGCAGCGGCATAGCATAACGAGAAAAATAATCTGGAAAACTATTCGAATGGTCAAAGATATGATGGTCGATGATATGAGTGCCAGTACAACAATCAACACCCAGGATATGGAAGAAGAGGTCGATTCCCCAAGAATTGTGACAACCGACTGCATCGACCCATCCAGTGCTTCACCTATTATAAAGAGGGTCATCGGTATGCAGACTGTCCATACAAGGACAGAACTGATCTCAAATTCTGTACTCATTATGGTGTAAGGGATCACTCACTAGAGGATTGCCCTACCATGTTAGAAAAAATTAATACAAAAAAAAATGTTAATGTCTTGTCCTGCGTACAAAAAAATGATGTAATAACCACCAAAAATTTACATATTGTAACTCGACAAGGAACAAAAACAGGAGATGATAACCCACAAATCAGTAAAATAAAAGAGAAAAATTTCTATCCTGACCCATTGAAGGAAAAACAAATATATAACGAAGCAACTAATGTATTCAAAGAAATTGCACGACAAGAAAACGGTCAGAACAGTCGACCTAACACAATAAATGAATTAATCCAACTCATTCAAACAAACAATTCAGTATCCCAGTTTATCGATTTGTTGTATGAAATAAAACGTACCAATCCCGAAAAACAAACAAAGAACATTTGCAGCTTAAATAAAAAAGACAAAAGTGATGCTGACCCACTTGTCGACCTGGAAATTGAAGGTTATCACGTCCGACAAGTAGTGCTCGACTTTGGCTCATAAGTAAACATCATGACTCGTGACACTTGGGAACAAATGGTCAGACCTCGACTCTATGAGTCAGGCATATACCTGAAACTAGCTGACCAAGGCCTAATTGAACTCATTGGAGTCTGGAAAAACGTCGACATGACTATAAAAGGAATTTCGACCAAGGTTGATTTCAAAATCATTGACCCAAAGGAAGGATCCAGTTCCTTCCTAGCGCTAGTCGGTCGACCTTGGGGTAGAAAGATGAAAGAATCCATATCCCTAGATAAGGAACACATCAAGTTAAAAGGAAATGGACAAAAGGTCATTGTACCCATTCATCCATCTCAAGGGGAACCTTGGACTGAACCTATTAATGAAGAAGTCGATGTTCGACAACTCTACCAAATCCACAACAATGCAAACTACACAGAACCAAATATCCATGGAGAAATTTACTTGGGTAACCAAGACTCAGTTGGTTATAATTTCGACGCCGAATTGTACGATTGGGATATCTAGAACTACAAAACACAAGCAAGAAGGTACTAGACTATACAAAAAGTGCAGAAAAATCCCACCCAATAGTGCTTCATAGTGTCCATTGTCCCAAAACATTTTGAAAAGAAATTTGGGAACACCCTACCTTACAATCGACCAACTTGAATACTACACGACTACCAAGGTATAAGGAAAGGGAATCACCAGTCATGCATGTCGAACAAGTCTCAAAAAATATTGGTGAACATAGACGACTTCAAAGCTTAGTTGAAACTTTTACAGGACAAGCTGCTAGATGGTGGGATACCCATCAGACAAGACTACAAACCTGGACAACTACGTCGACTTACTTTGTCGAAAGGTTTGGAGGAAAGAAGTTAACCCAACAAGCTCAGATTCCTGTATTCACTCAAGGACAAAACCTAGAAGATCATATCAAAACCTATGAAAAGGAGTGGAGAAGACTTGGATACAAGGATGAACGAGCATGGCCACACTTGTTCCCATCAACCCTAGCCGACTTACCAAACAAATGGTATAAGATGGAAGAAGCTAGAGGTGAAACCTTCTTATGGCATGAACTCAGGGAAACTTTTATTAAAGATTTCAACTTTATACCTCAAAATGAAAATTTGGTCGAAACAACAATACAAATTAAAGAATTTATCCAGTCGACCAAAGATAAACCCTTACCAGATCACTGACATACAAAGGATTGTAACAAAGTACAAACAAAGCTAAAGCCTCAGTCGACAATATTACAATTAGAAAATGAAAATACATAAGGAAAAAGCTTTAGATGGAAGACCAACCATGTCGAAACAAAAAAACCTATATGCACCATCCTGAAAGTGGAAATGACAGACAAAACAGATACTGACAGAATGACTGCAGCCGAGTTCCTTGCCACATTCTCACAGTTCAAAGAAGGAAGTCGAACGATCAATGAAGCCAAAGCACCAGAGTGGCTAGATGCCAAGGTCAAAACTAAAGAATTTGACATCTCAAATGATGATCGACCAAAAATGGCAAAGATTGTAGACTACTGGAGCGAACAACATACCACAGAAATAATGAACTTACTAAGGGAATTCCAAGATGTATTTGCTAGAGATTACAAAGACCTAAAAGGCTTAGTTCACGAAATGGGAGAAATGAAAATTGATACTAAACGTGACGTTCGACTTGTGAAGAAAAGACCTTATAAAATAGCTCACAAATACAAGGAGATAGTAAAAAGGAAATTGATAACATGTTAGCAGCAGGCATCATCTACCCTATTGACCAATCAGAATGGGAAAGTCCAATGCTTGTACAACCTAAGAAACATGACCTGACCAAATTGAGAATTTGTGTCAACTTCAGGGAACTAAATAAAGTAACATTGACAGACCCATTTCCAACACCTTATGCAGATGAAATCTTGAATGAAGTTGCAGGACATGAATGCTACTCATTTACAGATGGATTCTCATGCTATAACCAAGTACCAATAGCTAAGGAGGACCAGAAGAAGACAACCTTTATGTGTGAATTTGGTTCCTTTTCTTACAAAGTTATGCCTTTTGGATTAAAGAATGCACCTGCAGTGTTCTCTCGAATCGTGGTTACAACTTTTCAAGAATACATTTACAAGACCATGGCATTATACTTTGATGACCAGACAATATACTCCATGCTCAAATATCATTGCAAATGGCTCTGACTTATGCTGGAGAGATGTCAATAGATTCAACTTGCCCTAAACATCAAGAAATGTATATTTGTGACCCCCATAGGGATATTATTAGGGCACATTGTCTGTAAGGAAGGTATTAAGGTTGACTTTGCAAAGATTAAAATTATCCTCGACCTGAAACCACCAGTAAACCCCAAACAAGTCAGGGTGTTACTTGTCCACACAGGTTATTACAGAAAATTCATAAGATATTATTCAGATATGACCTATCCTCTTGAAGAACTACTAAAAGAAGATCAAGAGTTTAACTGGATAGAGGAATGCCACATATCATTCGAAAAATTAAAAAGAAAACTAGTCGAATCTCCCATCTTAAAGTTTCCAAACTGGTTGATCAAATTCCATGTCCATATTGATGCATCAGGCTTAGCAATAGGAGCAATCCTAACTCAACCAGGAGATGATGGAATGGATTATCCCATAGTTTACAACAACAGAAAATTAAACAAGGCTGAAAGAAACTATTCGACCACAGAACGAGAAGCCCTAGGTATGGTCTTTGCCCTCCAAAAGTATCAACATTATCTCTTAGCTAACCTGTTTATATTCTATACTGACCATCAGGCCCTAAAGTATCTTATTAATAAACCACTCCATCATGGAAGGATTTGTCGATGGCTACTTCTCTTCCAAGAATTTGAGTTTGAAGTCGTTGTCCGACCAGGCAAGTTAAATGTCGGTCCTGCCCACTTATCTCGGATCGACATAGGAGAAGAACTGACAGAAGTTGATGATGACTTACCTGATGCACAATTATTTTGGATAGAAGCAGTCTTAATAGAACTAGAAGAAATAGCTCAGTTCTTAGAAGATGGACATGCACCAGAAGGTATGAGCACCAAGAAAAAGTAGATCTTAGCTATGAAGGATACACCATACAGTCTCATCAATGGATTTTTATACAAAATGGGATTAGATGATATCTTCAGAAGATGTGTACTAGAACATGAACGAGACCACATTCTCCACGAAGCACACTATGGACCTGCAGGAGGACATTTTCAAGCTGACACAACTGCAAAGAAAATCCAACAGTCAGGATTATGGTGGCCGACACTCCACAGAGATTGCAAAAATTTTGTTAGTCGATGTGACAGATGTCAACGACTAGGTCGACCCCTACCTAGCATAGAAATTCCCTTGATATTAGTAAACCTTAGTCTCACATTTGAAATCTGGGCCATAGACTTCATAGGACCATTTCCTATACCAGTAAAAAGGTTAGGTGCAAGGTATATCATTACTGTAGTGGAATATGTCACTAAATGGGCAGAAGCTGAACCAGTCGATACATGTTCTAGTGAGATAGTTGCTAAGTTTATCTATGAGAATATCATCACTAGATTTGGATGTCCATTAGCCCTGATTAGTGATAAGGGGACACACTTTATCAACAAAACTATCAAAACCCTAACCGACCAGTTCCAAATTGACCACCATCAGAGTACAACATATCATCCTTAGTCAAACGGAGCAATTAAAGCATTCAATAAAGCATTAACAAGAGGATTAACCAAAATATGTAATGCTGACAAGGACAACTGGGATGAGAAAATACCTGTAGTCTTATGGGCATACAGAACATCCTATAAATGATCGACCGACCAAACACCTTTTCGACTAGTCTATGGACAAGAAGTAGTAGTTCCACTACACTTCTGACAACAGACACCTATTATCGTAGAAATACTACATGTTGATGTCGAACAAGGAAGGAAGGACTGACTATTTCAACTCAGCAAGCTGGAAGAACACCGACTCATGGCTATACAACACCAAGAAATCCAGAAGCAACAACAGAAAGCATGGCACGACCGAAACATTAAGAACAAAAACCTGTCGGTAAGAGACCTTGCTTTATTATACAATAGTCGGGTCAAAGGAAAACCTAAGAAGCTCCACATAGAATGGATGGGAACTTACATTGTCGAAGAGATACATCCCAATGGATCAGTTTGACTAAGAACCTTACAAGGTATGGTATTCCGAAAGCTCGTTAATGGAGCCTGACTAAAATGCTATAAAAACTAAATTTCAAAAAAAATAAAAAAAATCATATAACGACCATAACCGTCAACCAAAATCCATAAAAAACTAAAAATTCCAAAAACAAAATAATACCCTACAAACATAAAACCATGACAGGAAATCACCACCTCGACAACCGCCATCATGACCATCGACATAACACTGTCAACCATTTTCATCGACCGACTACTCCCATTGACCATTCTCATCACCGACATCGACTGACGACTTCGATAGTCCCATCGCGCATTCATGACATCGAGCGCCGAAAGCAGTTCGCCATTAACACACACTCACACACTCCAGCTGGAACATCACATCCGCCATTAATACACCCATCGACGCACACACTCACAGCATCACCTATAAATACTGGATCACCGAAGGTTATTTCACCGCAACCTATATAGACAGAGCATCGGAGCATCCAGCCAACCAAAAACTAAGAAACCATTAGCGACATCGACCACCAAACCGACACAATGGCCCCCTAAACAAACCAGAACCTCGACCAAGGCTAAGGAGATATAGGCTGTGGAGACACCTTTAGTCCGCAGACTGAAAAACATCAAAAATGCCAAAGTACAAGAAGGGTCATGGCAAAATCTATGGACCGAAATACAAGAATGGGCCTTTGTTGACAAAAATATGACTCAAGCAACAAAAAAAGTCAGACGCAACACTCTCTTTGGCTATGCCAATGCACCGTTGATGGCTAGATTTGGTGGCATGAAGGAAGCCACTGTCAAATTCATAATCAGTTGATATCATAATGGCCGATTCTACTTCGATGAGCCGATCAACATCTCTGGAGATGTCATCTCCAAGCTGACCGGTCTCTCTAATAAAGGAGACCCTATACCAGTCGAAATCAAAGAAGGACTGGTCGAAGAGCTCACTGGGTCACCTTCTGGTAAAAACTCCAAGGGGTTGATGATTAGCCAAATCACAACCCGAACGCCACAGATTGTGGCCAAAATAATTGCCATAACACTCACTCTAGCAGGTCGAGGCAACAACCTTAAGTTAGAAATGCTAGAAGCCGTCGACACCATTGCCACCGATGGATGAATATACAAATGGGGTGATTATGTCATCGACATGGTGAAAACCATCTGTGAGCAATGTCAAGAAATGGGGGGAATCATCAAGTTCCCCTCCCTCATCTTATGGATTGTCATTTACCACATCTGCCCAGAGGGGAGCCTAGTCTTTTGAGAACCATCGAAGTTCGACATGTGGCAGTTTAAACCCTTCTCCTAGAAAGGAACCTTGTACAAAATGGAGCACGTGAAAGTATTTCTAGACAACTGGTTCAAAAAACTCAAAGTCTACACGACTAGATTGGAGGGTGCCTCAAAACATCTGACAAAATCTACCAGTGAATTCCCACATCTAGCTGGAGCTCGACCATACCTCGATGTGGTATATGTAGGGCGACAATTCCAATGCCAAATCCTTCAACTACTACCCATCTATCAACCAGATCTTTCGAGAACTGTCTCGACAGGACAAGACAAAAATACCAGTATCGGTAGCAGCGAAATAGTTCGAATTCTCGATCGAAGAGCCACTCACAGACCAGGAAAAAGAGGAAGACTATGACCTCAACCTCTACATCAGCACATTTGTGTCAGAGGAGACACTGGTCAAACACACTGGCCGACTGTAGATAACTATCAAACCTCCAACTGCCAAGAGAACAGAACCCTAGACCACAAAGCCAAATTCGTAGCCACAATAGCAGATAACTCCTTTGGCTACAGAAAGTGTCATCTCGACTCAAGCACCGATAGGCAAGACAGAGCCCGACAACCCTGAGTATGCTGTTGTGAAAAGCATTATCCAAAAACTCTCAAAAGAAATAGCAGCAACCGGGAAGAAAATAAAAACACAAGAACAACAACAAGGTAAAGGTAAGCACAAGCTTATCATTGCAGAATCATCAAAGTACGAGGACGAACTGGTAGCCACAGCCCTCGAAATCATAGAGGATGCCACTGGAAATAAAGTGTCAGTCGAAACCCGGTTCCAGTGCTTTGTTGATGCAGGAGCACAAGTAGGTCAATCAAAGAAAGCAAAGACCATGACGATGCCTGAAAACGTCGTTGATCTTATGTCGACGCCTCCAACCCCATCACCAACCAAAATAACCGAGGAGCAAGCACCGGCACCACAGTCAGTCAGCCCCCTTGACTTATACAAAAGTGTGATGCTGGAGGCGATAAAAGCAAAGTTCGATAGAGATAGCGACTTGTAATCTTTCTTTTAGAAACTGCCTGTGATTTTCATGTCGGCTTAGAAAATCTCCACAGAAGCACCTATCTTCACGTCTGGAGGACAACAACCAGAATAGGGCCCATAGTCCCCAATCATTGCAACAGTCTCATCGATTTTCAAAAGAAATCTCGACAAGGAATCCCAAGTGACTGTACGTCAGTCCTCAACTATTGCACCGATCTACCTTGTACCCCAAGCCGACCTCCTAGCCACTACACCAACTGAAGAAGAAGAGACTGAGGAAGACATAACTCGACAAATCAACTAAATGTTCTCTGACATCGACTCACCCCCTCAACCCAACAAACCACCATCTCCACCACCACCACCAACCCCCGACTCAAAGAAAGATCCACCACAATCAACTGCATCCACACAACCAGAGGTGGTAGTCATCCCACCTCCCCAACCAGAGATACCATCGAATTCTATCCCACAAACCAAAGGCCCCGCCTCAACAATTGTAGCTACACAAGAGGCAGAGAAAGAAAAGCATAAGAAGAGGATAGAGAAATAGAAAAAGGAGCATCATGGAAAGACTCCCAGACTTCAAATTAGCTTGAAGGATGCAAGCTCCTTGACCAACACAGAGATGGGCCAACTCCTCAAACCCTAGCAAAATAAGCAAAGACAAGGAGTGAGCAAAGAAATAAAGAACTCAAGGACAAAAATGCAAAATAGGTCGAGTTTCTTCACAAATGCAGGAATTTAGCCCACTTCGTCATGCTGGGCCCCATAAAGATCGACACAGATAGACCGCTTGAAAGAGCGTATCATCTATTTGAGAGCATGGTGTCGACCCTCCAAGTGCACATCCAGGAAACCAAGGAGGAACAAAAAGAGGAAACTGCCTGACTCCTCATGGCACAACACACTGCATTTTCTGAAGCATATAAAGTATTGCAATATCATATGGAGGAGTCTGTTGTAACCGAAGAAGTATTAAGAGACTAGCCTACAAACTACGAGCAAGTTTATTAACAAACTCGGCAAGGGATCTAGGACTGGAGAGCAGAAAAACAACTGAGGAAGCACTTAGAACAACAATAGAAGAACATATAGTGCTTGAAACTGCCAAACTGCAGAAACTGGAAAGGGAAGCACATCATTGGGTGCAACAAGCCCTCCCTAACTTAGAGAAAGATGACACCATCTGTCCGCAGAAGAAACGACTTATCGAAACTGCAGCGGAGAAGGACCAGTTTATGGGTCCCAAAATGGAGAGGATAGCTGAAGTCTCCATCGCAGAAAAGATGTCGATCTTGTCAGGCCTGATCACACTCACCATCGACATCCAGAAAGTTTTGCAGAGATGGACATATTTCCAACACCACCTCGCCATCACAGCTCCACCCATTTTCGAAGTCTGTGTACAGAAATGACTGACCATCAGACTTCACAGCCCACTGCAATAAATATTAAAGGCCAAGCAAGAATTTTGTACCTCCCTGTTTCTTTGGGACGAAGAAATGTTTTGTTCGTGGGGGAGATGTAGAAGGAGCAAGTCGATAAGTCGACTTAAACGAGAGTTGACTTAGTTGATCAGCCGACTAAGTCGATGGGCCAACTTAGTCGATTATCCAACTAAGTCGGTCGACCACCTAAGTTCGTGTTGGTTCACTGAACCAACAGGTAGTTATTTTGTAACCATTCTGTAAATCATATATATTAGGCTGTTGAGCCAGATGAGAACTCAGTTCAGTTCTCTGTGTTGTATGGACTCATTTATATAATATAATCTGTTTATTCACCTATCTGTTCTTATCTCTTGTCTCTGTGTTATATTTATATATGTTTTAGTGTGTATTATTGGTAACCTTATGTGATCTATGAAATTACAACATAAACTGAACAAAGAGAAACATGAGAAACTGTGGCTGGTACAACTAACCACTGGTACAAAAAGGAAGGTTTCAGAACTAGTAAAAGAATGCGAGATAAACATGAACAATTTTCCAACTAAGGTAGACTTAAATATCTTACCCTTAGGATCATACGACGTACTTATAGGAATGGACTGGTTGGAACAACACCATGTCATGCTTGGCTGTTAAAAAAATTCAATCTTATGCATGGACAACCAGCAGAATCAAAGAAAAATTTAGGGCATACTTAAGAAGGTTTCTGTTAGACAAATATCCTCCTTACAAGCAAATAAATTCATAAGGAAGGGCTACAAATGTTTTGTCGTTAACATTCAAAACATAGAATCCTAGAGAGACCAACAAATTGAATACTTTTCGGTTCTCGTAGACTACAAGGATTCATTTCCCAAGGAAATACCGGGACTACCACCCAAGCAAGACTTAGAATTTTCCAGAGAATTAACACCAGGGTTAGTATCAACTTCAAAATCCCCATACTGCATGAGTGCACCAGAGTTGGTGGAGCTCAAGTTACAGTTACAGGAATTGATAGAGAAGGGTTATATCCAACCTAGTGTGTCTCCCAGGGGAGAACCTATACTCTTTGTAAAGAAAAAAGGCGATATGATGCAAATGTGTATAGATTACCGATAGATCAACAAGATGACCATAAAAAACCGTTATCCACTCCTTAGGAGGAGAAAAAATATTTCTGAAGATAGACGTGTGATCCAGATACCACTAGTTAAGGATCCCTAATGAATACATACACAATACCTCTTTTCGGACACGATATGGCCATTATGAGTTTGTGGTAATTCCTTTTGGGCTAACCAATGCACCAACCAATTTTAAGTGCATGATGAACACTATTTTTAGTAAATACCTAGATAAGTTTGTATTAGTCTTTATAAACGATATAGTAATTTACTCAAAGAGTAGGGAAGACCATAAGGAACATATTTGAATTGTATTACAAGTATTACGGAAACACCAACTTTACACTAAGTTTAACAAGTGTGATTTTTACAAACCCTAGATACAATACCTAGGTCACATCATTTCAGAAAAAAGGATAGCCATCAACCCATAAAATATTAAACCCATCAAGAAGTGGCCTAACCCTACTTGTTTCATAGACATTAGGTCATTTTTGGGACTAGCGAGTTACTACCACAAGTTCATTGACAACTTTTCAAGGATTGCTCGTCCCATGATCACCTTGCAGAATAAGGAAAACAAATTCCTGTGGATGACCAAATGAGAAGAAAGCTTCCAGAAGCTAAAACAACTTTTGACTATTGCACCTATACTACAAATTGAGGATCCCAATGGATATTTTATTGTTTGCATAGATACGAGCAAAGAAGTACTTGGTGGAGTCCTCATGCAAGTTGACTATGCAATCTGCAGTGAATCATGAAAATTAAAAGAAAACGAACAAAACTACCCCACACATGATATTGAGATAGCTTCCATCATGCATGCCTTGAAGATGTGGAGGAACTACCTCATGGGGAAGAAGTTTCTCTTTTAGACAAACAATAAGAGGCTAAAGTATTTATTCAAACATCCATATTTAAATGTCAGGAAGGAAATATGGTTGGAATTCCTTAGCGAGTACCACTTTGAATCAAAGCACATAAAAGGAAAGGAAAAAAAATCGTCGATGCTTTAAGTCGATAAGCTCATATGTTCCATGAGGTAACTTTGAGTCAGACCGATTCAGACTTGCATGATAGGATTAGAATGACAAGAAAGGTTGAGCGTTTCTATGTCAAGGTCCATAAAAATATCCAAGAGGATAGGTTATTCCAACAACATAAGGAATATAAAGTAGACGAGTCAGGATTGTTGTGGTCTAAAGAGAGAATATATGTCTAGGATAGAGGAAACATCAAGTCCAACATTCTAACATAGTTTCATCGAAATCCATACTCAGGGAATTTGGGATATCAAAATATGATATCGATAGTGAAGAAACAATTTTTTTGGCCTAAGTTTAAGACCAACATAGCACTATTCATCACAAAATTCCAAGAGTGCCAACTTGTCAAAGAAGAGCACCAACACCCTTCAGGGTTGCTACAACCGTTACCCATCCCTGAATGGAAATGGGAGGTTATCACTATGGATTTCATTATGGGATTACCAAAGAGAAAGAAACAAAATAATTCCATTTTTGTAGTAGTCGATAAGTTGTCCAAAGTGGCACACTTTATTCCAGTAAAGTCAACGTACAAATCGGTTCACATTGCATACATTTTCCTAAAGGAAATATTTCGATTGCATGGGATACCCAAGGAAATCATCTTGGATCGAGATACAAAATTTACTAGTAACTTTTGGAGATCCTTATTCTCTGGCTTAGAGACACAATTAAACTTCAATACCATCAACCACCTGCAGAAAGACATACAGATAGAACGAGTAAATCAAATATTGGAGGACATGCTTAGAATGTACATAATTAACAATCCCAGAAAGAGGGAGGATTACTTGTACCTCACAGAGTTTGAATACAATAATGGGTACCAGACTTATACCAAAATGAGTCCCTTCGAGGTAATCTATGGCAGAAAGTGTAGGACACTGGTGACTTCGGATAGCCTGGTAGACAGACTCATGACAAGGAAAGATTTGCTGAAAAATCTAGAATAGTTAGTCACCAAAGTGCAACAAAATCTAAAAGATGAAAAAGACCTCCAAAAAATATAATTGAGACTGGGGAGGTGCGGAAAGTTGGCACTAAGATTTTGTGGACCCTTTGAGATATTGGCCAAGAAAGGGCCAGTGGCGTATGAATTAGCTTTACTTGCTCACATAAAAGTTCATAATGTTTTTCATGCATATTTATTAAATAAATATATCTATGATACTAAACATGCGATTGATTGTTCCTTACTACAGGTATAACCTGAAGGGGAGTTTATGCCAGAGCCCATTCACATTTTTGACAAGAGGGAAGTACAACTCAGGAAGAGAACTATTGTCTAGCTAAAAGTGCAATGTAAGCATTTTGGTCCTGATAAGGCCACACGGGAGAATGAAATGACCATGAAAGAGGCTTACCCCATTATAGAATCCCTGACCCTTCGACCGATGAAGAAGACGCTACCATGGAATTAACCATTTGGGAAATTGCCCCATGAACATGGATGTACCTAAAATGCTGAAACAAAATGCATTGAACTAGAACATGCATAGATACATAATTATTTACCATACGCAACGGAAGCAAACATACATTCATTCATTCAACATGTTCATCATGATTTATTAACAATAAATATGATTGCAGAAGTAAATAGACAAGATTACTTATCTTATAAAGAACTCATTTCACAACCAGCTACATCGCTGCAACGTTCCACCCAACCATAGGCCAGCGTGCTCCTTAATCTCTCATCAACGCTTCCACCCCCGAGCTGGGCATGATTCCCCAAGGAATAAGGAATAAGTAGGCTTACACATAGCCAAGGATACACAAAACATAGACAAGCCAACACAGTTGGGTTTATCAGGCCATCAAAAAGATAGCCAAGCCAACATGGTCAGGTTTATTAGGCCATTAAGGAGCTGGGAAAGGCTAAATGCTAAGCTAGTGAGCCCATTACAGAGCTAGGAACACCTACACCAGAACTAGCCTGACTTCTAAGACACCCACACATACCCAACACAAGGAATCAGTCCCTTCTCTGCTACATAGTCCCTCAGGCCCTGACTTCCCTTCCAGTGCTATTCAGGGGTTGTGGAGAATAAATCCAACCCTCTAGCTCTATCTGTGTGGTTTCCAAGCACACCAGGTTTATCAAGCAAACCAAGCCCCCATCCCTGCTCCCAACACAGTCCAAAGACCAACCATTACACACATGCAATCAACTAGTAGTTACAGCTTAGACAAGGCGAAACGACTCCTGAGTCATTCTTGGCCCTATCATGGCTAAAACGACTCCCAAGTAACTCACAACAGTCCCATAATGTATTAGCAACACAGTTCACAATGTGGGGAAAAAATAGTTCGTCCTGGACAACGGAACCATCGGGAAGACTCACACAGATTGTAACGGGGAAAGAAAATCAGCCTCCCAACCTGTGCATGAGAGAAATTTACATTGGATCCCAAAATACTAATGGAAAACACACTAGATTCCACTCTGTGGAAAATTTTAATGACAACCGAAAAACGACTCCCCTCCTAGCTATGTGAGATCAAATAGAAAGAATTCTCTGCATGAGGAACAGGACGTCCCTCTGCATGAGGATGAGCGGAAATGGAGAGTCATGAGTGGGAAGTACGGGAGTGTTTTTAGAACCATCGTGGAGAGAGTGGAAAAACCTGGAGAGCTCGTTTCCTCTGCCCAACATGAGGTTCGATTCGCTGGTGGAGTGTGCATGCAGGAAAGGACTGACAATCCTGCCACACTCCACTCCCCAGTAATAACTGCCTCAACTACTCTATAGATCATTAAAATCGTAGTTGGATAAGACAAGGGAAGTTGAGCAATTCAAACAGGGTGGTGACACATGGATTTTTCCCCATTGGTTCCAGGTTTGACATCCCCCCCTTATCCTTAAGAGAATCATGCCCCTTCTCAATTTAGTTGCTGCAAACATAGCTGGTTCAGTTCTTTAATTAAAGTGCATATTTACACGATGTCAAAACTCAATATGTATGCTACATACCTCGATATACCATCAGTGACAATTTCAATCTGAAACATAGCATAACAAATCGATGGTGGGGCCTTGGCCTTTAGCTCTGCACCATGATTATTTACAATATATACATCATATACATTTAATGCAATGGGGTCAAAAATGGGGTATTACACCCACCTTGTTTCATAATTTCATTCCTAGTCCCTATAACACCATGATAGTGTTGTTCTAAGAGGGGAGGGATGTAATATCTCAAATTTTTTACCTTGATTATATTGGCCATAAGCCCCACTGCACATGATATACTTTGATGTTATATTTATATTTATATATTGGGTGTATGGCCAACTACAGATGATTTATGTTGATTATATAGATATACTGGGCATAAGAACCAATGCACATCTTTTATTGTTTTGTTATATAATTATATATTGGGCATAGGTCCTGTTGGACAAGGACTATTGTTGTGTACTGGGCATAGGCCCTGTTGTACTTGATTTATTTATTATGTGATTGGGCACAACCCCTAATATAATGAGATGATATTTTTGTGATGTATTGTGCATAAGTCCGATATACATGATTGATTGTTGTGTTGTGTTGGGAATAAGCCATGGAGCACATGAGTTATAAGGCTATGCGTTAAGCGTAAGATCTGGAGCACATAGGTAACCCCAACAATTAAATGATAAAAGTGTTGGGAATAAGCCATGGAGCGCTCCAACATGATGTTGATCATAATCTCTGGAGCATCGGATCTTTGGCCATTGTATCCCTAGGTGTATTGTACAAATTCATCCTGGTACTAGTATTGAGCAAAAGGTTCTAGAATTACACTAGTGTAACTCCTATTTGATAGTGTTGAGCATAAGATCTGAATATAAGAAAAAGGAGTTACCTTAATTAAGGATGATGAGCTGGAAATATTCTATATTGAACCAACCTTCATTATATGTATACAAGTCGATTCATTGAAATCACAATCTATTTCTCATCAAGGAATGCAAGATATTGCCACGAATACTAGGTAATCCAACATGCAAGGAAATCTATGGATACATATCCTAGTTGACCAATCAAACCCCACATGAGGCCTTTTTAAAGAATTAACTTAAACTAAGTTAGCATCGAATAAACAATTGCGCTATTTAATGCATGGATAATAAAAGATGAATAAATTGAATAAGTAACTCTAAATAATATATATAATGAAAAATATTCATAAATGTATTGAATAATATGAATAATGAAAAATATTCATCACTCTAAATAAAGAGTGATCATGAATTATCCCTAAGGAAATTACTTTACATCAATATTGTTCCAAAGAATTTTCATCCTTTGCATATCAATGACTTTCTTTCCATCTTGTCTTTACAAAATATTTCATGTAAGTTTTTTTTGTCTGTGATTACACACATTTACATGCAATGTTTGGATTATTTTCTCTTCCTTATAAGTTTCTGCTCTGTTACACAAAATTGTTTGCCAAAATTGTAAACCATTCATTCTACGAGTATCCTTCTATTCTTCTTGTACTTCTTCTGTCTCCATATGGATTGGTGCTAATAGTAAAGCAAGTTTTGACAGGTTATTTGCCTCCATTTTTAATTCTCTATATATATGTGTTATGCTTAGGACTGAGAAGAAATTCACAAGCCTTCTAATAAATTTTAAGAGTTGCTATAAGTGAGGTGCTTTGATATGGATCTTGTTGTTGACCCAGTACACTACCATTTTAGAGTCCCCAAAGACTTGTAAACTATTGATATTTATGTTTACAACCAGCTCTATAAAAGCATGTAAGGCTTCCAGCTCTACTTTATTATTCATGCAATGTCCTGGAGAATATATTATTTGTACCTTGTGTTTTTTTGAGAGATATATAAATCCTCCCGAACCTCCCAGAGGTGGGTTTCCTTGTCTTTCTCCATCAAAGTAAGCCCAAGGAATTTATTTTATTGATGATGGGAGGTACCAGTTTCCTTGTCTTTAGTTCTTTTTCCTTATATTTGTGTTCTCTGGTCCACTGCACCACAAGGGTCCTCGTCACTTCATGGGGAATTAGTATGTTATTAAAAATATTCATATTTCAATCGCACTAGATTCCATACCTAAAAGAGGAAGGGAATGCACTAAAGAGACGTGCCAATATTTCTAACGATCATGCGCCACACTTGTTCTCTAGAGTTGTTTTTGCATGCGACCCTTGTGATTTTATCTCTTTCCTAGCTTCCTTCTAGACTGTGTCTACATAAGAACATAGAGAAAACATGTGATATCCTATTTCCTCTTTAGAATGGCATAAAACAAACCAACTCGGTCCATGCCATCCTCATTTTTTGAGGTTCTCCCAAGTTAAAATTTTATTGCTTAGAGCCAACCATAGGGTAATTTTTTCCTTGAGAGGACCTTTGTTTTTCCATACTTGTTTCCACCATTCTTCCCTTTCCCCTTTGTGTTGTTCTAAAGCGCAATTCTTGTATCCTATTTTGGTCGTTGCTGAGTTTTTAGTCCACACCAATTTATCTTCCCCACATTCTTCTAGATGAATATAACAAGACCATAACAACAAAATGTGTTCATTCTGTTCCTCCTTGAGTCATCCTTTTAGACCTAGATCTTCATATTGTTTCCAAAGCATTTTTTTTGTAACATGAGGGATCATACCTGACTAGGATTGAATAACCCAAGGCTTCTAAGTTTTTTAATTAATGCACTAAAAATATTATAACTTTCCCTTCTCCTATCCAGGGATCTTCCCCTAATCATACTTCCTTCCCACTCTCTATGGACCAAGCAAGCCAAATTTTCTACTGGAGAAAAAGAGAGCACAAAGGCCTTCCATCCAATAGATCCATTCTTAAATTATTTATTCAGTTTTCTTATCCATTCTGTGATGGAGGCATTTGGATAGTACTTAGAAACCAAGACATTTCCCCAAAAGGAGATAGAGTTATTAATTAGTCTCCACAAGGATTTTACTGCCATGGGTTTACATAAAATAAATTGATTCTTTATTTCCCAACCACCAAGTTCCTTGAGGTTATCCAACATTTTCCATTTGGACAGTGGTATACCTTTCAATTATTTGCTTGCAGTCCATAAAAAGGAGAAAAACGTTTTCCTGATTTTATGAAGAATACATTTTGGAATATACGCTATTGTATCCCAATATACATGTATGCTTTGTAATATCTCCTGGAGCAACACCAATCTTCCTCCTCTTAAAAGGAACTTGTTTTCCTAGCATCCAACTCTTCCTTCAATATTTTTATATAACCATAGAAAATCCTTGAATGAATAAGCATTAGGTTAAGAAGAAACCATAAATATTTAAAACCTTTTGAATGTGGCTTTACAATATAAGGGAATTTTGTAATTAACCTATTATTTACCATTTCACAGATAGAATTTTATGAGAGAATGGAATTTTCTACATTTATGTGCATCCATGTTTCCCTTTTGTACAGATCCAAGATCTGTTCATCTCCCCTAAAGTTCTCCCACGTTCCTTCACCCATCATCACCACATCATCCACGAACAAGATTTGGGAAAGTTCTTTAGATCTCGTGACCATTATCCCTTTGTAGGATCCAACCCTCTTGGCATGATGAATTAGTTTTCTTAGAGCATCTACTATTAGAAGGAACAAAAGGGGGAAATCAGACACCCCTGCCTTCATTCTATTGAAGATCTAAAGAAACTTGATGGTGAACCATTGATAAGAACCACAAAGGATTCTGACTATATAAAACCCATTATCTAATTGATTATCTCTATTACCAATCCAATATTTATCAACAACAACCTTAGGAATGTCCAATTGACCCTGTCATAAGCCTTTGACATGTCTAACTTCAAACAAATGCTTTTCTCTTGTTCTTGTTAATGGCGTGCATAGCCTCCCGTGTTAATGAGACCACATCATGGATTTGATGATTGAAAATGAATACAAATTGTTCCTTCATTATAATTTCACCTAGGATCGGCTTGAGACGTTGCACTATTGTTTTTGCAATAAAATTATAAACAACATTGCAGCATGAAATTGGTCCAAAATCCTCTAAGAAAGAAGAGTTTTGTTTTTTTGGAATGAGAGATAAAATAGTTGAATTCAGTGGGCACAACACCTTCCCTTCTCTTTGAGATTCTTTTATAACCTTTAGCAAATCTGGTTCAACATTTCAAAAAAAACTTGATAAAATTCAATGGTGAATCCATCAGGGCCTAGACTCTTACCTTTTTGGAAGGAGTAACCTATTTTCTCCATTTCCCATTATGTTACTTCTTCTCCCATGTAGTTGTTCATCTCTTCGCTTATCAATTTCGGAAACATGATTATAACTTTCAATATCTCTTGGACATGACATCCTTTTGGTTCTATGAAGAGGTGTTTGAAGTACCTCTCTCCAGCCTCTGCGTTTTCCTTGGAGGAGTGTACCAGATCCCCATTCATTTATTTTATTACAGAGATCATATTTACATTTTTCCTATGCGTTTCATGTATGTGGAAAAATTTAGTGTTGTTACCTCCTTCCTTGATCCAAATGGCCCTACTTTTAACCTCCAAAACTACTCCTCCTTTGCTAGTAACTCTTTTCGCTTTAACTCATACTCTCGAACCTCCTTTAATTCCTCCTCTGAGAATGTTTCTGAGCTGTTAATACTGTATATCTTCCTTAAATTAGTTTCCACTTATTTTAGCTGATTCTGCTGATTGGCTATGAAAATATTAGCCCATTTCTTTGTCTACTTCTTTGTTATAGTAAATTCTCCGAGAATTATTTCATAAAGTATACATTGGGGATGTATTCTAAATGGACCTAGGTTTCTGCTACAAATATCTGATATTCCTATTCTTGGAGCCATGATAGGTTGAATTTAAAAGAAGCAGTCAATTTTTTTTCATGTCCTTGCATCCGTAAGAGAATTGGGAGGTGATCATATAACCCTCCAAGCTCTACCCAATTTTTCACAATAAGAGCCCCAGAAATCAAATTCTTTGATATCAAGAATCTGTCCAACCTTTTGGGTATTGCTTGTTCCCTGCATATGTTTTTCCTCCAAGTCGGAGTTAGTTTCAATGGTTGCAAATCCACCAATTCCTTTGAGTCAAACAACATGGAAAAGAAAGCACTAAGACAATCGCGTCTTGCTGAAGCTCCCCAATTTTTGTCTTCTGATAAGGTAAGATTCAAATCTCCACCCACTATCATATTTTTAGGTTCCAATAAGCTGAAAGAGAACAAAGTTTCCCAAAATACCTTTCTATTCTGATAAGGGCCATAGACATTGTAAATTGCATATAATTCCCTAGAATGCTTTTCTTTCAGTGTCATTTTCAGCACTGTATTGTGTTTTTCCATCTCAATTTCAACAAAATTAGGGCTCCAGGCTGTTACCAGTCCCCTTGAATTTCCTTCAGAGCTAAAATGCACAAAAGACCAATATTTAAGCCAAGGTTCTAGGAATTCTATGGATTGTTTCCCCTCCATCATAGTTTCTTGCAGGAGAAATATCGTGGGTTTGAGGCTTACAATCATATGTTTGAGAGAGTTTATTTTGGATATGCTCCCTAACTCCCTCATGTTGAAGGATAAGACTAACATTGGGGGACCTCGGCCTGGGGATTCCCTTCTCTAAGGGCCCTATTACTTGTGTCACTGTTTCCCAATTTTCACTTCTATCTCCACTTGGTTTTTAGATTTCGATATTAGCGACTTCCTTCCTAAAGAAACTTTTGGGACATTTTCTAGTGCCAACCCACCCATTGACACTTTCTCTTTCTCTGATAACACTTTAGAACATGTGTTGTATATTTTATGTTTTAGCCATGAGGGGGGGTCTTTTTTCTCCTTATGTGGAATTTCCACTTCTCTTACGGCCATTTTTGGCCTTTCCCACATGTACTTACTTTCCTAAACATTTATGCATGTCATCGCGTTGCCTATGATACTATCATCCTTTTTCATTGAAGAGTTTATGTCTTGCATCAAAACATTTATAGAAGTGACAGAAGGGAAGGTTTCAAGGGGGGGGCTATCAGATTACCATGGATCGTACGTGTAACTGTTTTGGGAAGATATGCTCCATGATCTCCCCCTTTTTTCTCCTCTACGTGGTTCTTGACCTCTTAACCACCTTGAACTTCCTTCTTAACCCACACTTTTTTGTGCCGCACCTGGTTTATTGTATTGGTTACAGTAATGTTTGAGAAATATCTTACGACATGGCCGACCTATATTCAAGAAAAACAATGGAATGGTATCTTCAAGTAATCCAGTCTTTGTTTCCATGAGCTACCATGTAGTTCCATTAGGATTATTCAAAGATGCCATCATGTAAGTCGACTTCAATCATGATTTTTGCACATCATCTTCCCACTTTATTTTCCGAGTTTTCTTCCAGAAAGATAAACTTACCAATATTTCCACCAATTGCTTCCAGTATTTATTTCTTCCAGAACATCATCAGAAGTCCTGGTAAGATTTCCCAAATTTGCTGTACATTTTTTGTTTTTCTGTCTGCTTTAGAATTGACTTTCCATTTATTTAGTATCATCCCAGAGGGCCCCACTACCATGAATGTCCAACAATTTTTTTATTTCTTCCTCCGTTTTACTCTGAATAGAATCCATCTGCAAGAAATAATGTTAAAAACTGAAATTTGTTGCAGGTGTGTATTTCAATTCTCCTCCATCCACCGACACGGTGCAACATCGCCAATGGTTTCTCTGCAGAAGCAACCGACCAATTCTAGGGACAAATATTTCAGTAAGTATGCTAGTTCTATGTCCTTGCCAATTGTTAATGAAGCAACATCTTTCCTTCCTTTGGATCTTATTCACCTTAATTCTTTATGATTGCCACCTTTCCTTTGGTTTAATGATTTATCGTCATTAGCACTTTGAAACTCGAGCTTCGATGCTTCAAGCATGGGAGATGACCTAACCTTTTGTTGTGTCTGCTTCGTATTTAGTGAATGTAGGAATATCGGTACACCCGGTGAGTTTGAATCATAATATAATTCATCTATTATCATTATGCCTGAATNATAAAGATAAAATATCTAAGTGAAGTCTACATGCATTTATGAGAATATATAAATATGTGTGTGTGTGTGTGTGTGTGAAAAAGAAATAAAAGATAACAAAAAAAATACTAAATCAAAGTCTCTCTCTCTCTCTCTATATATATATTATTTTATAAAAAAAATATATAAATAAGAATTATTTTCTAAACTCAAGTAGGAACTAATAGAAAGTTCCTAGCTATCAAAATTACTATCTTCTAGAATATATTTCATATAAATCAAACTAAGAATTATTTTCAAGAAAGTATTAAAATATTGATGTAGTTGAAGATAACAAACTGCCCCTTTCCAAAGAAAATCTATAAAAACAAGAACCAAGAGAAAGCATAGTATCTGATCATTATTTCCGTATAGGATTGGATAGAATTTTGAAATCCAGTACTTAGAGAATACATAGCCTAAATCCAAAATACCATCATCCTCATCCTTTGGTGTTCTAGTTTTATCTTGCATGTTGGAGCCAGCACTGGGGGATTCAATTAAGAACCAGGAACAGTTTTGGGTCAAGGTTGGGAGGAACATGGAAGTTCTGAGGTCATTTGGTTACCACTCCATAGGTTAGAAACACATTATTTCCTTTTAATTTTGTGTTGAAGTGTGCAAGGTGATAGCACTATTACAAGCCAAACGATTGTAGGTAAGAGGTTTACCCTATATATTATTTTGTTTCTGCTATTAAATATGTTATAGAGTGAGTTTTACAGTTATGAATATTTGAATTGTGAGATGAAAATTATCCTTCAATAAACTTGATAAAATATTTATTTATGTGGCTCCATTGACATAATTATTTAGTCAGGATGCCTTGAGTTTGACAAAGAAATTTTTTCTAGGCTTTCTTCCCCTTGAGGGTTTTCGAGGATAAATATTGTGTCTATATTGTAATTGTGTTTCTATCAGTGATTCTGGATATGTTTCTGCTATGATTTTTGAATTGAACATTAATGAATCTAATATAGCATATGCAATATTAACATGCTATCATATCTAACCTAATTAGAGTAGCTTTCACAAGGTGAAATTCTCTCTCCTCCCTCTCTAGAAGAAATTAGGGGTTTTGCAAAAGTTGGAGCTTTGAATATATGCTTGCATAGAAAGTTTCACCTCACCGAAGCGCATCTATTGAGCCCTATATTGAATTTTTTGGGTGGTTGGATCTCTGGGAAAGCCAAACCCTAGTTTGGTAGTGAACTAGAAAACTACAGTGAAACAAAACTAGAATTTTTGTAGTGCTGCAACCTCGCATATAGGATTTGAAGACTCCAGATTTGGGATCTCCAGAAAGTAGTTGGATCAACCATATCACCTCCCTCGAGCACATCTACTGGTAATTTCATCCTCCTATTTTGATGAATTTCATTATTTAGCACCTACTAGACAAGATGGCCCCAATGACTAAGCTTGAGGACAAATTGGAAGGCCTAGAAAACTTCCTGGCTTGGAAGTATAGGATTGGTATCATTCTGAAAGATAATGGCCTTGAGAAGTACATCAAGAATGAGATTGCAGAACCTGAAGAAGATGAATCTAAGGAGAAGCATGAATAATACCTAATCAAGGAAATGAGGAACATTATTGATTTTATTAAGGATCACTTGATCCCTCAATTGTCATCCAAGAAGACACCTAAGCAAATGTATGATGCACTTTCCAGAATATGTGAGGGGAGGAACGTCAAAAGAATGATCAATCAGAGAGCTCAACTGAAGAGCACCGAGATGAGCAAAGGAGAATCTATTCAAAATTACTTCACAAGTGTCTCCCAGTTCAAAGAGAAACTAAGTGCTATTGGAGACAACCTTGATGAGGATGAACTAGTTATGACTGCTCTTAATGGTCTCACTAGACCTTGGGACTCATTCATTTAGAATCTATGTGACAAAATGGAAAGTATGAAGTTTGACATAGTATGGGAAGATTGCATACAAGAAAAAGCTAGAGTAGCCAATAGAGAATCTCTCCTCAAAGAATATGATTAGGCCCTAACTACCCATACAAAAGGAAGAAAACAATTTAACTTCAAGAAGAGTAATCATAAGCCTTTAAAGAATAAATTCCAGAAGAAGAAGAAGAATTACTCAAAGTATCAATGCTACAAATATCATAATATAGGACATCTTTCTAGAGAATGTCCATCACCAAAGAAGAATAATAACAACAAGAGACATCATGCTCATCCAGCTGAAGATGAAGATGTAGAAGAAGAAAATCCTAGAAAGAAAACTAGAGGTGAATATGTGTTATTATATGCACTCTATGGGTCTGTAACACCTGGAGATGACACATGGATTATTGATAGTTGTTCCTCTAAGAACATGACAGGGAATACAAAAAATATATCAAGACTTGAAGAGAATAACTCTCCCCAGATGATATCATTGGGAGATGACTATCAATATCCCATCAAAGGTATTGGAGAATCAAGATACAAAATTGACTTTGGGACTTCCATGAAGATGAAGTAAGTACTGTATGTACCAGGTTTGAAAAAGAAACTACTTTCCATCTCTTCTCTAGATAAGAAAGGATATAGATTTGATTTTATACATGGACAAGTACTTATGTGGTCCAAAGGAAAGACACTTGAATATGTTGTAGTCATTGGAGAAGAAGAAGGAGGTCTGTACAAACTCAAAGGACATCCAGAGACATTCCTTTTCCATGATACTACTAGATCAAGTGAACTATGGCATAGGAGACTTGATCACATCAACTACAAAGCATTTCCCTATGTGAGCAAGGTGGTAATAGGGTTACCATATCTAAAGATCGAACATGAGGGAACTTGCAAGGGATGTGCAAAGGGAAAGAACATCAAGAATCCCTTTTCGAAAAGTGAAACAAAGAACAAAGGTATGTTGGAACTAATTCATTATGATGTATGTGGTCCTATTACCTCCATATCCTTAAGTGGATATGAGTACTATGTCACATTTATTGATGAATATTCAAGAAACACTTGGATATACTTCTTGAAAAATAAGAGTGAAGTGTTTGGGAAATTCAAGGAATTAAAATCCTTGATAGAGAACCACTCAGAAAAGAGAATCAAGACACCGAGATCAGATAATGGTGGAGAATATAGTTCAAAGGAATTTGAAGCATTCTATAAGGAGGAAGGAATCAAGAGGGAACTAACCACTCCCTATAATCCCCAAAAGAATGGTGTTACAGAAACAAAGAATATAAGTATCATGGAAGCAATGAAAACTATGATAAATGACCAAGACCTCCGTATGCATCTATGGGATGAAGCAACAAGAAAAACCATATATGTGCAGAATAGATTATCTCGCAGTGCTCTTGGATTCAAGAAACCTGAAGAGATGTACACTGAAAAGAAACTTGAAGTAAGCCATATCAAGATATTTGGCTTCCTAGTATATGTACATATGCCGAAAGAAAAGAGAACCAAATTGGATCCTTCTAGAAATAAGGGAATATTTGTAGGATACTATGAAGTCTTCAAATCCTTTAGGATATACATTTCAGGATTCCATCATATCGAGAATAGCAAGGATTTAAAATTTGATGAAGAGGTAGATCTTAAGAAGTATAGAAGGTGTCATCTTGAAGAAGTACATGAAGAGGATGTACCTCCCAGAAGGATCAAAGCTGAACCATATCCTGAAATAGTAACATCAAAAGATCATGACAGGCTATAGCCTTAGGATCCCCCTCTTATGGATATCTCTCGAAAGAGAAAACCTACCTAGGTAAGAGAAATCATACAAGAAGCAGAAAGATATGGAGCACCAGAAGGCTCCATAAGAACCAACAAAAGATCAAATCCATATTCCAGTTATGTAGCCATATTCCAGTTATGTAGATATGATGTGTGACCTTGTAGATCAAGAACCCACCAACTATGTGGAAGCTGCATAGAAGAAAGAATGGGTTAAAGCAATTATGGAAGAATACCAGTCGATCATGAAATATGATGTTTGTGATATTGTTCCCAAACCAGAAAACAAGAATGTGGTATCTTCAAAATGGATCTACAAGATAAAACATGTTGTTGATGGAAGTATTAAAAACTACAAAGCAAGATTTGTGGATAGAGGATTCTATCAGAAAGAGGGGATCGATTATGAAGAGATAATTGCTCCAGTAGGAAGATACACTTCCATCAGAACTATCATGGCACTTGCCTCCATGATGAAGTGGGAATTACACTAGATGGATGCAAAGACAACCTTCCTTAATGGTTTGATTAAGGAAGAGGTTTACATTGAATAACCATAAGGATTTGAAGTCGAAGACAGAGACTCATGTATGCAAGTTAAAAAAGGATCTGTATGCACCGAAGCAAGCTCCTAGAGCTTGGTATGGCATAATAGATAGCTTCTTGACAAGCATGGACTTTACCAAAAGGAAAGACGATCCTAATATTTATATGAAGATTATGGATGATGAACCAGTCATACTATTGTTGTATGTGGATGATCTATTTATGACTAGAAATGAGAAACATATCAAGGATTTCAAGAAGAAGCTAGCTAAATAATTCGAGATAAAAGATCTTGGATTGATGCATTATTTCCTAGGGCTGAAAGTGTTGTGGACCCTATAAGGAATATTTTCGAATCAGGGGAAGTATGCAGTAGAAATATTTGAAATATTTGATATGTTGGATTGTAAATATATGGCCACACCCATGGACACCAACCTGAAGCTGTTGTCTGATGAGACATTATATTTAGTGGACATGAATAACTACAGACATATTATTGGGTCATTAATGTATCTACTGAACGCAAGGCTAGATATATGCTAATTTATTGTGAACACCTTGATTTAGTATCTAGTTAAACCTATATGGGTTCACCTGATAGCTACAAAGCATGTGATGAGGTACCTAAATGGTATGATTGATTTGGGACTTTACTATGAGGGAGATCAAGACTACAAATTATATGGATATATGGATTCATAATGGGCAGGAAGTGTCACAGACAAGAAGAGCACCTCAGGAGGATGTTATTATTTGGGATCCGTCATGATCTCATGGTTTAGTAAGAAATTGTCTAGTTTTTCTCTCAGTACAGCTGAAGCAGAGTACATTGCAACTTGATCCACTTGTTGTGAAGAGATATGGCTTTGAAAACCGATGTCATGATTATTTGGTATGGATTTGGACACCATGGTAATTCTCTGTGACAACCAGAGTTGTATAAAGATGATAGAGAATACGGTGTTCCATGAAAAATCAAAGAACATAGAAATACAATATTTTTATATAAGGGATATGGTACAAAAGGGAGCTATCAATCTCTAGTATGTGAATACTGATGATCAAGTTACTGATGTATAGACCAAGCCTCTGTCTCAAGTGAAGTTTGAATATTTCCATGACAAGCTTGGTGTAGTTTGAAAAGAATTTCCTCACAAGGAGGAACAATGATGGGACTATAGATGATGAATATATGGAACTTCTTCGAAAAGGAAGATTAGGTCGAAGACATGAACCCTCCTCGGACAAAGGGGGAGCATGTTGATAATATGAAACTTCCTAAGAAAGGGGGAGTAATGATGAGACTGACATCGATGATGGATGACAGTGATGATGAAATTTCTGACATTTACTTATGGACGATAGTATCTTCTCTTGAGGATGGAAGGTATAACACTCTATGCATGAGCATGGTCCTTACTAGCTAAATATGGCCCTGCAGATGTTCCCACATTCATTTGTCGATGCCATAGAATAACACTTGATCAGGAGTGGTCCTAAACTTTGTGGTATGGATTCTCTACGATGAGTCCTCGCAGACAATAGAATTGACATTTTTTATGCAGTCGAGATCTGCTTTGCATCCCTTATCTCTTTCTATGTCTGCAGGATGATGACTCTTTGCATGAGGTTAGGGATCAAAAAATGAATTCCCCCTTCAAACATTCTGTTTTCATGAGGATAGTGGAATGGGCATGCATTCCTAGCTCTTTCTTGTCCCATACGCAAGACTATGGGTTCCCCTAGGCTGGAGTCTTGCTCAAGCATGAAATTGACTGCCATGCCTCTCCCTGCCCAAGGCATTAACTTCCCCAACCAACTTATGGAAGAATTGAATGATTGAGTGTAGAGGACAAAAGGGTAGTTGAGAGCTTGAGGGTTCTCCCATCGACATCTAGATTAACCTTATTGGCTTAGGGATTTAAACAAATCCCCTCCCTATTCCTTATGAAATCATGCCCCCATATCTTTTGTTGCAATGCATATCTTGTTGTGGGTATTTTATTAAATTGCATATTTACATGATATCTCAAAATATATTGTACCTGACTAGCACTATTAACCATTGGCATCGATCTTGATCGCCGATAAAAAAAAACACCAAATCGATGGTAGGGCCTTTGCCTTGAGCTTCTTATCATGATTTAATAAAAATATTTACATCATGTAAAATTTTAATACCATGGGGAAAAACCGGGGTGTTACATTCCCCTCCCCCTTCATTGGCATTGTCCTCAGTGCCTTATGAAATTGAAAAAAAATGTATGTGCTACTCTCATGGAATCCTCCCACTCCCACGTAGCCTCATCGAGACCATAGAGCTTCCATTGCACCTTTACCTGTCCAATGGCTCGATTCTGGAGCACTGTGACCTTCTAGTGGAGGATGTGCAATGGCTCGGTTTGGAACTCTCCCCTAGGTTCCACCTGGATCACATCCCAGTTAATCACATGGTTAGGATCATGTACATATTTCTTAAGAAAAAAAATATGAAAAACATTATGAGCTCCAGTGCTAGTAGGAAATACAAGTCTATATGCAGTTGGCCCTATTCTTTCAAGCACTTCAAATGACCCACAATATATAGGTGACAACTTGGCACAACTCCCAAGATTCAAGGAAATCTTCCTTTTCCTCACTCTAAGATAAACATGATACCCAATATTGAACTCCCTGTGCACTCTATGCTTATGTGCATAGCTCTTCTGTCTATCTTGGGTTGCTCTCAAGTTCTTCCCGATCTTTGCAACATCTTGTTCTACTTCCTTAAGTAATTATGGACCAAGAACAATCCTAGTCACTATATTATCCCAATTCACTTGTTTCCTACATCTTCTTTCATACAAGGATTCATATGGACTCATTCTCAATGATTCTTGCTGTCCATTATTATATGCAAATTCTACCAAGTGTAGATAATCCTCCCACTTGGTTTGTTTTCCCATTACATACATGTGAAGCATGTATTCAAGAACCTGATTCACTCTCTCTATTTTCCCATGAGTTTGAGGATGGTATGCGGCATTAAAGTTCAAATTTGTACCCAAATATGCAAATAGACCCTTTCAAAAACTGGAAGTAAACTTGGTATCTCTGTCAGAAATTATTTCTTTAGGCAATCCATGCAATTTTAAAATCTCCTTCATGAAAATCCTTGCAATGGCATCGGCTTTATATGTCGACTTAACCGGTATAAAATGTGATGCCTTTGTCAACTTTCCACCATAACCATGATGGCATCATGTTGTCTCATAGTCATTGGAAATCTTGTAATAAAATCCATGGAAATGACTTCTCATTTCCATTCAGGGACTGACAAAGGATGAAATAAACCTGCTGGGTTTTGATGCTCAACCTTCACCTGCTAACATTTCATGCACTTAGAAATATACTCACCAATGTCCTTTTTCATTCCTGGCCAAAAATACTACTTTCTGGCCGTGGCAATTGTTTTCTGATATTTTGGGTGACCAAAATATGGAGCTTGATGGATTTTATCCACAACAATTCTCCCCAAGTCTACCACATTTGGAATATAAATTATTTTCTTATAAGTAAGAAGTTCACCTTCTTCCAATTTATATTCATCATACTTGCTTTCAAGGATTTGCTTGTGCAACTTGTCCTTTATTTGTACATACATTTCATCCTCAAAAATATGGTTAATAATTTGTTGCCTCAAATCTGGTTGGAAAATACTAAGAGATGCCACATGCATTTCATGTACCTTCCTGCTGAGTGCATCAGCCACCGTGTTTTCATTTCCCTTTATGTGTTTGATTTCAAAATCAAATTCACACAGCAAATCCAACCATCTAGCTTGTCTAGCATTTAAAGTTGGCTGATCAAACAAGTATTTCAGACCACAATGGTCCGTTGTTAGCTCAAATTTCCTTGCCATTAAGTAATTCCTCCACATCTTGAGAGCGTGTACTATGGCTATGATTTCTAAATCATGAGTAGCATAGTTCTTCTCATGTTCCTTCAAATTTCTTGACTCATATCATACCACATGGTTGTCTTGCATAAGAAATCCTCCATGTCCTTGATTTCATGCATCAGTACACACCACAAAGTCCTTTTCTGGGTCAGCAATTTTCAAAATTGGTGCACTTCTAAGAAGATTCTTCAACCGTTGGAAGCTCTCTTCACACCTTGGTGTCCATTCAAATTTTATCCCCTTCCTTTGCAAGGAAGTGATTTAATGTGTGACCTTGGAGAATCCTTCAATGAACCTCCTGTAGTACCCTGCAAGTCCCACAAAAGATATCACATCTATCACATTTCTTGGAGTTCACCAATTCATAATGGCTTCAATCTTCTCAGGGTCCACATATATTGCTTCGTCTAAGATAATGTGATCCAAATAATGAGTTTTAACTTTATAAAAGTCACATTTCCTCAACTTTTCATACATCTTATGCTCCCTTAGCAATTGCAATGTCATTCTCAGATGTTCTTCATGCTCTTCTTCATTCTTAAAATATATAAGAATGTCATCTAGGAAGACAAGAACAAACTTGTCTAGAAACTTGCTGAAAACACTATTCATGATATAGATGAATGTAGTTGGTGCATTTGTGAGACCAAATGGTACCACTACAAACTCATAGTGCCCATATATTTTTCTAAAGGCTGTATTACAAACATATTCCTCTTTGATTCTTACCTAAAGGTAACCAGACCTCAAGTAAATTTTTGAAAATACCTTTGTTCCTCTCATTTTATCAAAAGGTCATCAATTCAAGGTAAAGGGTATTTATTCTTCACAATAACTTTGTTCAACTGTTTGTAGTCAATACATAACATGAATATACCATATTTCCTTTTCACAAATAGAATTGGTGCTCCCCACGGGGACACACTTGTCCTGATATACTCTTTTCCAACAACTCCTGCAACTGCATTTTTAGCTCTAGCAATTCTGGTGTACTCATCCTGTAGGGTGTCTCAGACATTGGTGCTGATCCAGGAATAAGATCGATTGTAAAATCAATGTCCCTCTTTGGAGGAAGTCCTGGAATCTCACCAGGAAAAACATCCATGAATTCTTGCAATACACGAAAATCCTCCAACCTGGGAGTTTCATTCTCCATTTCCTTCAAAACATGGGTTGCATACAATCTACAACCTTTCCTATAGAACTTCTTCAACAACATTGCTGAAATCTTCCTAACATAAATCTCCTTTGGAATGCCTCTTACAACCCTTGGGTTTCCTTATTCATCCATGCATTCAAATATCTTGTTGTAACAATCAAGGTTAAATCTGTGTGCTTCTAACTAGTCCATTCCAATGAGAATATCATAGGAACAAATTGGCAAAAGAGTCAATTTTGCATAAGTGAATATCCCATCCATGATGAATGGAAATTTCTCTACCACTTCTCTAACCTTTCTCTTGGTTCTAGTGGCTAGTTGAACTCATGGGGGCTTAACTTGTTGGCCAATATCCTATCACATTAGTTCATATTGTGGGTTTTAAAATGATCAAAAATTGAACCAATATATTGCAAGTATTGGGGGGATGAGGGGTTTAAGGTGAAGGTGGGTAGAGTGGTTTATAAGGATTGATGTATAAAAATGGGTGGGGAGGAGGTTTTAAGTATTGGGAGGGGGTTTCAACAAAAAGTGTTTGGGTCAATATCTCTCGAAATTAAGGGTATTCTTTAATATCCCATGATTGCACGTACTATGTGAGAGGTTCACTAAGTGAAGTCCCTGTGGTTGAACTAACCATGATTTGTTATGCTTTAAATTATAAAAGCACAAATCTAAAATATTTAGGAGTGATATAACTGTGAGTAGATCTAGGGATAATCAAAACAGAAATAGATTGCTCAGCAATATTACCTTCAAATTCAACCACATTCGATTCATGGTATGCCTAATGGTCCTCTAGTGATGCATATATTCTAGGGATGGTCCTTTCCACTTGACCCACAGTTTCAGCTCCTTGGATGTTGTGAACTTGACTTACATTCCCATTTCAATGCATACAATTCTTAAGCATATGGTATCCTCCACATCCCCAACATTGAAGTGGTTCTCTTGGATCCTTTGGATCTCTTGGCTTGTCTCCCATCATTTTGGATGGCTTAGTCATAGCTTGTGATGGCTTCCTTTGCTTATTTTGGAAGTGAGAGGGTTTGAAACCATTCTTCCTTTGGTCAAACTCCTCATTCTTTTTGTCCTTCCATGCCTTATGGACATCAGGTCTACTTTTTGTTCTAGTCATAGCAATACTTGGCCTTCCTTATATCCAATTCTAGAGTTTGAGGTTCATCAAACTCAATCATATCTTTATATGACCGAGGAAATCCAATTAGAAAGTGCTGAATTTTCACTTTATCATTTTGGATATACCTGACATACCTTAACAGTTCCAAGAATTTGTTTCCATATTCTTCCATGGTCAACTGTCCCAATTTCAGCTCATGGAAATATTTAATCTTATCATCACAGTACCTATCACAGAGGTACTTCTACTTGAAATTTTTGTTGAACTGCTTCCACACAATATTTCTTTCATTGATCTTATTTGCGTACATGTGGTACTCCCACCATATAGATGCTCTTCCACCTAAGTTGAAGATGGATACTCTTGCCTTCATATTTCTAGAGTAGTCTTGGACTTGGAAATACTTTCTCATCCCAAGAATCCAAGATTCATCTTCTTAACCAGACATTACCTCACCATCAAACGCAAGAAGCTTTGCCTTCTTAAATTCCCCATGTGAACTGTTCTGGTAACACCTCTTTCTCTTATTCCTATTAGATGAAGAGATTGAACCCCCATTGGATTCTTTGGAATCATATTATCCACTAGAAGTAATTTCTGAAGAATGTGTTCTATCTCTAGAAATTCTCCTTGAGGTATTTTTCCTGTTGCGGGAATTTCTTCTTGCACTATTCCCACTCCCTTTAGGATTTGTCATTCGGTGCCTAGAATTCATCCGCCTTTGGATGTCTGTCGAAATTTGTAGCATCGGTTCGTTCAGCTGATTCTGCTCTTCCTCAGATCTAATCATCCTCTCATTATCTTCTCTACAACTTTGCAATCCCACCCTTAGGCTTCTCATGGTGGATATAATATTTGAGGGAGTCTCTTGATATCTTCTTCCGTTGGATTCTGTCTCAACATTTCCAACTCGTATGTTCTCCCCCATGGCATCTTCCTCAATATCATAGGGATCCCATGCATAATTCATGTTGTTGATTCTCATGACTGGGCCAAAACCAACTTTTCCAACTGCTCTATGATTTTGCAAAATGTGTTCATAACACAATTGTTAGCTGTGCAATAATATCAGAAATTATAACTTACCTGTGGGTTGTTTCACTGTAGTTTTATTTCTGCAAACTATTTATTCCAAATGAAATTTTACGGTTAGCACAAGTTTTCCATAATGTGGAGGAATTGGATGTTCCCAAAAGGATACAGGGTTGAAACTCGTAGCTCTAATACCACTTTGTCACGTACCCATACACCTGACTAATATGCAAGGTAAAGAAAATTTATTTCTTCTTCTTTAGACATAGTCATGGGTCATGTAACATACTAAATTGTTCATTCTTAAGCTCAGATGCTTGTGTAATAGTTATTCCACCCTTAACAGATTCCTTCTGCAGCTAGAAAAGTCCTTTCCACCCTTCACATGACCTTTTCGAATTCCATCTTTTTCCTTCCTCAATGTGGACTGCGGTAGGCAGAACTCCATAAATTATCCATTGTTCATCCTACCTTTTCACTTTCCTCCTTATTCATTCTGCAGGTGGAATTCAGGTAGCGGGACTCAAATTATGACGTAGTCATTTGTTCATTTTCCGCTTTCTGCCTTTCGGATTCCACAGGCGGACTCCTGGTAGCGAAAACCTTAAAATACTTTACGTTTGACCTTGGACTTTCGATTTATACCTTCTGCCTTCCACATTCTGTGGGTGGAATCTGGGGTGTGGAAATCCAAAAATACTTACCTTTATCCTTTGGACTCCTGCTTTCCTCCTTCCGCCTTCCATGTTTCACTGCGGGTTCCAAGGTGCGGAAACGCTGAAGTCAGATGCATTCTAACTCTATAACCAGGCTTCTAGCTTCTGTGAACTTAAGAAAAATGTATTGGAAACCAAAAATAATATGTATATGTAAAATGTAGGAAAGTATAACAACAATAAACTCTACTTGAATCTTTAGCAAGCATTCAACACATTCCTAGTAATTCCTAAGAAAATACATTGCAGAATTAAAAATAACAAGAGAATACTTATCTTGAAGATGAAGTTGCCCCACAAATAGCTATGTTGATGCAATGTTCTACCCAACCATAGGCCAGTTGTGTTCATCAATCTCTCAACACAACTGCCTCCCCCGAGCTGGGCATGATTTCCCCAAGGAACTAGGGAACAACAGACTCACACATAGCCAAAACACACTGAAACACAACTAATCCAACTAACATTTGGGTTTATCAAGATGCTAAGGAATTCACTCACCCATGTCCAAATGCACATCTAGAATCAACCAAGACAACTAACATTTGGGTTTATCAGGCTTCTAGGGTAGTGGAAAGGAAGAATTTCTAAGATAGTGATCTCATTCACAAAAATAGGGACACCTCCACAAGATCTATTTGGCCTGCCATCCACAATACCTACACACCCAACATAAGGAACTATCCCATTCTTTGCTATAGTGTCCCTCAGGCCATACCTTCCCTTCTATAACTCTTCAGGGTGTGCATAGAAGATTCACCATCCACTATTACCTTTTCATGAGGTTCCTCTCTACACTAGGTTTATCAAGACAATTCTGCGTCTCTTACACTCCTAATTTTTTCATACAGTTCGAAACAAAAACAACAAATCACTAAGTGACATAAAAAATAGGGTTTTGATCTGTAACACAAACAATTAGGGTTCCCAACCACTCTATAATATGGAAAAACAAGGTTCTAGCCAAGGGTAAATGAAGAGATACACTGCATAACGAGAAACTAATGCCTCACTTAGCTCTTTTTGCGTCTACATGATGATGACTCTATGTGTGAGGGTAGGGATCAAAAAATGAATCCCCCCTAAAAATGTTTTGCGTGCATGAGGATAGTGAAATGGGCATGCATTCCTAGTTCTTTTGTGTCCCATAAGCAAGAATATGGGTTCCCCTGTTGATGTATTTGTAACTTCGGAATGCATTCATCTATGTATCTTATGTATTGTAACCTGATGTTTATTCTAGGATGTTTCTATTATGTATTTGAGTCATGTTGTCTTACCCTGATGTTCCGATCGGGAGGATCAATAATGTAAACAAGCTATGTCAAGTCATTGTTAAAGTCCCCATAGTTTAGGGGCACTAGGGTTATTAGACACTCATAGAGATGTCGTCTCTAGTAAGTAATTGTTAAGTAAGGCCGACATGATTGAGTGCACTTCAAGTGAACGAAAGAATATAAATAGAGAGTGAGTCTCTCTATTTATCATATACATCATTCACTCACTCAAGTGTGGTGCATTAGTGAGGAAGGAAATACACTGGGCTAGACAAGAAGAAGGATTTTACTGTTTTGGTGCTGATTCTATGTCTGAGCAAGTTGCGGGGTTTTCTCCTTTATGGTTTCCCCGAGGAAAAATCTTTGTGTCTCTTGTCTCTTGTGATGTGCTTATGTTTTATTGATGTACTTGTTATTCTCTCAGTAAAGATCCTAACATAATGCTAGCTTAATGTTGAAAAACTAACATGGTATCAGAGCTAACCTAAGAAGAAGACACTGTGCAGCTGTGGGAACTAGGGATTCCTAGTTTGTAGACCTTCCTCCATATATTTTCAGCAAAATTAAGGTGGAACAACTCTCCTCCTTAGGGTGCATCTTTCTATCGAAACAGAATCCAATTCTGAGGTTTTTCAGTTTTGGACCTGTCACTGGGGTCAGAAATTAGGGCTTTTACAGAAGAGGAATTTTTCAGTGAGACCAGGCCTATATTGATATCCTCCCCAAAATCGAAGTTAGGGACAAATTTCAAGGCATTTGGGTGGACAAAACTCCAAAAAAGCAAAACCCTAATTTGCTCCTAAACCATCCCTGCAGGATTTCAGCTCAAGTTTCAGATCCGACATCTTGAACCTAGTAAGATCTAAAATATTTTGTATTTCCATTTGAGGTTCTCATTTAAAGATGTCTCATCATACCAAGCTTGATGAAAACATTGAGGGAGATGAAAACTTCCGAGCTTGGAAGTATAGGATCTCCCTGGTCCTGGAAGAGAATGAATTAGACTCCTACATTCATGAGGAGGTTCCAGTTCCAGAGGGAGATGAGGCAAAGGCCTTACATAAGAAGAAGATGGTTATGGCAAAGAGGATCATTGATGATTCTATTAAGGATCACCTTATCCCATAGGTGTCCTCTCTCAAGACACCTAAAGCTATGTTTGATGCCCTAACCAAATTGTTTGAAGGAAAGAACATTAATCGGAAGATGACCCTGAGAAACCAACTAAAGAATGTGAAGATTCGGAATGCAGAAACTATCCAGTCTTCACAAGAGTTTCTCAAATCAAAGAGCAATTAGAAGCTGTTGATGAAGAAGTGGAAAATGCAGAGATTGTGATGACTACTTTGAATGGCCTCCCTAGGTCATGGGATGCTTTCATTCAAGGAATCTGTGCTAGAAAGAAGTTAGTCAAGTTCAGCAGACTATGGGAAGAATGTTCTCAAGAATAAGCTCGAATAGCAGCTTGAGAAGAGAAGATGGGAAGTGAAGATCAATCCCTCACAGTTCACTCCAAGAAGGGAAGAAGAAATCCTCATTACTCCAAAGGTAAGAGATCTCATTCTAAAAAGGATCTATCTAGATTGAGATGTTATACATGTGATCAAAGAGGACACTTTGTCAAAGACTGTCCTAAGAACAAGATTCACTCTCATAAGAAGAATGGGAACAAAATAAGACATCATGCTCATGCTGCAGAGGATGATGAACCATCCGAGAAGAGATCCAGATATGAAAGTGAAGATTCTTCAAGCGAGGATGAATATGTTCTAATCTCCGCTCTCACAGGTAACATTACTTATGGTAGTGATGATTGGCTTATAGATAGTGGGGCTTCCAAACATATGATGGGATTCAAGGAATCCTTTGTAAGACTGTAATAACATGAATCACCTCACAAGGTGAAACTAGGAGATGACTACCAATAACCAATAAAAGGTAGTGGGGAATCTTCATACAAGCTAGACTCTGGTAAGTCTCTAACAATGAAAGAAGTATTGTTTGTGCCAGGACTCAAGAAGAACCTTCTATCCATTTCAGCATTGGATGCAAAAGGAATGCAGGTTGCATTCATAGATGGTAAAGTCATCATGTGGCCAAAAGGAAAGACTATCGATGATGTGGTAGTGATTGGAGAACAAGATGGAGGCTTGTACAAATTGAAGGGCCATCCAGAACAAGCCTTGATCCATGACACAATAGAGCCAAATGAAGTTTGGCATAGAAGGCTTGCACATGTGCATTACAGAGCACTACTTATTGCAAGCAAAGTTGTTGAAGGTCTCCCAGAATTTCAAGCAAAACATGATGGAGTTTGCAAAGGATGTGCAAAAGGGAAGAATACAAAGAAGACATTTCCCAGCAGCGAAAGCAAAGCCAAAGGTATCTTGGAAATAATCCACTCCGATGTATGCGGTCCTATGTTTCTTTTATTGATGATTTTTCTAGAAAGACATGGATTTACTTTATGAAGAACAAAGATGAAGTATTCAGCAAGTTCAAGGAATTCAAAGCCTTGATCGAAAACCATACTGAAAAGAAGATCAATACCATTCGATCAGATAATGGTGGAGAATTCACTTTGAATGAATTCAAAGAGCTATGCAAAGAATTAGGGATTAAGAGGGAGTTGTCCACTCCTTATAATCCACAACAGAATGGGATTGGGGAACGGAAGAATAGAACTATCATGGAAGCTGCAAGAGCAATGCTTCATGATCAAGATCTACTTATGCATATTTGGGCGGAAGCTTCCAGAACAATGGTGTATGTACAGAACCATACTCCACATAGAGTACTCGAGAACAAGACTCCTGAAGAAGTCTTCTCTGGAAAGAAACCAGAAGTCAGCCATCTCAGAATATTTGGTTGTCTCGTGTACATACACATTCCAAAAGAGAAGAGAACAAAATTAGATCCTTCAGGAAAGAAGGGCATATTTGTGGGATACTCTGAAAGCTCGAAGGCTTATAGAATCTATTTCCTAGGATACAAGAAGATTGACATCAGCAGGGATGTGACATTTGATGAAGACATAACTTACAACAAATCCAGAAAGAGACCTGCTGAAGAACCTGAAGAAACAGAAGCAGAAGCACCCATAATTCATGATACAATCATGAATGAAGAAGATCAAGAAGAAGATTGAGAGTTCGAAGAACCACAAAGACTTGTAGATCCACCTCTGGAGAAGAATCCTCATAAGAGGAAAACTGCTTGGGTACATGAACTTATCTAAGCTGTGGAAAGATATGGGGATCCAGAAGAGAATCACAGAGAAAGAAAGAGAACCAGATCAAATTCTGGGTATGTAGCCTTACTATGTGATTTCATCGATAAAGAACCTTCCAGTTATGAAGAAGTCACAGAATAGAAAGAATGGAAGGATGCTATGATCGAAGAGTACCAATCGATCTTGAAGAATGATGTTTGGGATGTTGTCCCAAGACCAGACGGGAAGTCTATTGTAACTTCCAAATGGATGTACAAGATCAAGCATGCTGCAGATGGTAGCATTGAAAAGTATAAGGCAAGATTTGTAGCTCTAGGATTCTCTCAGAAAGAGGGAGTAGACTATGAAGAGACCTTTGCACCTATAGCCAGATACACTTCCATCAGATCAGTGCTTTCTCTGGCTATGGTGATGAAATGGAAGATACACCAGATGGATGTCAATACTTCTTTCTTGAATGGTATAGTGGAAGAGGAAGTATATGTAGAACAGCCACTCGGTTTTGAGACACATGACAGAGAGTCTCATGTATGCAGATTGAAGAAAGCCCTGTATGGTTTGAGATAGGCACCCAGGACCTGGTATGGCAGAATTGATAGATTTCTATCCAGTTTGGGCTTTACCAAGAGTAAAGTAGACTCCAACCTTTACTACAAGGTTGAAGGTGACAACCCAGTGATGCTCCTACTATATGTAGATGATCTATTTGTGACAGGTACAGATGGGTTGATTGCTGATACGAAGAGAAAGCTTGCTGCTGAGTTCGAAATGAAGGACTTGGGGATGATGCATTACTTTCTAGGTATGGAGGTATGGTAGAGTACATATGGAATCTTCCTTGGACAAGGGAAGTATGCAGTAGAGATCCTGAAGAGGTTTGGGAATCTTCCTTGGACACCTATGGCATCAAACCTGAAGCTATTGAGTGACGATTCATCAGAGTCGATTGATGCTACGATGTATCGTCAGATGATTGGGTCATTGATGTACCTGACGAACACAAGACCAGACATTTGCTTTGCTGTGAACACCTTGAGCCAGTACTTGACAGATCCGAGAAGTGTTCACTTGACTGCTGCAAAGAATATTCTGAGGTACCTGAAGGGCACAGTTGATTATGGGATCAAGTACGATGCAAATCAAAATATTAACCTAGAGGGTTATGTTGATTTAGATTGGGTAGGCGGTGCCATCGACAGAAAGAGTACTTCAGGATGTTGCTTTAGTATGGGATCAGGTGTGATCTCTTGGTTTAGCAGGAAGCAATCCTATGTGGCACTGAGTATAGCTAAAGTAGAGTATGTCACAGCTTGTTCAGCTAGTTGTGAGGTAGTATGGTTGCGGAAGCTACTGTATGATATATTTGATCTCCAGTTGGATGCTACTTGTATACATTGTGACAACCAGAGTTGCGTAAACTTGTCAGAGAATCCAGTGTTCCATGACAAGTCGAAGCATATTGAGATCAAGTATCACTATATCAGGGATATGGTGCAGAGAGGAGCAGTGAAGCTATAGTATGTTGTGATGGAGGAACAAATAGCTGATGTATTGACGAAGCCATTAGCTAGGCTGAAGTTTGAGTACTTCAGGGAGAAGCTTGGTGTTCTCCAGATTGAGGTTCCCTCTAAGAGAAAGTGATGAGACCCATAGCCATTCTGACATGGTGAGAGGACTGGTTCCTTCCATGGTCAGATGTAAGGCCTGAGCCATTCTGTCATGGTGAGAGGATTGGTTCCTTCCATGACTGATATGAGTGCTGAGATCCATAGCCATTCTGACGAGCAGGTCAGATATAAGGGCTGAGCCATTCTGTCATGGTGAGAAGATTGGTTCCTTCCATGACAGATGTGAGTGCTAAGCCATTTTGATATGACCATAGGATTGGTTCCTACATGATCAGATATAAGGGCTATTGTCATTCTTGGAATGGAGCTGCTTAGTGAGGTACCAAGAAAACTCAGTTTATGACTGATGGCCGTTTTGATATGATCGTGAGATTTGTTCTCACATGATCAGATATGAGTGCATGGCCATTCTGATGTGACAGAGGGATGTGTTCCCACTTGATCAGATGTAAGGGTTGAATCCATTCTGTCATGCCTAAAGGATTAGGTTCCTCCCATGTCAGATATGAGTGCTAAGCCATTCTGACTTAGTGTCAGATATAAGGGCTACCACCGTTCTTTGAATGGAGCTACCTAGTGAGGTACCAGGGATCCTTAGTCTAGGACTGAGAGCCGTTCTGATGTGACTGAGGGATGTATTCCCACATACTCAGATGTAAGTGCAGTGGCCCTTCCACAGATGATAGTAGTTTGAGTTCCTATCATGCTGGTGACTATAAGTGCTGTGCCTTTTCACAGATGGTAGTAGTTTGAGTTCGTACCATGCTGGTGATTGTAAGTGCTAAGCCTTTCCACAGATGGTATTAGTTTGATTTTGTACCATGCTGGTGGATGTGAGTGCTGTGCCTTTCCACAGATGATAGTAGTTTGGGTTCCTATCATGCTGGTGGTTGTAAGTGCTGAGCCATTTCATAGATGCTAGTAGTTTGAGTTCCTATCATGCTGGTGAATGTGAGTGATGGGCCTTTCTGATATGATTATAGGATTGGTTCCTACATGATCAGATGTGAGTGCTGGGCGTTCCTTTCTGACGAGTAGGTCAGATGTAAGTGCTGGGCGAAAGACCTACATGGAGGCTAGGCCTATAACTAGCATGAAAAAGGGCTGGCTCTGTAGAACTTCCTATGATGAGAAGAATCATGAGATAGCACCAGTGATGATCCAGATCTAGTGATGATAGACAGCGATGATCCAGATCGACTGATGATCCAGATCAGTGATGATGCCCCATGATGATCTAGATCGAGAGATGATCTAGATCCGATGATGAAGATGACTTGAAGACTCAGAAGACTCTAGATGCAGATGATGAGATGATCCAGTTGATACAGAGAAGAAGAACAGTGTTGAAAACTGTGTCGAAAGAATACCTTCCTAGTTAAGAGGGAGTGTTGATGTATTTGTAACTTTGGAATGTATTCATCTATGTATCTTATGTATTGTAACCCGATGTTTATTTTGGGATGTTTCTATTATGTATTTGAGTCATGTTGTCTTACCCTGATGTTTCGATCGAGAGGATCAATAATGTTCCAAGCTATGTTAAAGTCCCCATAGTTTAGGGGCACTAGGGTTATTAGACACTCATAGAGATGTCGGCTTTAGTAAGTAATTGTTAAGTAAGGCCGACATGATTGAGTGCACTTCAAGTGAACGAAAGAATATAAATAGAGAGTGAGTCTCTCTATTTATCATATACAACATTCACTCACTCAAGTGTGGCGCATTAGTGAGGAAGGAAATACACTGGGCTAGACAAGAAGAAGGCTTTTACCGTTTTGGTGCTGATTCTATCTCTGAGGAAGTTGTGGGTTTTTCTTCTTTATGGTTTCCCTGAGGAAAACTCTTTGTGTCTCTTGTCTCTTGTGATGTGATTATGTTTTATTGATGTACTTGTTATTCTCTCAGTAAATATCCTAACATAATGCTAGCTTAATGTTGAAAAACTAACATCCCCTAGGCTGCAGATTTTCTTAGGACCAAAATCGGCTGCCATGCCTCTTCTTGCCCAAGGAATTAACTGCCCCAACCAACTTTTGGAAAACATGAATGATTGAGTGCAGAGGACAAAAGGGTAGTTGAGAGATTGAGGGTTCTCCCATCGACATGTATCTTAACCTTATTTGCTCAAGGGTTTGAACAACTCCCCTCCCTATTCCTTGTGAAATCATGCCCTCATCTCTTTCATTGCAGTGCATATCTAGTTGTGGGTATTTTATTAAATTGCATATTTACATGATATCTCAAAATATACTATGCCTAACTAGAACTATTAACCATCAGCATCAATATTGATCTTCGATACACAAAACACTGAATCGATGGCATGGCATTGGCCTTGAGATTCTTGCCATGATTTAATAACAATATTTACGTCATGTACAATTTTAATACCATGGGGTCAAAACTAGAGTGTTACAGGCACTGGGTGTGGTCGAGATCTACATTTAGTTGTAGATGATTCAATTCATAGATTTCATGGATCATGCTGATGGAGGATTATATCGTCCTTAGACTTATGTCCTAAAGTGCTTGAGTTTCATCATCCCGCAAATAGATAATGTCTACTGCAGGTAGCGTGATGGTGAAGGATCAAGTAGATCGAAGTACATCAGGGAAGGTTCAAGTAGATCGAAGTGCAGCTGCAAAGGATCGAGAAGATCGAAGTGCTGCTACAAAGGATCGAAAGGATCAAAGTACTGCTGCAAAAGGATTGAATGGACCGAAGTGCTACTATAAGGGATCGAGAAGATCAAAAGGCTAGTGCAGAAGATTGAAGTGATGCTGCAAAGGATCGATAAGATCGAAGTGATGCTGCAAAGGATCGAGAAGATCAAAATGACGCTGCAAAGGATCAAGAAGATCAAAGTGCTATTGCAAAGGATCGAGAAGATTGAAGTGTTGCTGTAAAGGATATAGAAGATCAAAGTGCTGCTGCAAAGGACCAAAGTACTGCAAAGGATCAAGAATATTGAAGTTCTTCTATGAAGAATCAAAACTTCTAAGCATTGCTGGAAAAGGATCAAGTGACCGTGTCATGCAGAAGATGAAGAGTAACTATTCCAATTACTGATTGTGAAAACTTCCTATGACATATAGATTTATTACCTCGATGTACTGTTGAAATTATTGTCTCTCTGTTCTCCTATAGTCTATGATGATGTTGTCAGTAGAATAACCTTCTCGCTAAGGGGGAGTGTTGAAATATTGTAACTTCAAAGGATATTCTAAATGTATTTTACTAATGTAACCCAAGGGTGATGTTATTATTCATGGGATGGGGTGTTACTATTGTATTTGGTCATCATAGAGTCATGAGGTAAAACCTCCATTGTAAGTCGGGTCATTAGTACCCTAATGAATAATATAATATACTATTTTGAGTCTTCCTAGGCTAAGTAAGCCTAGACAATTTAGTGGGGCCGACTTGATTAGGGTAAAATCTAGTTGGCTCATTATGCACAAATAGAGGAGTAGTGGTTCTTATTTGGAAATAGACTCACTCGCTTGAGTAGCACATAGGAAAGAGAGAGAGAGAGACGGAACATAAGGAGGAGAACACCTTTTTTTGGGGTTGTATTTTATACATCTTATACTGAGGAATTTTCACTGGGTTTTCTTCCCTTGAGGGTTTCCTAGGATAAATACTGTGTCTATCATGTGATTGTGTTTCTATAAGTGATTCTGGATATGCTGCTGCTATGATTTTTTAATTGAACACTAATGAATCTAGTCTAGCATATGAAATATTAACATAGGATAACTTTTAAAATTGTTTTATGGTTTAGTTTATATTTAGGATAAATCTTATTAATGAGAAAATAAACTTTTTAGATTTGTTCAAAAACTTCAAACCCCAAAACCCTATTTTTAAATTCTACATTTAAAACTTCAAGAAGTCCAAATCTAGGATTAATATTATCATAAATATTAAGATAATTTATTTCTCAAACAACATCAACAGTGATGATTTCACACAATAATCCTCAAGCATAGGAATTGTAGATCCTAGAAACAACAATGTTGAAGTATTTAATAATTATTTAACTATTTAAAACATAGAACAAAGTCATTTTCGAGCATAGATCGCTTTAGTAAAGCAAGCTTGTGATGGAGCTGTATTTCATAAATTGAAAATAGATACTCAACACTTATTTACAAATGATCCATGTAGGATTTACAAACTTAGACAGAATAGAGAACCATAGGTCATTCATGACATATCAAATCCCTTGGTTTCCCAAGTCTACGCTATCATCTTTTCCAAAATTACAAATATAACCCTTATATATATGCATATAGCTGGCTGAAAGCCATTCTTAAACAATTTAAAAAGAAATAGATATTACATAACCATCAGATAAGCTTAACCAAGGTATCACGATATCCCTTCTACCAACATTAAATCCCATAGAGTTGCTTTGCCTACCATCCTTTGGAAGGAGTAGCCATACTTGAAGTGTTGGCATGAAAATTCTTCAGTGAACATTAAGGGTAATAAGAAATAAGATTTAGGGATTTTCTCGTGCTTCTGTAGAGAAGTAAAACAATAAAATATTCCCATTCATACAGTGTTTACAAACTAGTATCCACTATGCCATTGCTGGAACTGCTAATGCAGAGAATCACCACCCTAGCAACTTACATTGCTCACCATCAACGCTTTTCCTAGGATTTTGACAAGACCTTGATTCATAAATTAAAAGTAACATAACTGAAATATAGATTTTCTATAAACCAAATCAACTACATACGCCCAGATACAAACATCTAGAAGCAATATTTCTATGCTTCAACATAACCTTCTTATATTTTCCCTTAAAAACACAAAGCAAGCTTAAAGCACAAATCAATTTACCCCGACAGTTTTAGATACAATAATGTATAGGATACATTAAAAAAACTTAAAAAACATAGAAATTATAACCCCATTATTCACCCAGCTAAAAACATTAACCATAAAAGAGAACGACTGTACAAACTTGCATTTCTAGAAATACTTCTTAGATAGTTTTTTTTTACCCACTTTCAAATTAAAAATTAAAAATTCATTAAAATGCCTAAACAGGATCATAAGCACTAAACCATTTGAAACTCCTGAGCATCATTTGATTCACAAAACCCTTACATTTAGCATGTAGAAAAGTCAAGAGACTGCCAACAAACCCTTGTAACTCCGAATAACAATCCACTAAACAACAAAAAACACATCCCCAAATCCTTCGAGACATAGAACGACGAACCAGAGGTAAAAGACACTTAAAAATGGGATTACCAAGTTTCTCCTAAGGGTATTCCCTTCCTCTAGTCACAGACCCTGTTTAAATGCTACGCCATACTTACAAAGAACCAGTCAAGAGTTAGTAAACATTTTAGTAAAAAAAAATATAATAGAGAAAATAGGGTATAAACTACATGGAGGAGGAACATACCTGAACAACAATGGAAACCCTATAAATTCCACAACCCCACTGTGCACACCTTTTCCAATAACAACCCAATAGGGAGCTCACTCCCCTCATTCTCCATTTTAGCATGAAAAGTGGATTTCGAAACCAGGGTAAATCAATTTTATTCCTAAGCCAGCATGGAAGGAGGACGCGATTTCCTTCACATGGAATTCTTAAATGATCAACCACCTCCAATAGTAACTAGATCAATTACCCACTCTCTATAGTCATAGTTTTCTCCTTATTGCAAAAATGTATCCCTCTATGCATACATAACCTTAGTTTCAAAGGTTAAAGCATTTATTTGCTTCATCAAATTACTTCTCTAAACAATACACAACATAGGGTTGGTTCTTAGTACTTGCGGACAAGAGATTATCATGTCTTAGTTCATAATGAACTCAATAAGCCCAAGTTCATACAAATCCTTCATACCTTTTTGTTTAGTCCTTATTAAATCCAACCACTCTTTTCCTTTTAGAAGCAAAGGTGAGTTAGCCACGACATTTTAGCTTAAGCAAGACTAGGTTATGTGTTAAGTTAAACATCGATCATAAACAAGTATGAAGTAAGTAGACAAAACAGAAAAATAAACACCCGTATAGTATACAAGAAACATATTTATATAAATAAATGACATAAATATCACCGTAAGAAAATAGGTCACCATGTATTAATCTATAGAATAAATCCAGATCTAGAATACAAGTATCTTTCTTAATAAGTTTACACAGTGCCAAAGTTAAATTTAAATGAACCTTATATCTTAATGATTTTATTGACCATACAGTTTTTATTATTATTTATTTTTGGATTTAAGGGACATTACAATAACTTCATTGGTAGAGAAGCCTACCAACTATGCAGAGTGAGTCAACCTCAAGAAGAATCAAGCAAAGGCTAAGCGAATCATATATGACTTTGTTAAGGACAATCTCATGTCCGTGATCACACCGTTGAATACCGCAAATGAGTGTTGACACACTTATGAACCTTTATGAGAAGAAGGCCCCAAATCAAAATAGGGATTTGAAGAAAAAGATACAGAACCTAAATATGGATAGGGATGAGACTGCTGCATCATTCTTCACCAATAATTTTCAAGTGAAATATCGGCTTGCTAGCATTGGTGTAGTAACAGATGAAGGTGACCTTCTTCAAACCACCATTGTTGGGATCCCATATTCATGGGAGACATTCTTGGATGCGATAAATGACTGAGAAGAGTAGTCCAACTTTGAGAAGTTGTGGCATGATTGCATTCAAGAAGAGGGGTGCATCCAGAGTAAGACGTACAGTGTGCACCAAAGAGGAGAATTTTTCCCTCATGACAAGAATGAAGAAAGGGAGAAACCCATTCACTCCAAATAAGTTCTTTCTTGTAAAGAAGAAGGAATCCCACAAAGAGTTTGACAAATCAAATATTCAGTACTATTATTTTCAAAATAAATTCCATTTTGCATGATATTTCCATTCAAGGAAAAAGAGAGAAGGAAGGGTTCATGCTTCCACTGCAGTTGAAGAAACCTCTTAGAAGAATGCACCTGAGGAGAAGTAAACAAGGAGGGAGTATTACCTTGTCTTGGAACAATTCATATCTACCATCACAAGAGAAGATACATGGGTGATTGACACTGGTGCATCCAAGCACATGTCAGGTTACAAGGGCACAATCTCTAACCTAAAGGAGAAGAAGTTTGCATGCATGGTAGAGTTGTGGGACAACTCAACCTATTTGATCCAAGGAGTTGGATCTACGTCCTTCCAGCTGAGTTTGGGAGATGTGTTACATGTGGAGGACATTATTTATGTCACAGGATTTAAGAAGTACCTAATTTCATTTTTTGTTCTTGAAGATAAGGGCTTCTGACTTATCTTCATGGAGAATCAAGCATTCTTATGGCTAAAGAACAAAAAAATGATATTGTTGTTATTGGAGTTCAACTTAGAAGGAGGACTCTTCAATGTCCCAGGAAAGTATTTTCAAACCATGGTACACCACACTATATATCCATGGAAGCTATGTCATGGGAGGCTTGGTAACCTTCACTTCAAAGCACTACTTGGATTACAACTAATGGTGAAAGGTATGCTGGTTTTTTAATTTGAGCATGATAGTGTATGTCTGGTTTGTTCACTTGGAAATAATGTTAAAAAGAAATTTTCTAGCTTCCATAGTAGATCTAAAGGGATTTTAGATTTATTGCACTCTAATGTATGTGGCCCCATGTCATCCCCATCCCTAAGAGGCTATCTTACTATGTATTTTTTATTTATTATTTCTCCACAAAGGCTTGGATTTAATATTTTATGTAGGGCAACAGTGAAAATTTTTAGTAAGTTTCAAGAATAGAAAGCCTTAGAAAATAATCATACAAGTAATCACATCCGTGCTTTAAGGTATTCCAATGGAGGAGAATTTGATTCAAATGCTTTTAATGAGTTTTGTAGTGATACATGGATCTGTAGATAGTTAAGAATTCCATACAACCCCCAACAAAATGGGGTTACAGAGAGAAATAATATAACTATTTATAAGGATGCGAAATCCATGTTACATGATCAAGATTTATCTGCTTCTTTATGGGAAGAAGCCACTAGTACAATATAGTACATCCAAAACAAAATTCCACATGCCATTTTAGATGAGAAAACACTTGAAGAGGTGTTCACTTGTGAAAAGATAGGAATTTCACACCTGAGGATATTTGGGTGTCCTGTATATGTTCACATACCAAAATAAAAGAGGACTAATATGGAACCTTCAGGAAAGAGGGAAACTTTTGTGGGATATAGTGATACATCCAAATCATTTAGAATAAATGTACTTGGTGAGAGACATATTGAGGTCAGTTGTGATGTGAATTTCCATGAGTAGGATGCATTCAAACATCTAAATAACTTGAATATGATACGTCAATTGAGGATCATGATAATCCCATATCAGAGGACCGATATGATGATTCTTCCCCTTATAATGTTCATAGGGAGAATCCAACATAGGATTCATATTTACCTGTCATTGATGAACTAGTTGAACTGGTTGATGAGCCTCCTTCAAAGAGGAGGCCTGCATGGTGTGAATATGTACTGAAATATGATAAGAAGCATGGAGCACCAATGGGATCTGACAAAGAGAAAGAACAACCTGGTAGGTAAGATGGGTATGTTGCATTGATGAGTTCCATAAATGACTCTGAGCCTTCATCTTATGAATAAGTTGTAGAGAAACAAGATTAGAAAGATGCAATGACCGAGGAATATCAGTCAATATTGAAGAATGATGTTTGGGAGGTTGTCCCTAGACCTGAGAGGAATTCTGTTGTTACTTCGAAGTGGATTTACAAGATAAAGTATGCTATAGATGGGAGTGTTGATAAGTATAAAGCTAGGTTTCTTGCCCAAGGTTTATCTTAGAATGAAAGAATTGATTATGAGGATACATTTTGTCCTATGGATAGGTATACAAAAATTACAGTTGTGATATCACTTGCATCAATATTACAATGGAAGCTTCACCAGATGGATGTGAAGACTTCCTTCCTCAATAGTGAAGTTAAGGAAGAGTTTTATATTGAGAATCCTTAGGGATTTTTGATTCATTGAAGGATTCCCATGAGTGCTAGTTGAGAAAATACTTGTATGGGCTTAAGAAAGCTCCCCTAGATTGGTATGCCAGAATATATAACTATCTTCAGAAACTCAGTTTTTCTAAGAGTGAAGAAGATCCAAATTTGTACTTCAAAGTAGTGGAGAACCAACCCTTAATATTGGTTATGTATGTTGTAATGCCCATATTTGACTAAACATATCTACATGTTGCATTTTGTTTTCTTAGTAAATGTAGGGCTCAGTTCGACTAAGTAAACCATATTTATGACATGATAGGTGTTGCTATTGTGTCTAAGATGTTACTATGCTTATGTTGATACATTGATTATGATGTTATGATTATGTTCATGAGGTTACTATGTTATAGTTATAATCATGATATTCCTTTATTCATAAAGACAGTGTATGTTTAATTGTCATCATTGATAAATGTAATATATATATATATATGATGTGGTACATGGATATTGACCCATGATGCTATCAATTTAATGAGTTATACAATGAAAGGAAATGTTGTTGATAATATGCACCAACTGATGATTGAATGGCGATATTATTATGAATGTATGTTTTCAAAGTACTAATCTGCAGGACACACGGGCTATGTAATAAAGGAATACTTTATATGAAGTGTGGTATAGTACCTATTTCTGCAGAAGAGCCTTGATTACCAAAATTGATGATACAATGACACAGACCAATAATCTCGATAGTATCAAAGTATGGGTATATAGACCCAGGATGTTGAGAGGGATGGATGTGTTCCACCCTATGTTTTTATAATACCCGAGGTCGTGGGAGGGCCGTGATGAGACACGCACCCCATGTTGTTGTGATGACAACGGTCGGGTACCCGAGGTCGTGGGAGGGCCGTGCTAGACATGCTCCCCATGTTGTTGTGATGATGACGATTGAATGCCTGCTAGGAGAGGCTAGGTCCGCTGTTCAGCCGACGCTATCGCTCTTAGGTTCTTATGTGGTCAGGTCGGTGAAGCCGACATCCACTTCTATACTAGCAGAGGAAGGATAGGGAGGGTGCAGACGTAGGTTAGGATGGGAGGATGTTATAGCTAGTACTGTGTTGGGTTAGGGGGGGATCTACGACACTAAGATTAATAGTAGTAGGTGTCTCTTCCTTGAAAATAATTGATTGAGTAATGAATCTAAAAATATAACGATGTTATATCTGAATTCATTAATAATAATTAATGATTGATGATGCTAAAAAGATTACATGTTTGTATGTTAACTCGGTTAGGTATTTGCGATTGTTATGTCTTGTATCCATGAATGTCCTATCTATGTGAATCATTATTATTTTGTTATTATTATTATTATTATTATTATTATTATTATATATATAGGATATATGATGTTTTCTTATAGTACGTGTATGATCTATGCATGCACTGGCCACGCATGCACACTTTGCACACGTATACCAATATCATCATACCAATACTTAAAATGATCACTAATGGTATAGGTTTTCATAGGTAAATATGTTAATGAAATAATGAATGTTAAGTTAACATATTCATTAATGATAGGTGAACTTTGTAATATGTAAGTGATCAAGTGTCATAAATTAGAATAATCCTGAGAAAGTTATCGTGCGTAGACTTAAACATTGTTCATTTACATTAACAAAATTTTAGGGTTGTTTAAACCCTTAAGGGTGCTTTGATTATGAATCTAGAGATAACATGCTCATGACTATGATACTTGTCATTAAAAACAAATGTCTTTAATTATAATTATTATTAATGATATTATTATTATCATCATCATCATCATCATCATTATTATTATTATTATTATAGTGCCTCTTGTGGTAAACATAACCGATAGTTTAATTAGACAATTATTTCTATTATTATTATGATGATTGTTAAGATCTTGTGTTAACCATAGTCAATTATGTAATTAAGCAATTAATATTATTATTATTGTTATTATTACGCTCTTGTTGTAAACGTAGTCAATTGTTCAATTAAACCCAAGTGGAAATAACTAGAATAAAATAATGATTAATTAAATAGACCAAATAATTCCGTGTAGGTTAAACATGTATATTGAACTATGGAATATGACCATCAAGATATGACATGATTGATTTTATAATACTACTTATTAATATGATTACTAGCATCGGATTCTGGATCAAGTGAGACAACTAAGATACTCACCTGTATACAAGATAATTACTAAATTAATATTTTATTCAACATAATTGATTTGAATAGGACTAGCTATTAAACCGTCATCCCATGAGGGACCAGTGGTGAACATTCCAAGAATTAATAAATGCTTGACAACCAACTTATTCGATTCAATTTAAATAACCCTAATTATTGGGATGCTCAAGATAAGGACATTTGAATAAATAAATGTATATTCATGATTATAAGGAGGGACTAGCATGGAAAAGAGGCGGTGGAGGAAGGTGGGAAAAAGTAGGAAGAAAATGGGTATTTAGGGGCGGTATCAGAGGGAGATGGGGAGGTTGGATTTATTTGGGGAAATTAGACTTTGCATGAGGGGGACAATGAAAGAAAAACTTGAGGAGGGGGATAACTCAAGGATGAGAATATCTGTAAATGACTGAGAAGATAAAGAATGGAGAGGAAGCTACTCTCGGTATTATTGGTCTGTGAGCTCGGGGGCTAGGAAACCCATGGGTTTCCTAGGGCCAACACATGATGAGAGCTGGTCGGCAGGGTGGCACATCATTTTCGTAATAAAGGCTTGGATGGAAAGCTGAAAGGTGAAGGAGCCTACAAGGTCTACAACAAACTATTGGATCTACTATGATCGTTGGATCCAGGTATTTAGATTCCAGGTAATTAGATACTAAATTTTTGCATGGTATTATTGCCTAATTTACAAAAATTCATAAATTTTAACAAACATGTACAGCTTCTATTTCTACTTTAATATGTTTACAGTTCATTATTGTACATTCATATGTTTATAAAACTAATAGAACAGACATCGATATAAACCTGTAATATGATTTAAAATGTCTTGATTTTATTAAAAACTAACTCAGAATGAGCTTAAGATAGAGAACATCACAGAGAAATGGACCCAGTGCTCTACCCGTTTGGCAGAGCACTACATATGTCGATGTTCTATTCCTCACTAGAGAGGAAATATTGATTGCCGAGTATAAGAGGGAGCTTACCTTAGAGTTTCAGATGAAAGACTAAGGTATGATGCATTACTTTCTAGGCCTTTAGATTTGACAGAGAAATGATGAGATATTTCTTTCTCAAGGGAAGTACATTGTGGACATATTGCATAGGTTTGGCATGGTGGATTGTAAATACATGAGTACTTCGATGGTTTCCAATTTGAGGAAATTTCATGATATGAGTCTAGATCAGATCTAGTGGACCCTACTTTATATAGACAACTGATTGGATCATAGATGTAATTGATACATTCAAGGATAGATATTTGTTATGCAATCAGTATTTTGAGTTAGTTTATGTATGATCCTAGACACATACACTGCTTTGTAGCAAGGCATGTTTTGAGGTACCTCCACAGTGAATTTGCTTATGGAACTAGGTATCTCTAGTGGAGGGGTTTTATTACTTGGTTATACTAAATGTGATTATGTTGGAAGCATGGTGGACCGTAAGAACACTTCATGCTATTGTTTTAGCTTAGGTTCGGCTATGAGTTCTTGGTCTAGTAGAAAGTATGAGTCAGTTCTGAGAGTACCACATAGGCATAGTAAATTGCTTCTAGTACTACTTGCAGAGAAGTAGTGTGATTGAGAAATCTACTTGGAGGATGTTTCGGTGAAAATATTGAGCCTAAAGTGATTAGGTGTGACAACGAGAGTTGTATAAAGATTTTTGAAAATATGGTGTTTCATGATAAATCGAAGCACATAGAAACGTAGTATCACTTCATTCAAGACATGGTACGGAAAGGTACAATGAAACTTCAGTACATAATTACTGATGAGAATATTGAAGACGTGTTTGCAAATCCACTATAAGTGACGAAGTTCAGATACTTCTGAGATAATGTTGGTATGGAAGAGAATGTCGCCCTCACTGAGAGGGAATGTTAAATGTACAACATCAAGATTCATTATTTAGACTTGTGTTGTATCAAGTTGGGACTTATGTTGTATCAAGACTTATCTATATCCTTATGTGTTGAGATGGTGATTCCTATATTGTGTAGTCATGTGTTGTATCAAATATCATAGTATTTTATTGTATCAAAGACTATAGACTTGTTTTGTATCAAGTCATGATCATTATGTAGTCATCTAGAGAATGGATAATCCTTGAGGTGGACCTCCAGGTTGAGGTATAATGATTTATGTGTTAAAGAGGTGATATTATGTGATGTATTACTAACCATGGTCATTGATTGCTATAAGTCTCCTTTAGAGATTAGCTACCTCTAGAGTGATTTACTTTAGCATATGACTATATGGTCTAGGGTAATATGATATGATCACAAGTATATGACATATATTCTAAGTATGATATTGTATGATAGATAATTAAATGTATACACATGTTGACTATGTAGTAAATGTTAAATGATAAAGAGATTAGAATAGAGAGAGAATGAATTCGAACTTCCTAAGGATACCTCCAGTGAACTTGAATTGATAAGGGTTTAGTTAAAGCCTCAGTTGTAATAAGCGTTCATTAGTTAAGTAAAGAAATCCATGCAAAAGTTAATAATAGTAAATTGAGTATTTTTCATGGATGACACTAAAGTTGAAGCACCATGCACTAGTACATATGGCTCAAAAGTTCCACAAAATATTGCCATGAATAAGTTAAAATGAAAATTTACGTGGATAAATAGATCAAAAGTTTGAAAAGAAAATGTTCTAGCCCCCGATAATTGTCACTATTGTGATGAAAAGGACTATTTGTCTTTATAGCGATGAAATTTCATATCTATTGCAACGAAGACACACATTCGTTGCTCTAGCGATGGAATGCTAAACATGTGCAAATCAATGGCCATCACGGTAATGGTCATTGACTTTTTCTTATTGTTGAAACTTAATCGTTGTGCATTTTTGTTGGAACCTCCATGATAATTGATATATAAATACATGTTCTTAATACATATTTCATCAAATTATTTTCTATATTTGCAACAATTTTTCTATTGATTGTTCAATTTGTAAGTTCAAGAGTCTGGTACTGGTTTAACACATCGAATTTTCGATCTCCTTTAGTTTCCAGGTTAGTATTTTTAAATTATTTGTCTCTTTTAAAGTGTAGGGTCATACATAAAGTGAGTCGACTATTCATTTTCTCCTCAATACTAACACATCCAATTCCAACATGGAAAGAGATAGATGATTAGGAGGTATTGATTTGAATGTATCATGATAGAGTTTATAATTTTGTTAGGGAAGGTAAATGATAAATAATGGGCTCATCTTATATTAATGGTTGTCTTAGGTAATAATATATATTCTTACTTAAAATTGATAAAATGTTTAGATGAACATGAAATTTATTCAATTTCAAAATCTTTGTAAATTTTAGTTTTGCATTGAGGTTTGTGGTTAGTGAATGATTTTTTTCCAATGAGTAAATATAATGTCACTAGGATTGGTCTCTTAATCATTGTTTGATTAAAAAAAGATGAAGATGAACTAATTAGAGAAGAAACATCATTTCTTTTGAAATTTTTTATTTGTTTAGTTTATTATTTCTAGAGGGGTAAACTAGCATGTGGTAATAACGTATGTGAAAAATCATTAAAGCATTGTGATCCCATGATGTGCTTATGAGAAATCGTGTTTCCTAACTTGGGAGAACATAACCATTGGGGGGGGGATTTAAATTTTATTACTAAATATCGAAAATATAATGGTTGGTGGAAAGAATAGACCCCCATACGTTATTCCTTAATAATTTCGAAANTATATGTATGTATGTATGTATTCAATTTAATTTACTTATACATTGATTGATTTTTTTTTGGTTCTTATAGGCTATTAGAATGTCAAATAAATATACTTGGGAAGAAAATAACAATAGGTATGCTGAGTTTAAGGCATCATTGGAGGCAAAGGGAAATGGAAAGTGTTATTTCCCTTGCAATTATTGCAGGGGTTTGTGAACGAGAAGAATTTTAAGAAAATGTGCTGATAAACATTGTAAGGAGAAGGGGCATACTGAAGGGAGCTTTGAATATCGTCCATTGGTAAGACGTTATTCATTACATAATGTACTTGTTGTAATAGTACTGATCATGAATTCACAAAATGTTTTAACATTTTAAATATATGTGTTGTATATTATACATTGATGTTATTACATTTTTTGTAAATATAAATAAAATCCCCCCTAAATGTTGATTTCCAAAGAGCTATTTGCCACATAATAGTAGAAATACTACTTTACAAGGTTAGGAACATGGAGATCATAATATTGAATATCGAGTTCTTAATTATCCTATGGACTAAGATGATATTAATGATACAAATGATGAAGATGAGATAATTATATTGATCCAAGAAAGATTTTCTCCATTGGATGAGGACAACCTCCATGATATTCATAATGTTCCTCTACTCGAGAAGTCCCAAGAACCTCTTTATGAAGGCTCAACAAAAAATATTCTATCTATTGTAATGTTGTTGGTGAACTTGAAGGTTTTGAATGGTTTATAAAAAACTTGTTTCACACAGCTCCTAAGATATGTAATGTATTAATTACATCTTCACATGGTATGAAAAGTTAACTATTTTCCTCTATTTTTAGTGTTAAATAATTCATAAATTAGGGCTAATCAATATTTATGATTTATATTGTTTACATTTCATTTTTTTTCAATGTTGTAGACTATTGGGTGAATTTCTATTACCACCATCAAATAATTTACCACGTACATGTTGAGAGGTATTCTTGATTATGAAAGAAATTGGAATGGAGTATCAAGTTATTGATGCATGTCCTCATGATCATATTATATATTATGGAAAATATGCATAAGAAAACAAATTCACAAAATGTGAAATTAGTAGATATTGAACTGATCAAGTAACAAAAATTCCTTGCAAAGTTCTTTGTTGTATTCCCACAATTCCAAATTTCCAACAATTATTCAAGTTCCAAAGTATAGCACAGTTTATGGATTACCACAAAAAGAACATAAGTGAAGATGGTGTTCTTCAAATTCCTACATATGGTTCTACATTGAATACCATTGAATAAAAATGACCAATTTTTAAAGATGAACCTCGTAATGTTAGACTTTCATTGGTAACTAATGGTTTCAATCCATTTGGAGAGCTTCGTTCTACTTTCTCAGTTTGGCATGTTTTCATCATAAACAATAAACTTCCTCCTTTGATGTCGATAAAGAGAGAAAACATAATGTTGGAAATGATTATACCATGTATTTTTTTGAAATTAATTGTATTATTTCATTTCTTTGTTTCATTGTTGCATGAGAACACCTTTTAAATATTGGGACACATAACTAAATAACATCGTATGTTGAATAAATTAGGTAAGTATCAAGTTAAAGATATGCATGTATATATTAAGCCTCTTATCAATGAGCTATTGAAGTTATGGGTTGGCATCACTCAGGTATGGAATCTCTAGACCAATAGGGCAGAAACAATTTTAGTTCCATGGAATACTTGCATGGACAATTTATGACGCTCCCGAGTTAACACATTTTTGTGGTATGTAAATTTCCGTTGCACTTTAAAATGATATGTTTGAAGGTAAATATCATGCATTTTTTTATTTAAATTAATAATTTTTTGATGCTTATATAATATTAATACATATATCTTGTAGGTCTTCAAACAAAGGGAAAATTTGCATGTCCACTCTGTGGTCCTACGATAAAATCTCATCATTCAAGAAGTTTAGGAAAGGAGGTGTTTGATGAGTACAAGAACTTCCTCCCTAAGAAATATAGGTATCAAACTAACAAAAACAAAATATTCAATGGTAAGGAATAGAATGGGAAGAAACCATGAAGAATGACACCTCACCTATGGAAGTTGGGATATAATAGAAATCGTCATGGTATGAAAATTGTACATGTAGCATATAAATATGTAATATTATGAATTTTATTTTTTCATTGAATTTTCTCTACCATGGGTGTCATGAATTATTGTTAATGTGTTTCGGTTTATTTTTAATCAATGTCATGAAGGAATGAATGGGATTTCACAAGGAATGAAGAGTTATCCCATACAATTCAGGAGGTTTCCTTACTACAAGCACCTACAAATACCTCATTTGTTCAATACAATGCATATCGGGAAGAATGTAACATAAATGATATTGGGAATCTTAGATGGAAGGTATGACAAAGATAAAATTGGAAAAAAATGTAGTGACATTGTAGAATCCAATCACACATTGCAAAGTGCAATTAATTCCAATGTCGAAGAGGGGGACCAAATATTAGTCTTCCATGGTTATTGACATAGCAACAAAGCAATGATATAAAATAGGTCATTTGAAAAATAAGGTTTCTGATTGGTTTTTCGTCGAACATATGAAATATCTTAACACAAAAAGGTGATTTTGGTGATGTTAAAGCTCATGACTGGAATACATTCATTAAGGTAATTATTTATATATATAATTTGCATTTAGTACATATTTTTAGTAATTGTTGTCTCTTATTTGGAAATAAATATTGATTTGTTTCTTGTTACAGTCTTTTCTACCTCTATCTCTCCAAGATAAATTTGTCGACAACATAAAAAAAGTTATATATGATCTTGGTAAATACATGAGGTAAGTAACAATTTATATGCATGGAAATGTTTGTTCACATTGTTGCATAGATTATTGACATATTGCGTTTTACAGCTTGGAACTTTATTATATATGCCTCAATCTTGTTGATCACTATTATGTTCTTGCATCATTTGTAGGTGGATTTCATCTAAAGAAACCCATAAAGAATATATTAGGTATTTGAAGAGAGAAATTCCTCATTTAATGTGTGAAATGCATAAGTATTTACATCTAGGATTTTTCAATACACAAGAACAATATCTCATACACCAAGTTGAGGAGATTGAATTTTGTGGAATTATACACACAGGATCATTGTGGATGGTGGAAAGGCATTTGAATTCATTGAAGGATTTTGTTAGACAAAGAGAATATCCATAGGGTTCTATTAAGTAGGGTTATATGGTATATCAATCCATGGTGTACATTAGTCAGTATCTTCCAAATTTAGCAAAAAATATCAATCTTCCTTGCATTTGGCATGTCAACTCCATCAACAAATTTGAAGGGGAGGTCTTGTTGGGAAAAGGTAGAACGGGGAAAGTGAAAGGTAATTAGATGGTAAAGAATTAATTTATTATACAATTAATTTTTCAATTTCATCTCTCTCTCTCTCTCTCTCTCTCTCTCTCTCTCTCTCTCTTACTCATGTAATTTTTATTATTCGATCAGTTTTTTAAGGTAAACTTAATTTCCTTTAATGATAGCTAATTAAAATTCTTAATTATTATTTTTACATATAGTTGGTTGCATGTCGTATACACTTCATTTATACATTACAAACAATCTTGATTGGATGGAGGAATGTATAGAATGATGTATAGAATTATATGGCACCTTATCATGGGAATGGGTGAGTAAATTGATTAAAATAGTGCATCGTCATAGAGAAGACTCTACCGGTGAACTTACACAAAGGAAAATAGATTTAACATGTGTTTTAAAATATAAAAAGGAAAGTATATTTAACCTGGCCATTTTTTTTGTTGTTTCCCATTATATAAATGCATTTATTCTGTTTATTTCTTCTTATAAATTTATTTACTGAGTCGAGCATGATGCAGTTTATACACCACAAGACTATGTGGTCCAATGGTCATAAATTTAACATCAAAAAGTTGGATAATAAAAAGAAAACATTCAATTGTGGGATAACTATAGTTTTTCAAGTCACTAATGTTTCCTCTAGAAGTGAGAAGCATCCAGAAGTATCTAAAAATAAGTACTATGGTTATTTGGAAGATATAATTGAGTGTGACTTTAATTCCTTTAAAATAGTTATGTTTGAGGTCAAATGGGACATGCTACAAATGAATGAATGTGATGCTGAAATAACTGTTATTGAGCATGCCAATGGATTTACCATGGTTAATAGAAGGGATCTTGAACTAGGTATAGAGCCTTACCTTCTTCGAAGTCAATGTGAGTAGGTAATTTACTTAGAGGTGTTATGTAAAGAATATTGGTCATACATTGTTAGATATGATACAAGAGGAATACCAGCCAAGTATAATGCAGCGGAAGAAGACAACGTCGAAGAAGAAGGTGATGTATATCAGGAGCAATTGGATGTCGCATATGTGTTAGATGAAGAATCCAATCAATAAGTTGATCATCCAAATGATGTAGTACTTAGTGATGATATTGATGATGAATATGTAACCAAAAATGATGTTGATGATAATTTTGATATGAGAAATCCTTTGAATGATAATGATTCTAGACCGGATGATGATATCGATGTTGTTTCAGATGAAGAATATGATGGTGAGTCATGATCATCAACATTATAATCCTCAACATCATCAATCTTACAATTTCATCATCATCATCTTCATCCTCACTGTCTTCCTCATTAGCATCATCATCATCATCATCATCATCATCACCATCATCAACACCATCAACACCATCATCATTGTCATCATCACCATCTTCATCACCATCATCATCATCATTATTTTCATTGTCGTCATCATCACCATCTTCATCATTGTCATCATCGACATCATAATCAACCTCATCCTCATCCTCAGCCTCATCATCATCAATGTTATAATCATCATCATCATCAGTGTTATCATCGTCATCATGTTCATCCACGTCATCATCACCATGTTCTTACTCATTAGAATAATCACAATCATCATCATTATGTTCATAATCATTAGAATAATTGAAATCGTCATCATTATGCTCATCCTCATTAGGATAATCACAACCATCATCATCTTCATATTTATGATCATCAATGGTATCATAATAATCATCATCAATGGTGTCATTATAATCATAATCATCTTCATCCTCACCATATTACTCGTTAGCATCATCATCATCATCATCATCATCACTATAATCAACATCATCATCCTCGTCATCATCACCATATTCATCATTGTCATCATCATCATCATCACCATCTTCATCATCGTCATCATCGACATCATAATCAACCTCATCCTCAGCCTCAACCTCATCATTGTCAATGTTATAATCAGCATCTTCATCAATGTTATCAATCTCATCATCATCATGCTCATCCTCATTAGAATAATCACAGCCATCATCATCTTCATCTTTATGATCATCAATGGTATCATAATCATCATCATCATCAATGGTATAATCATAATCATCATCATCTTCATCCTCACCATATTCCTCATTAGCATCATCATAATCATCATCATCATCTTTGCCATCATCAACACCATTATCATTGTCATCATCACCATCTTCATCATCGTCATCATCACCATATTGATCATCGTCATCATTGAGATCATAATCAACCTCATGTTCATCCTCAACCTCTTCATCGTCAATGTTATAATCATTATCGTCATCAATGTTATCATTGTCATCATCATCATGTTCATCCTCATCATCATCATCATGTTCATACACATTGAGAATCGCATCTTAGATATCTTCATTATTTATTAGCCTTCCAATATATTTGGACACTATAGAATGTATTCTTTATCATCCTTAATATATTTGGACACTAGAAATTTATATATCAGTTTAAATAGAATTTTTGTACATATTTTTCTATTAAATATAATCACGAGGAAATCTATTAGATATTTATGTTTAAGGTGTTGTCAATACAAATATCAAGACCATTACAACAATTTACTCATTAACAACTTAATATATTCATTGAACTTAAGTATGAAGAATACAAATATTTATTCCCAACCACTTGAACTATAACCCATTAACAAAAACCTTCATACATATCTATATATAAAAGATTACATATTTACACAAAATATAAAATATTTGAATCGGTAATTAAATGATTCCAAATAAATAGAGCATAAGCCAATAATCCATGTAAGAAGTTATCTACAAATTATATTGAAAGAGCCCTTTCATAGGTACATATAAAGAGGCAGGCCTTTACAAAACTTATAAACTATGTGAATAAATAAATATAAATTATACAAAGAATATTTAAGAATTCAAATGGCTCTATATAAATTGAACATGAACACTTGCTTTTGTTTTCGTTTGACTACATGACTTATGGCATGCACTAGTTTCATGGATCCCTCTATAAATTGCTAGTTGTGATAAGTTGTGCCCTAATTTACAAGGTAACAACACATTATTGTATGTCATAAAATACATTACAACAAACATGAGACAATGATTGGTTCCCATGCGTAGAGGAGGTAGAGGCGCTAACAAAAAGTAGGGCTATTTGTTTGAGAATCCTACTATTGAGAGGAATCAGCTCTTGTTCGTTCAATGAACCCCTTCCTTAACACAACCAGAAATATAGCTTTTGGGCACAGCGAACCCCTTAAGCTACACCAAACATAGATCAATTTCTTGTTTGACTCAATTTTTGTAGTACGGGTTCTTCCTATATAACGTTTTTTATTGGGTGGGATTCGGGTTTCATCTCAATTTTAATCTCTCCCAACTTTGGGGGATTTCTATGCTCAAGGATGTCCACCCCTTCATCTCCAAAATATATGCAGAGGGACATTGACATATTGAGATTGAGACTCATAATAATGGTGAAGGTCACTAAGGCATCAAGAAAAGCATAGGCTAACACAGCTTCAGGATTTGGTGGTTAAAAACCAATACTAGATCTAGTATAATTATTTTTTTTCCTACGGAGATGTCTTCGGTAAGTCAACAGATTTCAGTTAATCATTAAATAATTTTCTAGCATAATATATGATGATTAGTGTGTATGAGAGTTTCTCCTATCTTCCCTCCATAAATTGCAGTTAGGGTTTTGTTGATAGATAAAGAGAAAGAATAAAAATTGAGAATTTTTCCACATGAATCCATGCAGAGGGATGAGTGTTTGAAAGATCCTTGATTCAACATAGGGTAATAGTTGAACCCATCGTTACCGACACAAAATTGATTATGAATGGATGGGGAAGCATCCCTAAGGACAAAGGTTACATGCCTCCAAATGTGTACATGATCCCCTCTACTATGCAACTTTTGTTTTGTTTGTGGACGGATTATGCAAATCCAATAGACCCAATACCTTGATAAAATTTTGGTTATGTATGATCAATTAGAGTTTAGGGAATTTTGAACTCTAATTTAGGATTTTTGGTTATCTATGATACAAGGGATGCTAGGTTGTAGCAGTTGCTAGTAAAAAAATTGATTTATAAGGGATTGCAAATGGAGGATGGGAAAATAGATTAGGATAGCAATTAATTCTTTTTATCAAACCAAGAATGGTGTCTCAAAAAACACACTACACTTTCATGAATAGAAATTGTCAACCTTATTACTCAAAGTTGACCAAGATCTTATTAGATTGATCTTTGAAGATCTTACCTATAACCTCAGGTAAAACCTTTCATGGCCTTATAAAGAAATTCACTACCTTATAGGGTTAACCCTACCTGAGTTAAGTGTTGGTCTTGACTAAGGATTTGTTCAGAGAGGTAGAGGTTAACTAAAACTAATTATTCCCGTTACTAATTTATGTTATTAGAAATTACAAGCAAGATAGTTTCTTCCTTTTGCATTTTCATTAATATGCAAAATGCTACCTAGTACCTACTGTCAAGAGCCACATAGTGTTGTTTTCAAAGAGATTTAGAGAGTAATAGGAAACATTATCACTACACCTTGAAATTAACAGTACAATAATGTTTTCTAGTTATCAACATCCACCTCCCAGAGGGAATTTTGAGCTTACAAAGAAAATGATACAATAACATTTTCTTGCAAAATATCTCAAAATGTAGGATATCACATTATCAAGATGGTCCAACTAGTCCAAGTCTTGTAGGAAATGGAAAATGTAATGATTAGTCCAAGATACCAAGTTAAAAGAAGTATCTTTAAAGTTTGAGAATAAAACATGACTTCATACCAAGTTATACATATATGGAAATATTCCAATATCCATGCAATATATGCAATACAAACATATTAAAGTTTTAAACAATGATTTCACTTAAATATGTGAAATGACTCTTTGATAGCTCGACAAATATTAAATTCCTTGGTATAGCTGGTCCTATAGGTGAAAGGGGTTGGTTATCCAACTTTAATATGGTACACCTTCATATTATGGGTGTGATGGTTGCCTTATATTCTTATTGTCACCCCCTTGTGGGGATGTCCCTATTAATCTTTCATAGTAATCTAGGGACTAAACACAATCTCATCAAGGATTAATAACAATAAGACATGAAAATGGTGTAATTGTGCTACAAAATGAGTGGCTGCTCTCTATATTCACACAAAGAATGAGTAATACAATACAATGATCATGCTGCAAGCATGAATGACAAAACAATTCAAATTTCCAAGGAGGTCATTAGAATTGAATGAGTGAGTCTAGCTTAACTGAATGTAAGCCACAGTCAACACTCAAGTTAACCACTGATCAAAACCCTAATTGACTCAACTGAGCCCTAACTGAAGTCAGAGTGCAATAAATGACTAAGTCTAACTCAGATTAGCTCATACACATGTCACTGCAAGCCAACCAATAAGTGGTAGCGCATCAGTGACTCCAATGAACCCCGATGAGGTTAACTGAAGTGTAACTGACCATAAGAAGTGGTTGGAGGCACCCCTGTTGACTCCATTTCATTAAATAATCATTAAATAATCAATTTAATGAAGGATGGCACCTTCACTACTCTATTTAATTGATTGTAACAATCAGTTAGAAATATGGGGCATTAATGACACTCATATCACCCCCAGAGTGCTCTAGTTAGCCTCCTCGAATGTAGGAGAAGGCTAACTTAGCCTCCTTGATTGAAGGTAGGCATGGGTGTGCTCATGATGATGTCATCTAGTGCTCCTATGATGTCAATTAAGTCAATAAAACTTAGGATAATGGTTTAACTAGGTCAAATTGACCAAAATGAGTGTGTATGGTGCTAAATGTTTCCAACACCCCCCCTTAAGCTATACTTAGGAGGAGTAGAAAACATAAAGTGCATAAGAATGCTAGGGCCTCAGAAACAAAGGCCATAGGTAACCCTATACAATAAAGTAACTGCTTAATATAACCAAGGAAACGGGGAAAACCTCATGGGAAAAATACCCCCCCTCAAACTAAGCAGTAAATCAAGAATTGGTTCTTCTATGCAGTAGTATCCTGAGACTGTGCATGTGAACCTATGAATCCAAAATAAATGAATATTTCTAGAGGAATATTCCACTTTGGAAGAAGAACAATGCACTAAACTGAACTAGAAATATAAATAGCTGCACGGTGAAAAATGGACCCATGTAGAGTAGCTGTAATCATCTGAAGAGAGAGAAAAGGTTCTTGAGGATTCGAACCATGTGTGGAAAACTCAAGAAACTGATATGTTTCATCCTTGAAAATCAAACCACGAGTGGTAAAATCATCCCCAAATCCTAGGAGCAAGTGTCCAAGCAAATGCGGAATGTCTTCCTCTTTACAAGTTCTGTGAGGAGATGAGCATGTGACCAAAGGTAGAGAAGCCCTAGGACTATGGAGAGAAAATGATTGAGCTCCATAATATGATATAGCTTCTGAAATATCTAATGAATCACATAATAAAACATCAGCAACCTCATATGAGGAAACTAACACCAAATCCCCATCAACAGTTTTGAAGAGAAAGTGTGATACATGATTTTTCACACCAGAATTGGTGAGAGCAGCTACAAGCATGACTGAAAGCTCTTAGAATTTAAAATATGAACCAAATAATATCAGATCATAAATTAAATCACATCTAAATAAGTTCACAACAGATCCAAAACTATGAAATGAAATGAAATCCCCAGCAGTAGTTTTGTAGGAGACTTGCGGTACTTGTTTCTTCACACCGTTGATGAGAACAGCTACAAGCAGTACTGAAAGATTATGAATTCGATATATTAAACCAAGAAATATAAGATCATATCTAAATAATATCATATAAGATCCAATAAGGTTAATATCATATTCAAATAAATGGTTAACCGAGACAGTGGATGCATAGCTTTCTTCTTCTTCAAAATTTTGAATTTTGGTGCATGCAATCCTGTAGGAATTTGATGGAAAATATAGATCATGGGGAGCGAATGGATCAATCTAGTAATCTGATATTTATTTCAAAATATCCAAGGTATCACATATTTGCACACCAGTAGCAACATTAGAGGGAGAAAAATCAAATTTATCTTCACTTTCAGAAGCAATTACTGGCAAATTTTGCACAGAATTCAAAGGAAAATCACTGGAGAGTGTTTGCATGGAAGTGCAACATTGTTTTTCTTCAATATCAGAGATTTTAATGTATTCTTCTGTTTCAGCCATATGAGGAGATGAGATATAAGAATATCACAAACTTCCAGAGCATCAGGAGAAGGAGTCACTGCAAGGAGACTTTCTTCAATTCGAATTGACTGTGTGGAAGATTCTGCTTCTTCTTCATCTTAAACAACTTCATCAGAGAGAGTAGAGGCCGATAATTTTAAGTAAATAAATCTTGTGGTGCTAGATGTGATATTCTAAGTGCTATTATGATCCTCATTGTGCTTGCCAAAGGTTCTATCCAATTTTTTCCATAGATCCTTTGGGTATTCAGCAGAACTAATAAGGTAGCACAATCTAGGAGAAAGGGCCAGACATATTGCTCCAAAATATCTATCACTGTCATTTATCCAGTCATTTTCATTCTCATAAGACTCTTTTCCAAGTCCAATATACACCTCATAGAGACCTTGTCTCTTCAGAGATGCAATCATCTTCAACTTCCATTCTGAATAGCTTGTGAATCGGGTGAGAAGGGGGACTGATGAGTCCATTTGAAGTCGTTCCTGTTAAAACCTGCAAATCACAACAAAAGGGGCACCGTAAGGTTGGAAAGCCTGCACATTTTAGGATTTCATCACACCCAACATAGTTTATCAAGTAGGCTTGATCGACAATTTCCTTACTTGGGGTATTAAGTGTTAAGCCTTGGCTTTTGGTGCAGTGCTGGAATTTTGAGCTTTTGCTCAATTTTTCATGCAAGATCTATCAAAAACCTTGTTTTTGAGAGATCTGAGCTTCATCCCACCATGATATCTGATACCATATTAATATTTCATAGTAATCTAGGGACTAAACACAGTCTCATCAAGGATTAATAACAATAAGACATGAAAATGGTGTAATTCTGCTACAAAATGAGTAGTCGCTCTCTATATTCACACAAAGAATGAGTAATAAAATGCAATGATCATGCTATAAGCATGAATGCCAAAGAAATTTGAATTCCCAAGGAGTTCATTCGAAATGAATGAGTGATTCTAGCTTAACTGAATGTAAGCCACAGTCAACACTCAAGTTAGCCACTAATCAAAACCCTAATTGACTCAATTGAGCCCTAACTGAAGTCAGAGTGAAATAAATGGCTGAGTCTAACTGAAAGTAGCTAAGACACATGTCACTGCAAGCCAACCAACAAGTGGTAGCGCATCAATGACTCCAATGAAACCTGATGAGGTTAACTAAAGTGTAACTGATCGTTAAAAGTGGTTGGAGGCGCCCCTCTTGACTCCAGTTCATTAAATAATCATTAAATAATCAATTTAATGAAGGAAGGTGCCTTCACTACTCTGTTTAACTAATTGTAACCATCATTTATCAATATTGGGCATTAATGACACTCATATCACCCCCGGAGTGCTCCAGTTAGCCTCCCTGAATGTAGGAGAAGGCTAAGTTATCCTCAGCTGAAGGTAGGCATGGGTGTGCTCATGATGATGTCATCCAGTGCTCCTCTGATGTCAATTAAGTCAATAAAACTTAGGATAGTGGTTTAACTAGGCCAAATTGACCAAAATGAATGTGTATGGTGGTAAATGTCTCCAACAATCCCAAGCCCAATGTGGGCATTATTGTAAACATTGTGCTAGCATATTGTAAATACTATGTGGGCATATTGTAAACACTGTGGGGGCATATTGTAAACAATGTGGGGGAATATTGTAAACACTATGATATTTCAAGATGATATCATGCTTATTATATTGTGGTAGGGGGGTACTTAGAACACACTTGCATCTTCTTGTCAAGTAAACATGATTATCATATTAACACTAAAGTTTTTCTTCATTAATCACGTTTATTAGACATGGTTCAATTTTTACTTTTCAATATGAATATGTGTTGCTTCTTGTATTGTGGCAGGATGACCATGGGAAATCCCCAATGGTGTCCCATCAGGAAAATGTTAGCCTAATAGTACCTAAACATGATTAAAGTATATTTTTTATTATTAAATGCATGCTATTATTTTTGACATGAATTTTTGTAATGATAAAAATAAATTAACTACTTTTATTGATTGATGATTGTAGAGAACACCACATTAGGATGATGAGGTGGTCATTGAGGAAGATATCTTTTATTCAACTGATCCAATGAGAACTGTGAATAAGGCTTTGAGAAATTCCAATCAAGAACTTCTTAAAATGATAAAATTTAGACCCATTGTTGAAGAAATCAAAGAAAGAATTGATGACTTGAGGAAAGCAATAGTAAAGTTTGGGGTAAGTGGCATGTTTGAAATATTTTACGAACTATCACATATATTCATTTATGTTATTTTAGTTCTCTATTTTCTATATGATCTAATCAATTAAATTTGTCTTTTTCTGTACAAATTTTTGGAGACAACACCTCTGTATCGAGTACCAGATGTAGAGGTCTGTATTGGTAGTAGCGATGGTTCAACACATCGTCAATATACCGAGAAAATGAGTATATTTGACTCTCCTTACCAAAAATTACCTTTAGATGCTATGAACTCAATAGATATTGGAGATTGGCAGGGCCCTTTACCCACTACTACTTCACAGAATGTTAGAGAGGAGAGTTGCATTGAATGTGAAAGTTGCTATCCTAGAGCAATACGTGTGGTTAGAAAGGGATCGTTGCCCATTAAATTATTGGTGGATAGGGAATGTATTCCAATCAAGATACCAAAGATTCTATGTATTATTTAATTAATCAGTTTTTTTTTCATGTAATTCAAAGCCACATACCTCAAATTACTTTTTAATTAATGATCATATTGTATTTGCAGGAAATATTTTTTTTATAAGAACTTGCATGAGAAGGATTTGGTTATTTTTGGGCACACCATTCGTACATGGTGGAATGCCAAAAATGACAAATTGAAAGATGATTTGATGAACCACATGGTTAACTTGTTTGGTGATACCTTCAGCATAAAAGGTGGCACTGCAACAGCTGGCTTAAATTTGAAAGATGTCAAGTAATATTATAGGTACAATTTACAAATTAACACTAAGTATGTGTATCCTCTGATGGTTCCAGAGAATGAGTGGAAGGCGCTCATGGATTATTCAAAGGAGAAGGCATTGAAAAAACAAGAAAATACTCGGCCACTCAGTTCAAGAAGGTATGACACATACCAAATTTTCAATGAAAAATGTTCAAATTCTTTTATTTCTTTCAAATATATTTAAGTTGCGATATCTAACATATTTGAAACCTTTTATAGGCTCCCCAACGCCTCTAAAGAGACAAAGGAAAGAGTAGAAAAAAATGGTAAACACAAAATGGGCCATGCTGGATATCAAAAACTAAGAGCACCGATTGTAAGAATCAAACGATCATTATTTGTAGCTAATTTTTTTGTAACTGTAGCAAAAAAATAATTGATTTATCACAAGCAATTTTCATGGTGTTATGCATTGCAGGGAAATGATTTTTAAGAGGCATCCACTAAAGAAGACTTGAGGATCAGCTTCAAGTATGGTTTCTAACATGTGCTAGAACGTCGAAAAAGCTTGGGGAAAACCCCAATTTCCCCATTGATGCACACAGAGGTAAATAAAACATACATGGATGTGCAATTTTCTCACATTACTTTGGACTTGAATTCTGTATTATGTTAAATTTGTATATGTGATAACTTGAAAATTAAGCATTGGAATGATCTTAATATGACAAATTGTTTTAATAAATTAATGGTTTCAAGCATCCCCATACAAACTATAATTAATATCCTTTTAGACATTACAAATATTGAGTTGATAATCAAATCTTTCAGAAGACTTGATGTGAGCATAATCCCTAAGAGGTCCAAGCGCACCACCAATGTTTTTCCAGAAATTGTGTGTTTTCTTCTAAAACCTGCTTTGTGATCGGTGTAGTCATGAATACCTTTATAAAGATTTTCATCATCATTATTTTTATCCTTAAGTGAATCAACTCCTTTCTTAAACACCCACCATCATATTTCCTCATGTCTTTGGTAAACCCAGTCTCTTTCTCTAGGGTTTCCATTGAGTTTCTTCCATTTTGAACCTGAATTTTATTTGAGGATTTATAATGGACTTAGTGGATTTATGAATCTTTTGTAGATTAAGAGCACTTCCCCCACCAGAATCACGTCCTTAAATATTATAAATTTATAATGTTATTGACGCCAAATCTTTGATTTCTTCGTTATTTTTGACACTACTACCTAATATAATCCTTTGGACTTGATGTTGCTTAGACTCAAATTTAGGTATAATCAATAATATAAATGGTAAAATTTTAGTTGAATTATTGTGTAATGAAGAACATATTGCTTTGAAATATATATGTAAAGATATAAAACATAACATCGACATTATACACAATATATCTATTAGGGGAAAACATGTTAATCATTCTATCTAGAACAATGTGCTTGAAGAACAATATAGGAGATTATGATGCATTTTATTAGGAATTGGTCATAGTTTAGGACATGCAAACCTAGGTTCACACCTCATAGGATATTTGTAGCATAAAATGAAGAACATAAATGCATTCACTTGCAAGATAAAAATAATATATATACAAAAATGCTCAATTTAAGCTCTAATGCCTTCCTAGAAACATACTTAGTTTCCGAATTTTTTTGTCTTCACTCTTTGAACTACTTTAATCTACACACTTTTACATCTTATGTGTGGCTTCTCAGCACAATGTTTTCAATCGCGGGCTCCACTCACCTCTAAAATTCACAACTTCTACAAACACTCTTCCTTATTTTGATGGATTTGGTTATGGCATTTGATCACTGAATTATTGATCTTCCTCTTGCATGAACCATTTTACTTGGTCTTCCTTGCAATGTTATTATGATTTCCTTCTCTTGGAAACATTTTTTATAGACAAAGATACACCTTCTATTGAATACCAACCTCTTTCTCCTTGAGTTCCAATCTAAGATCAACTCTCTTTCTCTTTAATTCAACATCCTTCCCTTTTAAGTTTACCCAATTTATTTGTTGCATCACTTTATTCTCTTTGGATCCAACCTTTGAGATTCCAACACTCACAAACAAGAGGCTACAACAAGTCTATCTTGACCTAACTGTAATGTAAGAACCTCTTCAAATTCCTACCTTTCATCTCCTTTTCATGAAAAATTATTCATCTTCCCATGTGCACATTGGTTTGTTCCTTTTGTTCCTTATAGATACCAACACTCGATCTGTGGCACCGATCTTCCTTTTCTTTCTCCATGCACTCATCATAAAATATATTCTATACTACTTTATCTAGACGTTCAATGAGCCTAATTAACAAAGTGTGGTTCAAGCATCTTAAGAATGTAATTCTCCATTCATCTATTGATAAAAAATATGATTTTTCCTTTGGAAAAAATATCTAGAGAATCAACAACATACTCCCACATCACATTATTACAAGAATATTGGATCAATTCCACAAATACATTACATTTACTACAAGGTCTAACAATTTTGAATGCATAATCAACAAGTCACTACGAATCCAACATTGACAACTATCACTTTCAAGATCAAGTCTTCATTATGACTACACCAATTGAACTCCATTGACAATTTCAAATCCATATGGTTGGTTCTCCATGTTGATCAATGAAAAACCATTAACTCACCCTTTCAAATTCAATAAGGGATTATTCAAGTGGTCAAAACCCTAACAACACTATTAGGTTCCCTTCTTCCAACCATCTCCCTCCCATTTATAAACTCTTACAATAGTTAACTCAATATTGGTTTTTCCATCTTAACTAAGTTTTATCTCTTGTTCAATGAGATCACCACAATGCCTCTATGACTATAAATTTACCATATTATGTTTGAATTGAAACAATGTGTTAGCAAGAATGATGGACAAGGAAGTGTGACAATAGTGTACTTTAGTGACCTTGGTGCACTTGGCCTTACGTTTTTATAGACTTAGTCGTGTCAAACATCTTACCAAAACAATTGAGTTTCCTCATAATAAGGCCATCATTATATTGTACTTGTGTAATCTATTCATGAATGATTACATTGAAACATAAATGTCTTTTTTGGTTTTCAAGGTGAGAGCAACAAAAGCAACAATTTTAATGTTACCAAACAGGTACCACATGATGGTGGGGATTTTCCTCATGTTGGTGGCTAGTAGCCTATATATTCAATTATGTATGCTATAAAATAGAAGTATTTAATACAATTTCAAATATATAATTAGTGACCTGTAGTAATATATTTTCTTCTAAGAATGGAAGAGAATGCACCTACTCATGCTCAAATGGAAGAGGAACAAATTATAGAACCAATGAACACTCTAGTTGTCTCAGCTAGTCAGCCAACGGGTAAAGATCATTATAATGATATTGGAAATAATGAAATACGTATCTTAATAATAAATAAAAATTTATATCCATATAATTGTCTTGGTTTTTGTAGATGATGCCCCTCTCTAGCGATCTCCACACCATACTATTTGACGTACCAGAACTATGGTATGGGAGAAAATGCCCACACAATCAATAGAAAGAGAGGGAACAACAATTTCAATGGGAAACGACAACGAATTAGATGTCCCCATCTTGGAATTTATGAAAAAAACAAAAAAACAAGTGTAGTTGTATACATTTAATATTTGTATTTGTATTAGTCGGTGCATAGCTTATTTTTGAATATGTGTGACATCTTTTGAGAACTATGGTTTTCCGCAAGGGGCTTTCTACCCCTTGTTCAGTTAACTGAAGGAAGATGAGATGACCACATGAGATTCCTTATCCAGTGATGATGATTATAAGCATCCACTCTTTGCATAAGACACATGAGACATATGGCCACATGCAATTCAGAAGGTCGGGTAACCTACCCTCACATTGACTTGATGTGCATGATCCTAGTATGATGTCATGTTGCGTTGTTATGTTACATTGAATTGCATGTTTAATTGGATGTGATGTTTATCCTTGTGGTGAATTGTGGTTGACATTGATATATACAACCATTAAATGTTGACGCCCAACTTGTTAATGACTAGTGTGACCCCTTAGGGGGGTCTTCCACCCTTGTGTTGACCTTAAGAGCCCTCCTTAGGTGCCATCCACCATAGCGCTACCTTATATCGATTTTTTGGAGTACTTTGATGTATTTTTTTTATTGTGAGTTGGTAGTACTGATGTGATGTTACAATTCTTTATTTGTGAGGGCTAGGTGTTCTATTTTAGGATATTTTCTAGTTCTTGGTTCTCTCCTTTCACAAGCATGTTATTCTAGTTGAGTATCATGCAAGTAACCTAATGCTAAGAGGTTGAAGTCTGTTTAGAAGCATTTTTTCCGAGGATAAGGGAGGTATGCGCTAACATCTTATTTCAAGTATATAATTGGTTCATATATGATATATATTGCTATGGTTATATATTGGTGTCTTTCATTAACAACTTAGATCTGATATAGATTTCTAATGTTATTAATGTTATTATTTTCAGTTATTTAATGGTTATTCTAGCTGATTGTTTTTGGGACATGCTCGACATGAAGGATATTGAGGTATGGTTTTTTTTTCCGCAAAAATGATGTAAACAATTGTGCCATACTTTTTTTCTTTACATAGTGGGAGTAAAAAGAAATACGGTATTATTGTTAACCTTCTCCTAGTTGTTAATTTTTCTCAATTGAAAACCTGCATGATAACATTTTTCTAGAAATGGGTTTGTTTTTCAATGTTTTATGTTTACTTATATTTTCCTAGAGGGCCTTGAGATCCAATGAAATTTCTTGTTCACTTTGTAATACCCATTATAATATAGAACTAAATTTCTCACACTATTAGAATTGAAATCCCCTCGAGAGACCTCCCCAAGAATTAAGCATATTCATTGAAATATAATGGGCTACATTAGTGGCTCAATCCAAGAGTTCCCAAATATTTTTATGCACTCGAGTTTTTTTTTTATATGTATATTGCATTAACCATTATTGGTATCATGTAAAAAATTTGTATTCCTTTGATATGGCTTTGAGGCTAATCACATCAAATAATAATTTGACCGAATCATTCAGCATAAATACCTCAGGAGTAATACTCAAACCCAAACGCATTAGGTACTTTCTAGTAGACTCATCACAGTCATGGAAAAACCCTGGAGGCTGCAATTAGTCACAATCACAGTCCAACTAGTAACTTGGGTCTGTTTCTTCTATAGCAAAATGCTTTACCCTTTCCTTGAGATGTTGTAGTAGCCAACTTCTACCCCCTTGATAACCCTATAGGATTCTAGTAGCATTTCCTTTCCTTCCCTTCAACACTACATCCTTGGGACTCTTCCCTAAGGCTATTAGAACCTCGTTCCTATTTGTGATAGTCCTTTACCCTCCTCTTAGTCTAGTGCAAGCCCCTTTATTACACTATGTGGCCTTTACCCATACCTTAGGGATTCCCTTATAGTGGCAACCCTCTTTACTTAGAATACAACTCTTGTCTCTATGGGCCATACCTTTTATCCCTGCACACAAAATAATACAATTGTTAAAAGGTCACATATTGTTTGAAACTAAATGGAGGAATGATACATCTGGACTGTTTTTCATATTCACTTACATACACACAGTATGCAAGTAAATACATTTAAGTTGCAGAATACATTTAAATAAAATCTACAAATTGGATAAGCAGTTGACTTACCGAAGACATCTCTGTGGTCCCCCTTTACCTCCTCTGCGCTCGGGCATCAGTCACTGTCTACTTTATCTAGGCCTATGGGTACCGGTCACTTTCTACTTTATCTCCTTTGGGCACCAGCCATTGTCTCCTCTCTGGAGCCGAGGGTTTTTGGGCGAGCACAGAGTTTGGCTCTTGTTCCTTTGTTGATTATGGGCACGAGGGTTGTTTGTTCATTTGTTTTATGTTTTATGCCCTTGTTTTTTATTTGTATTATTTGTATTTTATTTGTTTTATTTGTTTTTTCAAAACAACCTAATGCAAACCAAATATAAAACATTTTACATGAATTATGCAAATCTTGTAGAGAGTGCGAGATTAGTGTTAAAGTCCTTTCTTTTAACTTATAAATCCATCAGAGATTTGAATGGCATTTCTTAGCATTTCTAAACATGTTTTAGTTCCAAGGAAGCCAGAGTCCTTCATAGATGTGCACATTTATCTAATCCTATGTGCATATTTTTTAGTTTGTGGGAGTTTTTAAGGCTATTGCGGGCATTTCCATTAACCCCGTGAGCATTTTGTTGTGTGATGTGGGAATTTAGAAACTTCCGCGGGAATTCCTTTGATTGTGGATATCACTTACATTATGCATGCAAGAATCTTCACTAGTAATGCGGGAATTTTGGATTAATACTGCAGACATGCAAGCATTTACTTCTTGAATTACGAACATTTTCTTCATATTGTGGACATTTCACTTGGTTGTGGGCATCTCTCAATGGCCAGGCGGGCATATCCCTTCTTCTATATACGATCATTTTCCTAAACATCGGCATATATTTATAGTTTATACTCGGGCATTTCAGGGACCCTACGGGCATCTTTCCTTAATGTGCGGGCATATTTTCCTTTTTAGCAGGCATAGTGTAGGCATTTTCTTCCTTCATATACCTTCAACAGGCATGCATTTTAACTTTGTTTGCATGCATAAAACAACATCTTGCAGGCATTACAAACATTTTAAGATTTTGGAGGGAATTTCTTTATCAATTTGTGAGAATTTTTCTTTAAATGTTGGCATTTTAAATGACTATGGGGATACTTCTCAAGTTACTATGGGAATTTTTTCAAGACATCACATCATCATTCTCTCTTCACAACCTTTGTGTGCATTTTCAAACTTCAATTACAAAATTAGACTGCAATTTATCATCGACTTGAGGGCTTCCCATATGCCTACGGGCATTTTTCAAGCTGTTGTAGGCATTTCTTTAACATGTTGCATGCATTAACCATTCATTGTGGGCATTTTGGGAATCCTGCTGACATTCTCTTTTGTGTCTAGGAAATACTTCACTTTTCATGTGGACATTTTTCAAATTTGATTAGTCACTGTGTGCATTGAAGAAATGCCCATAGGCAGTGAAGAAATGCTTGCATGGCCACTAAAAAATGCCCGCAGCCATGTGAAATTTCCACAAATTGAATAAAACGGCCACAGTTAAGAATGATATGCCCTCAACTAGTTTGAAAATGCATGCAATTGCCTAGACGATTTGGAAAAATGTCCATAGTCTATTGAGAAATGCCTGCAATTAGTTTGAAAATGCCCGTTGGACTGATAAAATGAATGCACTACCTTATAAAATTCACACCTGCCTCAAACATATGCACACAAGTCCAGAAAAATGCCCACAAAAATGCACAAAAGGTTGAAAAATTCCCGTAGGAATCCATATAAATAGATGAAGTAAAATGCAAAAAGAAATTATCTACAATATGATTGCATAAATCTACATTTGTGAATGGTTAATATCACTTTTCATGGATTGTGAAGATACATGTGAGAAAAATTAAATATCTTGAGATGAACAAACCAACAAGGTTTCAGGGGGATAAATTAGTCTACATATTGATAGGGGGAGCAATATGGTTAGATAAAGAAAAGAAAATAAATTGAAGCAACATTGTGACATTGTCATTGATGCGTGCTTACCTTTTATCAATTTAATAGATGACTATTGATACATTCATTATGTGGGAATGTCCTTACATGTCACGTGCATATAATATTCATGTGTGGGTGCTTGCATAATTTTGTGGGCATGTACTTACATGTCACAGGAATTTCAATGATCTGTTGACATTTCAACACCTCCCGCGGGCATCTTTCCACTTGAAATTTAGGCATTTTGGGGTTCAACGAGCATTTAACTATTGCCCTATGGGCATGTTTAACTAGATGCGGGAATTTTATCTTAGTATTGCATGCAAAATGCAATACTTTCAGTCATTATGTACATTAAGTGCCAGATTTAAACGTCTTCAAAATATTTCACTAGCTCAGAGATATACCTGGAATCCTTCATAAGATTTGACCTTCAACATTTTTAAACTGAGGTTACCCCCCAAAAATAAGTTTTAATCATTGTCAAACATCTTATTCAGTTCATTGCATTCTATAACGAATCTAGTACATTCATATTCATCAATGACAACTTCACAATCCTGCTTGTATTTGTTTCTAATATGATTTTACTAGTAGTTTCCTTTAGTACCATCAAACCTTGCTGCAACAAAATGCATGCTCAAGTATGGGAAAATGAGTCAAATTTGCTCTAGGAAAATGCATGCCATAATTCACAGGTTAAGGAAAATGTCTTCCCTATACTGTCATTCCATATCTTGTTGATTTTTCTACCTGGCCATGGTCTCATTTTTCTTTAATAGTGTTTGAGGAGAAAGATACAGGTCTTCCAAAACAGGGTTTCAGGATGTTTTGGGAATATTAATAAAAATGGCTCCCAGGAAATGCACACCAGATATCAAGTATTGAGTATAAAACTAATATGACACCATAAGTGTGTAGCTTGTTTATGTATGCATCTGACCATGTTCCCAGTTCTCCAAAAGGGTTCCTGAGGAAAAAGTTACAGGTCTGCCAAAATAAGGTTTTAGGATGTTTTGCTACCTCGTTTAGTAAAATGCAGGCCTAGGTCAGAGGATAATGAGTCTGAAGGTGAAAAATGGTTTATTGTGCTCAATTATATGTCTTACATCATCTGGAATAACTGGTCAGTCTTTTGGTGAAGTAAAAAATTCACCTTGGAAATGGCACAATTTGACCAGGGATAAATTCTGTTGGTAAAACTGCCAAGGTGGCCTTTGTAAAATGCCCACCATATTATGTATTTGATACATTAAATTATATTGAAGGTATATTCCTGTGGATTTTTGATTGGTTCATCTAACCATATCATCATTTTTCCGAAACAGTCTCTAAGGGTAAAGATATCAGTCTGCCAAAAGTGCCTTCTGGCATGTTTTGCATTGTTCCTGTAAAATGCTTGCCAAGGAGAGAGAATGAGGTTGCAGTGGATGAAATGGGCATTGATGGAATCATGATGTTGTCTCCCATGCTTTGTATGTTTCAATTTCCAATTTTGGTGAAAGTAACAATCCACCTTAGTTGACCTAGGGTTTTGAAAAATTATCTAAGGGTCAGCACAGAAGTTTAGAAGGCCATTTGCAAATGCCCAACAAATGTTGTCTTGGTATCAATAAATTTATCCAATAAAATGAATATGTTATTTGGTGATGTTTTATCTAGTCACAAGTGCAAGAAATAAACCTTCCAAAATTGAGAAAAAGTTTGTTTGCGTGTTAAAATAAATGAAAAATTGCCTTAGTGTTAAATACAACAGGTTAAGTGGCCATCCAGAAATGAACGCTAGAGGCTGTCCATGTGTTAGTAAATTTATCAAATGATATAAATATGCTCCTTGATGATTTCTCCATTTATTTAGTCTTGGTTTCTCATCTGGAGGTCACACGTGTGAAAGGTAATCCTTCCAAGTTGAGAAAAAGTTAAACACAAGAGTTTGTGAGGCCTTTTAGAAATGCATGCCAGAGGCTGTGGTTGTGAGAATAAATTCATATTATGATATGAACCTGTTATTTGGTAATTTGTCTAACTATCCATGGTTCCACTAGGCTTCACTGTAGCTCACACGAGCGAAAAATAAGCCTGACAGATTAAAAAAAAGTGTGTTTACATGTCCAAAAGTTAAACACAGGAAATTTCTGAAGCCATTTAGAAATGAATTCCTTAAGGTGTACTTGTGAAAATAAATTTATCTAATCACATGGATATGTTCTTTGGTGATCTAGCCATCTATTCATGGTCTCGAGTTTTCCTCTGATGGTCACACGCGAGGATTAAACATGCTAAGATAGTGAAAAAGTGTGTATGTTTTGAGAAAGAAAATGCCTACAATTAAAAGAAAAGTAATTCCTGCACAGTAGGAGAATGATGCCCACGAATGTTGTGAAAAATACCTGTGGTCATGTGAAAAAGGTTTCCTGGTTATTAGTTGGAAGGATCCCTCCTTATTGGAAAATATTAATCACTGGATTGCGAATGTTCATAGCTTGCTTTATCTTCCTTTTTTAATATATGGTGTATTTGGAACACCCATAATCATTGCATTTTTAATGATCATGTTTCGAGGGTGGGAACTATTTGTCACCAGATATTGGATCTATTTAATACTATTCTTGTTGTGGAGGAAAAAAATGTTATTTGTGATATTGGATCAGTGCTTGATGTCACTTATCCTTCGGGTTTTTTCGATGGTGCAACAACTTCAAATATCAGGGGTGCAGGATTTACACTTCATATAAGCTCCTCTCATTACTTTCATGTCAAGATGGGATGTAGTGTCAGCACAAATATTAGGGCATATTTGATGGCCCTTTGGTCACTTTTTTTATTTGTGGTCTCTATAGGCCTTCCTACCCTCTTTGCCTATGGGGTCTCCAAACTTCTCATTAATTGGGAAAGATCGGTGGCATGTCTAGATGTTGTGGACTTGGAACATTGGTGTGATTGCATCACTGAGGTAAATTCTTCTTTCCTCTCCATAAAATTTCATCACATTTACAGGGAGCACAATATGAGTGGTGATGTTTTATCCAAGGAAGCAATTTCTCTTGAGATGGAAAACCTCTCCTATATTGAGATGTTGGATGGAGAGTCTATTGGGAGAAATACCATCCTGTTCTTTCAAGTTATGTTATTCACAATACTTTTTGTGGCTTACTCATATTTCTTAGTAAAGGTTTGAGTTTTTTTTATCCTTTGACTATGCTTTATTGACTGCTCCTCATTATGATTTTTTTTCATGGCACATAAATACCTTAGTTTGGGGGGATTTTCACTTTGCCCCCTAGGTTCTTCCTTGGATAAGACTTAAATGCTCTTTATGTGCTTCTTTGGACTGTGTGGAATGTCGTTTTGGTGTGGATTGAGGATCTCTTTTGTACACCCTTTGATGATGGGATGTAGGATACTTTTTTGACATGGTTTGGGTCCTTTGTATTGATATAAGTATAAGATATAAGATATTTTTGAATTTTTTTTCTTGGGCCATTAAGAAATTTTTTTACGGTTCTTTGTGTTTCATTTTCTCTTATTGTTTAATTTTTTTACATCATTATAGATTTTTTCAACCATTTTGGAAATAAGGCCAAATAATCCATAGTTTTTACATTCTACCATTTGGTTTTTCTTTTTCTTATATTTGTTTAGTTTTATAATAAAACATTTATATTTAAGTTTTTTAGGTGACATGTGACACATCAACGATAATTTTTTGTTCTCTGTATATTGTTGATTTAGTTATTTATTTATTATTTTAAAAGTGGTTAAAATTGTGAAAAAGGTAACAAGACTAAATCACCCCCACCCCCTCTTCTCAGTATTATCCAATATTGTAGCATTTACATGATTATGGTTATTTTTGTTTTTGTTTTCAGTACTTTAATGATCATTAATGTATCTCTATGTTTGATAGTAGTGTTCTTATTAAAGAAATTAATATACATATATTTGTGCTTTTTACAATTTATATGTGAAATTCCTGTTCACTTTGTTGCATAGCTTATTTTTGAATATCCATCACATCTTCTTAGGACTATGGTTATCCTCAAGGGGTTGGCCACCCCTTGCTGAGTTAACCTAAGGTAGATGAGATGACCACATGATATTCCTTATACAATGATGATGATTATGATATTCCACTCTTTTCATGAGTCACATGAGGCATATGACCACATACAATTGATAAGGTTGGGTAAGCTACCCTCACGTTGAATTGATGTCCAAAATGTCATGTCCTGTTTTCCATGTCATCATCCTTTGTCATCAACCTTTATATTCCTTTTTGACATGTCATCATATTTTTTCATCAACATCTTTGATGTTGTACCTGTCATGGGAATCTTGAGCTTATAAAGTGGTTCACATAAATTTATTTCAGAAAATACCTACAAAGTAGCTTACTAAGAGTGGTTAATGTTGAAAATGATGTTAAAATATAAAAAAAGAAAGGAAAAATGGCCATGGTTCCATAGTATAGAAAAATTAAGGAAACCTGTTCATGGGTACTTCCTTATCTCACAAATGTGCAATTTCCCTTGTACTACCTTATTTAATTCCCTGTATACATGTGTAGAAGTAATGTAAAAGAATTTAGAATTTGCTTCTTTGAGATGAGTAGCCAAGGACCACAAAGATATAACATGAACCATATGATCATTGTGCATCCAGTTAATAAGCAATGGCAAGTCACCATACACATTTATAGTGGTAATGCCCATGGAGGTTAGAGCAATTGGTAATGGAAAATTGAGATGAGACGTTGTAAGTGGAAGGTCACTAATTCAAATCCCATGCAGGTACTTACAAAAAAAACATTTATAGTGGTAGTATCCTTTCATAGTTCCAATTTGAGGAGTGATTATAGTGCAAGTAGTTCATCTTTATTATTATTGTCAAACCCTGAATTGGCACAAAATTTTAAATAATGGATTTTGTGTAAAAAACAACAAACCCTATAATCCACATATAACATTCTCTCCCTGACACACCCATTTGAAGAAAACCCAAGGAAAATTCCTATCCAATAGGAGCTTGTCAATCATGTAATACTTGGTAAGAGGATCATGCGGCATATAGAATTGAGAGATGGAACCAATTTGAGAATTGAAGTAAAATGTTTGAAGCAATTGATTCTAAAAAATAATTTTGTTGTGTGCAAGATACAAATCCCAGAGGGTTAAGATGGGAATTTTCTATACTTCTTAAGATAAAATATGGAGAACCATAGTATCAAACCATTTTCCACCATGGAATAGTTCCATAGAGAAGGTAATCTAAGCAACTAATACACATCCATACCTAAATGGAATATGGAAATGGAATGAAAATATTTGAAACATTTTCTTTCTTGGCCCTACAAAACATGCACATACCTAGACCAGATAACATTTCCTCTAAAGATAGTCCCAAGTAGGGATATTGTTTTGAATTGTTAGCCACATAAGTATCTTAGTTTCCTTTATGTTGTGTACTTTCCAAATTATAGAACACCACCAACATGGATCCTCACTCACAGAAGCCACATAAATCTCATAGTTGACTTTTGTTATGTATGTTCCACCTACTTTTCTCTTAGTCCAAATCAACATGTCAAGTTCCTCCCTCAAGAGAACATGACATGTTTGTAGGGATTGTTTGGAATTTTTCCAATAAAATGCAAACTCCCCTTCAAGGTGGAAATATGCTGCAAAAATACACCCTTGTTTCCACATATAAGTTCCCAGTGCATCCCCAACTTGTCCAAGACAAAAAATACAAAAAATACCTTTATCATGAAGTAATTAAACCATCCTTGAAGGACTAAAAATTGCATTGTCATAGTCCATGATCACATCCTCTCCAATCCTAATTTGTGTGTCATTCCACACTTACTAAGAAATATGTTTCCCCACCACCATACATGCCAATGCCATGCGTATCCATTGGTTGTAGCCATTAGTGAATCTCTTCACCGATGATTGAATCTAGTCGATGATGGTAAGAAGAGCAATATATGATTCCATAAGCCTTATTTGAAGATAAAATTCCACACATATTTAGATATTAGGGGTTTACTAAAGTATGGAAGTTGTTACAATCCCTATCCCCCTTCATCTTTTGATTTGGAAAATACTTTCCAATGAGCTAGGTGAAACCTAACATTGTCATATTTTATGTGCTACAAGTATTCAAAACACAACCTGCAAATTTTATTGTGTATCCCTTTGGGACAATGAGAAAGTAATAACTAGTAAACATGAATTTCTTTGAGAACATCATTAACAAGAGTCATTCTAATTTCACATGATATCCACATGTGATACTTGAAATGTATTCGATGTTCAATGCTTCCTATCATCCAACATCGATCCTTGATTCCATATCCAAGGGGTTTGAAGAAAAAATACAAGGTACTTCAATCCATCATGAAGTTCATCCCTCTGAAAAAGTGAAGATTTGTAGTGCACCTATGATTCCATTATCAAGCATACAATTGAAACAAATTAAAGACTTATGGAAATTTATCTCCATCCAAGTGGTTGTACAATATAGTTGAAGAATATCTTTATAAGCTCAGGCTTCCTATAACAACTTTACTTTAGTTGTACATGTCAAGTGTTTAACTTTATAATTGAAATGAACATGACATGTAAGGACATGCCCACATAATGAATGTATCAACCAGTGTAATTTTTAAGGGTAAAATTTTGCCAATTGGCTATTTTTTTGGTTTTTTTCAAAAATAAATTCATTATTTGGTCATTGTTAGTGTCTAATATCACCTAAATTTACATTAAATATGTTTTTATCATAATATTCGCCAAAATTTACACATTTCATTGTTAATTTTATGTTTCATATTTAATATTCACCTTTCTATCTATAAACATGTTTCTTTCAATCCAAAACAATCGCCTAGAATACTATACTTAAATATAATATTAGATTCCTCAAAAAATACCTCGGTATCAACAATCATCTAGTAAATTCATAAACGGTAAGCATGCATCAATGACAACATCACAATGCTACTTCACTTTATTTTCTTTTCTTTATTTATCCATACTGCTCCCCCTATCAATATGTAGACTAATTTCTCCCCCTGAAACCTTACTGGTCTATTCATCTCAAGATATTTAATTTGTCTCACATATATCTTCTCAATCGATGAAAAGTAATATCAACCATTAACAAATATAGATTTATGCAATCATATTGTAGCTAATTCCTTTCTGCATTTTACTTCATCTATTGTTATGGATTCCTGTAGGCATTTTTCAACCTTTTGTGCATTTTTGCTGGCATTTGTCTTGACCTTCATGCATATGTTTGAATCCTATGGGAATTTTATAAGGTAGTGCAGGAATTTTATCAATCCAATGGGAATTTTCACACTGGTTGGAGGAATTTCTCAACAGGATGCGAACATTTTTCCAACTCTTGTGGGAACTTGCGAGCATTTTAAAACTAGTTGTTGGTATATCCTTCTGAATTGTGGCCATTTTCTTCAAGTTGTGGACATTTCACTTGGTTGCGGGAATTTATCAGTAGCCAATTGGACATTTCTTCACTGCATGCAGGAATTTTTAGAGACTAAGACAGGGATTTTAAGGTCCTGCGAGCATTTATCTATTTCCATGTGGGAATTTTTAACTAGCTGCGGGAATTTTAACTCTCAAGTTCAAGCATATTTGAGGCTTGAGGATATTATTGAGGCCTGGCTAGCATTTGTCTCCTCCACTTCCGGGAATATTGGGGACCCTGCGTGCATTTTAATCACATCTCCTTCACTCATGTGGGCATTTTTATTTTTCCAACGTGCATTTATGAAACTTTCCCGCAAGTATTGCATTATGCATGTAAGACTAAGATAAAATGGATATGTCTAGTTAAACATGCCAATAGGGCTTTTTCAACCTTTTGTGCATTTTTGCGGGAATTTTCCTTCCATATGTGGAAATTCTTTACATCAGCTACGAGGATGAGCCAAAATTTGTTTTGAATACTTGTTCTGTACTTTGCAAGATTTGTACACTCTTGAATGCCTCTAAAACATACACTACAAGATGTTTTATCATAGAGAAGCAGGTGCAAGATTCTCTTTTGGTTGTGGACCTTCTCTCCATAAAGATTCTTTCATTGAGACAAATACCAAGAGTCTTGACTGGAAACTATTTTCACATAGAGTAAATAAAATACAAAATGGTATAGACTACATAAATGAAGAAAATACAACAAGATCCCATTCTTCAGAACATGCACCACTCGTGGAAATTGTAAGCACGTTTACTTGCCAGGAGGGCATTTTGCAATTCTTGTGGTCATTTTTACTGGAGCATGCATGCATGTTTCTAGCTTTTGGGGAATTTTGTAATGCTTTCTACATTATTGCACCTTTGTGTTGACCTTAAGATCCCTCCTTAGGCTCCATCCACCATATTGCTACCTTAAATGACTTTTTTTCGAGTACTTTGCTGTCATTTTTTATTGCGATTTGGACGTAGTGCTGTGTTGCTACTGTTTTTTATTTGTGAGGGTTGGATGATCTATTTTATGGTCTTTTATAGCTGTGGGTTTCCTCCTTTGAAATGTATGTTGGACTAGTTGAGTCTCGTGGAAGTAACCTAACGCTAAGTTGTTGAAGTCTGTTTAGAAGCATTTTTTCTGAGGATAAGGGAGGTCTGCCCTAATTTCTTATGTTGAGTTTATAATTCGTTCAGATATGATATATATTTATACTATTATATATTGTCGTCTTTAATTAACAACTTAAATATGATATAGATCACTACTGTTATTATTGATATTGTTTTAAGTACTTTAATGGTTTTTGTATCTCATTGTTTCTGGGACATGCTGGACATGAAGGATATTGAGGTATGGTTTTTCTATTCCATAAAAATGACATAATTTTATTATACTGTAGCAATACATACAACATGAAAATTGTGCCATACTATTTTTCTTTACAATTCATTTATCTTGTAGACCCAATTGATGAGGTTGCTATTTAAAATATTCAAATATACAAAGACATAGGTTGTTGTTCAAAATCTATCTTATGGCTCTATGTGAGATGCCCAGTAGATGTACATAAGGCATGCAGTCCATGGCTAGAAGCGATGAATCTTTTGAGGGATACACCAAGGCCAACAATATTTTGGAGGCATGACAAAGATTGGAGGTTGGATCACAAGCTTATATTTTTTCTATCCTTCCTTTTGGTGGCACACAAGTGTTTTTAATCATTAGTCTGTAATTAATTTGGTTTTGATTTTTACTATTGTCAAATAATTCACCATAGTAGTAGGTCAACAAAGATTCAGAAGTATAACAAGCATAAGTACATAGTGGGAGTAAAAAGTAAAGTACATATTTTTCCAATTGAATTTGGAAAACTACACATCTGCTAGGCCCTTGTTTCCTCCTGTTCTGGAGAACTTCCCACATATGCTAGGCCCTTGTTGTCTAATCTCCTATTATTAAAATGATTATGGAGTTTAATAATAAATTACCAAAGTCTTTTGTGCATTTAAACAAGGAATATTACATAAGAGCAACTTGTCTCATTGTTTCAGCTTTGAGTTGGAATACTTGAGAAAAATAATTATAAAATACAAATGACATGTTCTCAATGCCTAGATGAGAACACATGAAACAACAGTACACTCTTTGGAGAGGTAGACATATGTTCCTAACTCTTCCAGTAATTTTATTCAAGTTTAATCATCTTTGGTGTAATTTGCTTGCAGAGTTGATGAATGTCGGTGAGAAACAAGCATCATTACAGGCTCTTCACAGCTTGATAACATCAAAGCGGTACAGTGCATGGAAAAAGACAATGGAAAAGATAATGTTCAAATATGTGGAAATTTGTGTGGATATGAGGCGTGGCAGCTTTGCATAGGATTGAATTATTTAGTATCGCATAGTATTCCATCAAGTGAATATCAGTTCCTTGTAGGAGGTTATCAAGCATTTCCTCCATCTTTATAGTGCTAAGGTTGAGCAGGCTCAAGCTCAAGCACACGCATCTACGATTTATCTTGATGTTGAGTACTTAGAGGCAGCTAACAGGCCATATGACTTGATGCTCAGTTATTTCAGTCGAGAGAAAGGGAAAGAAAGGTATGATCGGGAGCTGGTTACCCCATGGTTTAATTTTCTCTTGGAAACGTATAGGACTGTGCTTGAAATACTTTGCAACAATTCAAATCTGGAGGCATTATATACGGCGAGTGCATGTTAAATGGTGTTAGAATAGATGAACATTTGCTTAATTTGGAAATTTTTTTATTAATGGTTGTTAACTTGTATTCCATTTAATTTTTTCACTAACAACTCCAAATAGGGTGCGGAAATTCTGGCAGTGGATGCACTGACAATGGTTGATCGTAAGATTTCTTGGTTTTAGGAGTTTTAACTGTTTTTATATAGAAATTTTGGTAGATATTGTTCTATATTTTCTATCTCAGTCATAGAGAGACACATGCTACACTCCTCCTAGCACATGCAATAGATATAAAAACTATTTCTTATAGAAATAAAAAGACTTGTTTTTGAGTTGATTATTAAAAAGATTGTTGAATAAGGTTTTTATTCTAGTATGGATGATTACAATCCTAATTGGAAGGACATATGGCTACATAACGAGCATTTAAGTTATGTTTGCAATATAAATAGACAACAGAATTCCGTCGACTTTGTGAAATAATACGCAATCACTTGGTCAATTTGAATAACTACATGGATCAAAGAGACATGCCCGATCTGAATCTACCCGAGAGATTGCAACTTTACCTTGATACAAGGTTTGAGTAACTGAAGGCAACAACTAAGCTTGAGCTCTGGTAGGTTGGAGTGCTTATTTTTATGTGTTTTCCTTTGACTTATAGCATTTCTTATGATTTATAGCATATGGTGTGCAAGAAGTTTTTCTCTCTATAGAAGATATTCATGGCCTTATGTGCATGGTCAATAAGACTCCTAAACCTCAAATGATGGAAACTTACTATTCAAAGTAAACAAATATATTCTGGATATCAAAAAGTCAATTGTATCATGCCCATGCATGGTACAATCTCTATATCCTCCATAAAATCTACAATAAAAAATTGGCACATAACTATTTGCAGTTGATGGCATCATGTGTATTGTTGGCTACCATTTCTATTATGCCTTATGATTACAAACATGGGGATCACCATTTTGAACTGGAGAATGAGAAGGAAAGTATTTCGAGAATGGCATGTCTTTTGGGATTTAGTTTGGACTCTAAAAAGGACACGAGAGAAGTGGTAGGCTATTTTAAGGGAAGAGGTGCATATGATGTTGTTTGAGATGTGTGAATTTGTAGGATTTTTTCTGATATGTTAATGGTATGTTCTGTTTTTATTTCAATGATAATAGTATTATAATTTATGCTTAGTTTGAGTTATTTTCCATTATGTGTACTAAACTTATTTTTTTTGCAGTTGTCACTCTCGACACTTCTTTCTGAATTGGTAAGTAATTGGTAAAAAGCTTGTTAAGCATTTATTGTTGAAACTGAAAGGCCTTGGCCCTTACTTTAAGTTGCTGAGAAGTTAGAGCATACCTATTCTTCTATTGATACACAATATTTGCTGCGAATTCTATTTTTTTTAAATACACAGAGAACATCGCTATAGCGATGAATGAAGGCTTGGGCATTCAAGTTCTGCAACAGTAATAATATGTTGCTATAGTGACGATCATTTGTCCCTTGTTTGAAAAATTCATCGATATGTTTATCTCTATAGAAACATATTGGTGACTCTATAACGACATAGTGATGTTTCTATAGCAACAAAATAGTACTCACTCGCTTCTTAGTTGCAACAAACTTTCGTGCCTATAGCAACACATTGATGTTGCTATAGCGACAACTAGATGTCTCTATAACAACGATTGACCCTCGCTCTAACATGGGAAAAGGAATTAGTCGCTTCTTAGTTGCAACAAAATTTCATGAATATAGCGATGCATTTAAGTTTCTATATCGACAACTAGAGATCTCTATAGAAACAAATTTTTGTCGCTCCAATGACAAAAAATTACTTAAAGACCTTTTTACCATAATTTGTTTTCTATAGAAACTCATCGATGTTGATCTACCAACAAATTAACATATCTATAGTGACGAATATAGGTTTTTGAATCAACGACCACACTGTCCATCTGTCATCTCTTTTCTATTGCCATAGCGATGAAATGTTTGAAGTGTGGCTACTGCGACACTAAGTTTTCCACAAAAATATGGGCTTTGGTTCGTTGCTATAGTGACACAAAAGTGTTTCTACAACGACAAATTTCTATGGGAAAAATGTTCACATCTACTAGTGATGACACTTAAGTTAGCCTTTTAACTTAGTGGTCATTCATTCAGTTAAAGATTGAGTTCAGTTCAAAGTCAGTTAACATTCATTTAGATCTAATCTTGGAAGGTATGGCACATGTCTTGTGCATGATAAAGAATCCAAGGACTTGATTTGGCCCTAGTGAAGCTAAGGCATTGATATTTGCATGGAGAGAATCCAATGCACCAGTTTTGATGCTCCTCTAGTAAATTTGTAGTTTTGATGCTCCTGGCTGATTCATTGATGAAACCATTCTCTATTCTTTGGATGGGAGGTTGTTTTGACCTTTTACTAAAGTTCCAGGAACTTGGCAAGTTCATTACAGTTTTTTTAGTGGATCTCTCTTGTCTATTACTAGGTTGTTCTCTCCTATTGCGAAATATTTTTATTGTGTTGTAAACCATTCTCTGTAAATCTATCTATCATACTCAAAATTGTTGGGATTTTCATCCTCTGTATTTGGAAGGTTTTCACAGGGTATATCTTGTCTCATATGGATGAATGATTGTTGTGGTTGATTTGTTTATGATATTCATATGTTGAGTGTTTGACTGATGAAAATTTTAAAGTTCAAGCATCTCTGATTTTGGTCAAACATTGATAGAGGGTGTGTAGAAATAAATTGAAAATCAAGTGGCAATATAGCCAATTCAATAGGGATACCTTCAAGTACAAGAAGGAGTTCACAATAATTGATATGTTGGAAGCATAAGTAAAAGGAAAAAAAACACAAAAATGTACAATTAGTATTTTTAAAGAGAAATTTTACTTTTCTATATCAATTTCCAACATGGAGGGAAGAATGTATATTCATACAACATGATTGAGAATGAATGCACATAAGGATACATTTCTGGTATATTATGGAGTATCTTTCCATATGAATCAATACAAGTTGTGGTTTAAGGGATATAAGAAGGTCCATAAAGACATGGTCTACCTAGATGGTAATTTCACCCATAAATTTTTTAGTAAATGCTATGTGGGAATAGAGTACATATATGGAAGGGGAAACACATCCTTGATATCGAAATTGTGTTAATTTTGGAGTGGAGGAGATATTATTTCGATGTAAGTTTTAGATATGGTGTGAGCTCTAATATCTAGTTAATTTCATAATATTAACTCTCACTATTCACCTCCATTGTACTCTTAATTGGCCCTCACATGTTACAATTGACATCCAAAAGCTATTGGAAGGCCTTTAATGCAACCTTGGCACCTGAGAATGCAAAATTATCGTGGAAAATTTCAAGGTTATAGAAGGTAGTGATGATGGATCCACCGAAGGCACCAAAAATTTTGTACCAAAATCCTACCACAAAGTAATTATAACCTTGATGTTGATACTCTAGTTAATCAATATAAATTTGCATGCATGCATATTGAGAGGAAAATTTGCAAAGGTATTTTGTAGGGAGTATCAATCTTTATAAAGATTCTATATGTAATTGGGTAAGGATTTGGGAGCCACATGGTTAGTATTTCCTACAATTTGTAACCTCACCAATCACTTTTTCTGTTCTAGTTTGTGAGAAGGCCCATAATCCTTTTTGGAGTGCATTGTGGCCTCAAAAATGAAGTCATAAACAATTAGTTGGAAAAATTATTTAATCCTAGGTCCTAGTGTACAATTTGCATCAAAGTCAATATATCAAAATACTATACCTAATTTATCTAAATCAGAGTGCATGATAAAGTGCATCCCTAGACTTTATGGTTATCAAAATTTCTTGACACATGTTTTTTCTACCAAGTCCTCGATAAGTATATTCAATATTTCCCCTTGATGATCCAAGTTGATCCATGAAAGGCCTTTCCCACATAGACCACCTAAGGAACTTGTAGTATTATTCCAAAACTATAGAGGGAGGACTGATAAAAGTGTTATGGAAAAATAAATGTAATGGGACTCCAAAGGTCTAGTTGTAGAAGGAAACCATGCTAGATGTCATTTCACCAACAAACTCTATGGCTTATCGCAACCATGGGGGATCGTTTTCTTCTTTACCTCTTACATCTGATACCAAAAAGATTCTATGAAATATACGGAGTTTATTTATTTTGCAATATTCTGTGCCATATATTTTTTATCCTTAGCAATTCACCCTGTGTATCATTCGTTAATCTTTGCGTTGAATAGTGTGCACAAATTTATGTGCAAACCTAATCCTCTCAACTTCTCTATCATGCTATGAAACTTATTTACTACACAACAACCACCACACAGTAACCACTGCGTGGAGACTAAATTCTATTGTACCACATCAACCACCTACAAAGTTAGCACTATGGGATTCATAAGAAAATAATGCATCTAGATCCAAGTATTTCATAGGTCTAATATCATATATTCACACTTAGATATCTAGAATCATGAACACTTATACAAAATTCTATACTCCATCATTATCTACACCATGCAACTTATGATCAATTTAAATAAACATTCATACTATAGAATGGAATGACAATAAAAACCATCAATTCAACACTTATCTTGAGAGACGTTTCTCCAAGCAACTAACTACACAATATCAACATTCCACCCTACCGTGTGGCACTCTATCTAGCATATACTAATTCTTCTAAAATGTCACCCCCACGCTAGGCATGATTTCTCTAAGGAAAGGGGAACTATATAGAGCTTAGTCATGGTCAATTATTATCTAGGAAAATTTTACACCACCTTGTACTTAGAATGATAAGGAAATGCATAGCATTTATGCTGACAGAATCGTTCTTGAGCTTCCTAACATGACTATGAACCAGATCTTAGAACCACTAGGTCACTAATGATCAAAATAAAATTCCTTTAAGGACATGGTCAACTCTTCTCATCCAAGTGATAAAGATAGAGTAATCAGTTGATACTTCTCACCACATAGGGAAACAGATATATACACACCCATGAGAAGTCAAGTTACTTGATCAAGTAATCATTCTGAGCAAATGACTAAAAAAATACACCAACCCCCAACTGATAGGAAATTTAAGGACGACTTCAATTCAAATGATCACTTACCCAATAATAAATGCCCATTCCTAGTCTTGTAAGGCGACTGACACCTAACTAGAACTAGCATATCACAAGGAAATTTAGACCCATGTCTTCCTTTCCCCAAGACAATAGTTGTCTCAACTACCTTCCTCTTGGAAGCATGAAATGATTGGGGCATATGAGTCAAGTTGACATCTGATGGCTCACTAGTCCTTCCTCAAACACTTGGAGTTAATATATTGGATTCATGGCTTAATACATCCCTTCCTAACCATAGGATAATAATTCCCCATGCTCTTGTTTCCTTGTAAAATCAGCTATGGATTTATTTATTATTATCATGCATATGTACGTCATATTTACAATATTAATGCATTTTACCAATGCATTGTAATCTAACCGCATTACTTGTTGACACACACACAAACACAATCACCAACACACACATATTTGTGATGTTGCCATGGTAGGGCCTTTTTCTTGATCTCATCACTATGTTTGATCAATTACATCAACAATGTTACATTAGTTACGTAGTTTATGTTAAGGCCCAAAACTAGGGACATTACAGTATGCTCTCCTTTGAAACAACATTGTCCTCAATTCTCTTCAAAACTGAACCAAAAATGGTTAAGCTGCATGTCTCATGGAATATTCAATCTCCCACATATCCTCATCTATACCAAAGTTCTTCCACTACACCTTTACCTTTTTGATGGCTCAGTTCCAGAGCACAATCTCCTTCCTACCTATGATGCACATAGGATTAACTTGGAGATCTCTCTTGGGTTCCACCTGAATCACATTCCCATAAATAATGTGATTAGAATCATGTATATACTTTTTTAAGTAAAGAGACATGGAAAAAATTATGAGCTTTCATATGCATAGGCAATTCCATCCCATATAAAACTAGTTCTATTCAACCAAGGACATCAAACGGTCCATAATATCTTAGTTCCAACTTGGCATAACTTCTAATATTTAGATAGATATTCCTTATCTTATCTTTCAAATAAAATGGTCTCCAACCCTAAATTCCCTATGCACTCTTTTTAAACATGCATAGCTCTTATTCTTGTCTTGTGTTGCCTTTAAATTTTTCCTGATTTTAATTGTTTCCTACCCTGTTTCCTTGAGAATTTGTGGTCCAAGCACCAATTTATTCACCAATTTTTTCCCAACTCACTAGATCACTAGTAAAAAATGAGAAATAAGTGACCAAGTGACCAAAACATTTGGTCACCAATAAACATGTTGGTGAGAAACAAGCATCATTACAGGCTCTTCACGTCTTGATAACATCAAAGTGGTACAGAGCATCGAAAAAGACACTGGAAAAGATAATGTTCAAATATGTGGAACTTTGTGAGGATATGAGGCATGGAAGCTTTGCAAAGGATTGAATTATTTAGTATTGCATAGTATTCCATCAAGTGAATATCAGTTCCTTGTAGGAGGTTATCAAGCATTTCCTCCATCTTTCTAGTGATAAGGCTAAGCAGGCTCAGGCTCAAGAACAAGCATCTGTGATTTATCTTGATGTTGAGCACTTAGAGGCAGAGAAGAGGCCATATGAATTGATGCTCAGTTATGTCAGTCAAGAGAAAGGGAAAGACAGGTATGATCGGGAGTTGGTTACCCCATGGTTTAAGTTTATCTTGGAAACGTATAGGACTGTGCTTGAAATACTTCGTAACAATTAAAATCTGGAGGCATTATATGTGACAAGTGCATGTTAAATGGTGTTAGAATAGATGAACATTTTCTTAATTTGGACAATTTTTTATTAGTGGTTGTTAACTTGTATTCCATTTACTTTTTTCACTAACAACTCCAAATAGGTTGCATAAATTTTGGCAGTGGATGCATTGACAATGGTTGATCCGAAGATTTCTTTTTTATAGGAGATTAAAGTGTTTTTATATAGATATTTTGGTAGATATTGTTCTATATTTTCTATCTCAGTCATACAGAGACACATACTACACTCGTCCTAGCACATTCAATAGATATAAAAACTATTTCCTATAGAAATAAAAAGACTTATTTTTTAGTTGATTATTAAAAAGATTGTTGAATAAGGTTTTCATTCTAGTATGGATGATTACAATCCTAATTGGAAGGCCATAAGGCTACACAATGAGCATTTCAGTTATTTTTGCAATATAAATAGACAACAAATTTTTGTCAGCTTTGTGAAATAATATGCAATCACTTGGTCAATTTGAATAACTACAGGGATCAAAGAGACATGCCTGATCCGAATCTACTTGAGCGATTGCAACTTTACCTTAATACAAGGTTTGAGTAACTGAAGGTTGCAACTAAGCTTGATCTCTGGAAGGTTGGAGTGCTTATTTTTATGTCTTTTCCTTTGACGTATAGTATTTCTTATGATTTATAGCATATGATGTGCAAGATGTTTTTCGCTCTATAGAAGATATTCATGGCCTTATGTGCATGGTCAATAAGACACCTAAACCTCAAATGATGGAAACTTACTATTCCAAGTTAACAAATATATTCTGGATATCAAAAAGTCATTTGGATCATGCCCATGCATGGTACAATCTCTATATCCTCTATAAAAGCTACAATAAAAGATTGGTGCATAAGGATTTGCAGTTGATGGCATCATCTGTATTGTTGGCTACCATTTCTATTATGCCCTATGATTACAAACATGGGGATCACCATTTTGAATTGGATAATGAGAAGGAAAGTATTTCAAGAATGGCATGTCTTTTGGGATTTAGTTTGGACTCTAAAAAGGACACCAGAGAAGTGGTAGGCTATTTTAATGGAAGAGGTGCATATGACGTTGTTTGAGATGTGTGAATTTGTAGGATTTTTTCTGATATGTTAATGGTATGTTCTATTTTTATTTCAATGATAATAGTATTATAATTTATGCTTAGTTTGAGTTATTTTCCATTATGTGTACTGAACTTATTTTTTTTGCAGTTGTCACTCTTGACACTTCTTTTTGAATTGGTAAGTAATTGGTAAAAATCTTGTTAAGCATTTATTGTTGAAATTGAAAGGCCTTGGCCCTTACTTTAAGTTGCTGAGAAGTTAGAGCATGCCTATTCTTCTATGGATACACAATATTTGCTGCGAATTTTTTTTTTTTTAAATACACAGAGAACGCCGATATAGCGATGAACAAAGGCTTAGGCATTCAAGTTCTGCGACAGTAATTTGTTTCTATAGTGACAATCATTCGTCCCTTGTTTCGAAAATTCATCGATATGTATATCTCTATAGCAACGTACTGGTGTTTCTATAATGACTTAGTGATGTTTCTATAGTGACAAAATAGTACTTAGTCGCTTATTAGTTGCAACAAACTTCCCTGCCTATAGCAATGCATTGACGTTGCTATAGTGACAACTAGACGTCTCTATAACAACGATTGACCGTCTCTCTAACATGGGAAAAGGAATTAGTTGCTTCTTAGTTGCAATAAAATTTCATGAATATAATGACACATTTAAGTTTCTATATCAACAACTATACATCTCTATAGCAACGAGTTTCTGTCGCTCCAGCGATGAAAAATGACTTATCGATGTTGATCTAGCAACAAATTAACGTTGCTATAGTGACAAATATAGGTTTTAAAAGCAACAACCACACTTTCCATGTGTCATCTCATTTTTGTCACCATAGTGATGAAATGTTCAAAGTGTGGCTACTGCGACAATAAGTTTTCCATGAAAATATGGGCTCCATTTCGTCACTATAGTGACACAAAAGTGTTTCTACAATGACGAATTTCCATGGAAAAAATGTTCACATATACTAGTGATGACACTTAATTTAGCCTCCTAACTTAGTGGTCATTCATTCAGTTAAAGATTGAGTTCAGTTCAAAGTAAGTAAACATTCATTTAAATCCAATCTGGGAAGGTATGGAACATGTATTGTGCATGATAAAGCATCCAAGGACTTGATTTGGCCCTAGTGAAGGTAAGGCAGTGATATTTGCATTGAGAGAATCTAATGCACAAGTTTTGATGCTCCTCTAGTAAATTTGTAGTTTTGATGCTCCTGGCAGATTCATTGATGAAACCATTCTCTATTCTTTGGATGGGAGGTTGTTTTGATTTGTTATTAAAGTTCCAGGAACTTGGCAAGTTCATTATAGATTTTTTAGTGGATCCCTCTTCTCTATTACTGGGTTGTTCTCTCCTATTGGGAAATATTGTTATTGTGCTGTAAACCATTCTCTATAAATCTATCTATCATAGTCAAAATTGTTGCATTTTTCATCCTCTGTATTTGGAAGGTTTTCATAGGGTATATCTTGTCTCATATGGATGAATTATTTTTGTGGTTTATTTTTTTATGATATTCATTGTTGAGTGATTGATTGATGAAATTTTTAAAGTTCAAGCATCTCTGATTTTTCTCAAACATTGACAGAGGGTGTGTAGAAATAAATTGAAAATCAAGTGGCAATAAAGCCAATTCAATAGGGATACCTTCAAGTACAAGAAGGAGTGCAGAGTAATTGATATGTTGGAAGCATAAGTAAAAGGAAAAAAAACACAAAAGTGTACAATTAGTCTTTTTAAAGAGAAATTTTACTTTTCTATATCAATTTCCAACATGGAGGGAAGCATGTATCTTCATACAACATGATTGAGAGTGAATGTACACAAGGATACATTTCTGGTATATTATGGAGCATCTTTCCATATGAATCAATATAAGGAGTGGTTCAAGGGATATAAGAAGGTCCATAAAGACATGGCCTACCTAGATGGTAATTTCACCCATAAAGTTTTTGGTAAATGCTATGTGATAATAGAGTACATATGGAAGGGGAAACACATCCTTGATATCAAACTTGTGTTAATTTTAGAATGGAGGAGATATTATTTTGATGTAAGTTCTAGATATGGTGTGAGCTCTAATATCTAGTTAATTTAAAAATATTAACTCTTACTATTCACCTCCATTGTACTCTTAATTGGCCCTCACATGTTACAATTGACATGAAAAAGCTATTGGAAGGCCTACAATGCAACCTTGGCACTTGAGAATGCAAAATTATTGTGGAAAATTTCAAGGTTCTAGAAGGTAGTGATGATGGATCCCACGAAGGCACCAAAAATTTTGTACCAAAATCCTACCACAAAGTAATTATAACCTTGATGTTGATACTCTAGTTACTCAATATAAATTTGCATGCAATGCATATTGAGAGGAAAATTTGCAAAAGTATTTTGTAGGGAGTATCATCCTTTATAAAGATTCTATATGTAATTGGGTAAGGATTTGGGAGCCGCATGGTTAGTATTTCCTACAATTTGAAACCTCACCAATCATGTTTTCTCTTCTAGTTTGTGAGAAGGCCCATATTATATACATTTTTCAATGTGGTCCATGGATTTGTAAGCCCATATCCTAGTTGTGTTCTCTTACTAGTAAGAGGGATTTTCAATTGAGTAGGTTGTTCAATTTCTTTGTTGAGTTCATGTAAAGTTCTTTATCGTTCTTGTGCAATTGTGTCCCTTTTTGGAGTGCATTGTGGACTCAAAAAGGAAGTCATACACAATTAGTTGGAAAATTTATTTAACCCTAGGTCCTAGTGTACAATTTGCATCAAATTCAATATATCAAAATACTATACCTAATTTATCTAAATTAGAGTGCATGATAAAGTGCATCCCTAGACTCTATGGTTATCAAAATTTCTTGACACATGTTTTTTCTACCAAGTCCTAGATAAGTATATTCAATATTTCCCCTTAATGATCCAAGTTGATCCCTGAAAGGCGTTTCCCACATAGACCACCTAAGGAACTTGTAGTATTATTCCAAATATATAGAGGGAGGACTGATAAAAGTGTTATGGAAAAATAAATGTAATGGGCCTCCAAAGGTCTAGTTGTAGAAGGAAACCATGCTATATGTCATTTCACAAACGAACTCTAGGGCTTATCGCAACCATGGGGGACGATTTTCTTCTTTACCTCTTACATATGATACCAAAAATATTCTATGTCCTATATGGATTTTATTTATTGTGCAACATTTTGTGCCATATATTTTACTATCCTTAGCAATTTACTCTAAGCATCATCCCTTAATATTTGCATTGAATAGTGTGCACAAATTTATGTGTAAACCTAATCTTATCAACTTCTCTATCACTCTATGACCCTTATTTACTACACAACAACAACCACACAGTAACCACCACGTGGAGACTAAATTCTATTGTACCACATCAACCACCTACAAAGTTAGCACTATGGGCTTCATAAGAAAATAATACATCTAGATCCAAGAATTTCATAGGTCTAGAATCATGAATACTTATACCAAATTCTATTCTCAATCATTATCTACACCATGCAACTTATGATCAATTTAAATCAACATTCATACTATAGAATGGAATGACAATAAAAACCATCAATTCAACACTTATCTTGAGAGACATTTCTCCAAGCAACTGAATACACAAGATCAACATTCCACCCAACCGTAGGCACTCTATATAGCATATATTAATTCTTCTAAAATGTCACCCCCACGCTGTGCATGATTTCTCTAAGAAAAGGGGAACTATATAGAGCTTAGTTATGGTCAATTAGGAAAAGGTACACAACTAAATTCACCTCTTCTAGTATCACATGATACAAGGGTAATGTAGGGAATTGTTGAGCTAGTAACCTCAGTGTTGTAGTAAAATCGTTATCAACTATCTTTGGGTCTATAATATCTACCCCACACGACACTAAGAAGGTACCCCTTCACCTCTCAACGATCCATCGAGTGTCACCTTCCTCTAGGTGCTATTCCAGCATGTGCATAGAAATATGACCCAAACCCAATCATCTATTAGGAGGAAGCAATCTTCACTAGTCTCATCAACTAGTTTCATGCTCCATGGCACTCTTTGATTCTAGTCCACATGGTACTCAATACTATTCCATTCTTTATTTTGATGCCATTATGGTACTCAATACCGCCCTACCCACATCTTAGGGTTACAAAAAATTCAAGCGAGGGAAAAATAATTATATTTGGTTTACCTACAGATTGCAGACACCTTGCATAGATTGGCTAGATTGGGTTCCACAATACCCACCCCACACAAAACCAAGAATGTTAATCTTCATTGCTCAACATTCCATCATGTATCACCTTCCTCCATGTGCTATTTGAGTATGTGCATATCAATACCACCCAAAACCCATATCATTTGCCTAAAGGTTTTTCCTTTGAAGTATTACAAATCAAGGATGCACACAAGCAATTAGCTTTAAGGGATTAAACCAATCACTATGAAAATGACCACTTTATTACATAGAGACTAATGGGTAACCTATACTCACTAGTACAATAACAAGAAGGAACCATGAATATCTAGTGCATGATATATACTAGTAAGAATTCAATGCCTTTAAGCTGCATGGAAGACAACTAGGTGCACTATAATGATTCACTAAAAACCCACTTTGTCACATGAAAACTACACCACACTGTTGGACATGCTCATGCCATACAGGAAACAAGTTTGTAGACATTGGCCATTTGATGTAATTCAGGATGCGCAAACACAAGTATTGTCTAGGAAAATTTTACACCACCTTGTACTTAGAATGATAAGGGAATGCATAGCAGTTATGCTCACAGAATCGTTCTTGAGCTTCCTAACATGACTATGAACCAGATCTTAGAACCACTAGGTCACTAATGATCAAAATAAAATTCCTTTAAGGACATGGTCAACTCTTCTCCTCCAAGCGATAAAGATAGGCTGATCACTTGATACTTCTCACCACACAGGGAAAGAGATATATACACACCCGTGAGAAGTCGAGTTACTTGACCAAGTAATCATTCTGACCAAATGACTGGTAGAATGACTGAAAAAATACAACAATCCCCAACTGATAGGAAATTCAAGGATGAATTCAATTCAAATGATCCCTTACCCAATAATAAATCCCCATTCCTAGTCCTTTAAGGTGACTGACACCTAACTGGAACTACCATATCACAAGGAAATTTAGACCCATGTCTTCGTTTCCCCAAGACAATAACTGTCTCAACTACCTTCCTCTTGGAAGCATGAAATGATTGGGGCATCTGAGTCAAGTTGACATCTGATGGCTCACTAGTCCTTCCTCAAACACTTGGATTTAATATATTGGATTCATGGCTTAATACATCCCTTCCTAACCATAGGAAAATAATTCCCCATGCTCTTGTTTCCTTGTAAAATTAGCTATGGATTTATTTATTATTATCATGCATATGTACATCACATTTACAATATTATTGCATTTTACCAATGCATGGTAATCTAACCTCATTACTTCTTGACACACACACACACACACACACACATTTGTGATGTCCATGGCAGGGCCTTTTTCTTGATCTCCTCACCATGTTTGATCAATTACATCAACAATATTACATTATTTGCATAGTTTATGTTAAGGGTCAAAACTAGGGACATTACAGTACCCTCCAATTTGAAACAACATTGTCCTCGATGCTCTTCAAAACTTAACCAAAAATGGTTAAGCTACATGTCTCATGGAATATTCAATCTCCCACATATCCTCATCTATACCAAAGTTCTTCCACTACACCTTTACCTTTCTGATGGCTCGGTTCCATAGCACAATCTCCTTCCTACCTATGATGCACATAGGATTAACTTGGAACTCTATCTTGGGTTCCACCTAAATCACATTCCAATCAATAATGCGATTAGGATCATGTATATACTTTTCAAGCAAAGAGACATGGAAAAAATTATGAGCTTTCATATGCATAGGCAATGCAATCCCATATAAAACTAGTTCTATTCTACCAAGGACATCAAACGGTCCACAATATATTAGTGCTAACTTGGCATAACGTCTTATATTTAGATAGATATTCCTTGTCTTATCTCTCAAATAAAATGGTCTCCAACCCTAAATTCCCTATGCAGTCTTTTTAAACATGCATAGCTCTTATTCCTGTCTTGTGTTGCTTTTAAATTTTTTCCTAATTTTAATTGTTTCCTACCCCATTTCCTTGAGAATTTATGGTCCAAGCACCACTTTATTCACCAATTTTTCCCAACTCACTAGATCACTAGTAAAAAATGAGAAATAAGTGACCAAAACATTTGGTCACCAAAGTTTTTCAAGGGATAAATGACCAAAATTGAGAAATTTTAAGTGAGCTAAATAAAAATGACAAAGATAAATGACCAATTTGGTAAAGGGATAAGAAATAAACTAAAAATGACCATGATAAATGACCAATTTGGTCATGTGATAAGAATTAAACTAAAAATGACCACATAACTATTGGTCATTTATTTGGTCATTTTTAGTTGTCTCACTTCGAAAATGGAAAATTACAATTTTAACAATGAATTTCTACAATTTACTAAATTTTAATACCGTGGATGGATTCAGGGACCCCTTTAAATCCATCCACAGTGTTAAAATTTAGTAAATTGTAGAGTCCCTCATAGATTTAGTGAGTTATTCCCTCCTATTTTCATCAACTGGATTAAGCATTGTTTTCATAGTGTATCCTTTGTTATTCTCATCAATATAGAGACCCCTTTAATAATATACGTCGAGTATCACCTATATCGACATGTTAATGAAGTGATGAAAAATGACATGAGAGGCAAGCCTAGTGAATTTTTTTGTAAAATCATTATGTTTGCACAATTGTGTCTAGGGAGATATGCTTATCACATATGTATCTCATTTCTCCATTTACACTTTCGTATAACCCCTTCGACATATTTTCCAAGTTGCGTCTTTTACATTGTCATGATAGTCTAGTTAGTCTCGTGTCTAGGAGATTGGTCATTTATCATTAAAACCATCATGATGAATTGAAATTTATACCAATGTGGTCAACTTATCGCACTTATCATGCTCATATTTCATTTGGACAAAATCGTCATCCTTTGACCCTTTCGACACTCAGTTGAAGTTTTGGTAAATAAGAGTGTGTCATTAGTTGAAATCCTCCTATTTTGTGCCTCTTGGTTAATTTTTCGATCTTGTATTTAATGGATTTAACATGCCCATAAACTCCTGGGGCACTCAAAGTTCCAAAACTTAATAGTTGGAAGTTGTATTTTGAAAAATCATGATATTTGTTTTTCAAAATCGTGCCGAAGAAATCTTCCTATTCCAACCAAAATTGTGTAATTTTTATATTACACATTTTACCACACACAAAAAAACAACAAAATAACAAAAAAATAAAACAACATAAAAAACAAACTAAAAGACAAACAAAATTTTAACACCTACGCTAATTTACCGCACATAAGAAAAACAACAACAAAAGAATAAAATTAAAAAGATATAAACATAAAAACAAACATAAAACAAATGAAACAAATCCTATAAGAAATAAAACAAAACATAATGAAATACTTTTGTCCATTTAAACATGGACCTCAACCATTTGGGCCATTTGAACCCTCGACCTCGATTGTGCATAGATTAAGAGAAAAAAACAAGTTGGAAAAGGACCCTTGACATCAAATACACAAAGAGGAGAAATGAACAAGGTGGACAAGGACATGGCTAGTAGACACCATAAACCTCACCCATGTTTAGGGTTTGATTTTAGATCCATATTATATTGTTTTAAGCCCGTCGGGTTTTTAATCTCATATAACAAGGTTGGATTCAGGGTTTGTATGTTTTTTACTAGTACATTTTTGCGTTTTGATCGATGTGAAATGTGAAATGATGACAATATAATACCTAGTACACTGGGCCTAGATTTATCACACTAGTACCATGCCTTACCTCTCATTTTTGCACATTACAACAGAAATATTATTAAAAGATAGCATCAATAATAATAATATGCGAGAAATAAACATTACAAGCAACATTCACATAGACAACCATTTACCTCGGGAAACCCCATGTAGGGAAAAACCAAAACCAATTAAGATCTTCATTACATGGAAAAAACCATCCAACCTAGGTAACTAAGCTAGCCACTTATCACCTNACCATTTACCTCGGGAAACCCCATGTAGGGAAAAACCAAAACCAATTAAGATCTTCATTACATGGAAAAAACCATCCAACCTAGGTAACTAAGCTAGCCACTTATCCCCTCCAAGCCACTTTACAATGGATCCTCCTCAATCATTATAAAATATTCTTTACATGTGATACCATGGGACAATACGATGGATGTCCAAATACCTTTGAACACCAAATACCTTGGAAAAATACCATTGGCCACCAAGTACCAAGAAAAATGTTACTGGCCACCAAATTCCATGGGCCAAAAAACACATGCTGAGACCTAAGCAATTTGACTAATTCCTGAGTCAAGGTTAACCCTAAAAATTTACCCTTTAAACATGACTTGGAGTAAACACCAACCCCCCTCAAAGTTTTACCTAGGAATCTCACATACATCCCCTATCACCTAGGTCTATTTCACGACTCTATCAGTGAGTTACTAGGGGTATGCATGCATTACTAGGTCTTATATCCATATTCCCATTTACATGAAAAATGATCAATGAATGTTTTTCATGTGTCTTCATGGTGACTAAACCATAACCATATGTTGCTTCATCCTCTCACTTTTCCTTGATTTATTTTTACTTGTCCACTTGTTCATTTTCTTCCATGTTCCTTTTGTACCTTCATCCAACACTGTCATTGGTGTCCATATAAAAAATTCCATCTACTGGATTACATGGGTCCTTAGCCGTTGTAACCACCAACTATCTAGGTATTCTCTTCACATACATGGTTCATCAATCTTGGTCCCAAAACTGAGATTAAACCATCTCAAAGTTTTCATGCAATCAAAGACTCAACCTCTCCAATCCACATCAAGCTAGGCCAAGATCACACCTTTCGCCCTCATACCTACCCAATGGCTCATTCCACACTTGATACAATATCCATTCTCTGTGCATAATAGGAATACGTTGTGCTTCTAGAACTCAGGGAAATAAAATTTTAACCAGGAACAAAAAATGCTAGGGTGTTGGGTACCACCGAACATGCATCCTAGGTACAATTTTTTTGAGATAATTATCGTGCTTCATGTGCAAAATTTTCATATTATCTTTTTTATATCTATGTTCTTGCCTCATCATGTCTTAGTTGGCCATCTTCTACCTGTAATACTTTACGCCAACATTATTACAAATTTTCACACCCTTTTAAAAATCTTAATTACTCCTTAAAAGTAATTACTCAATTCCATAAATAAATCCCTTTATTTCATGAAGTTACCATGAGTCCACTTAAATTTTCATAAAATCTTATCACAAATTAGAAAACTTCCTTTTTCGTTAAATGAAATGGATTAAAAAACTTTTTATATCTCCCCTTTTAAATGGTATATTTTCATCCTTCTAATTGAATCTAAATACCTTGACCATTGACATCTCTTTTCTCATGATTATTTACAACATCTACTAATTAGAGGAAGTTTCAACTCAAAATGGGCCTCATAAGAAAAATTAATAAAATAATAGTTAAAATAATAAAACAATATTTATTAATTTTGGAGGAAGAAAAGAAAAAAACTATTTTTTTGTTTGTATTTTCGACATATCTCCTTGTGTTTTTACTCAAATTTTGATCAAGAGAGCTCATTGTATGCGCAATTTAATTCTGCATCCAACGAGTATGCACTCGGCATACTATTGATGGACCCCGCTACCCAAAAAAAAGAAATACCTGAAAAAATGTGATGATGATGTCATCATCACATTTTTTTTAGGTATTTCCTGTTTTTTTTGTAGAAGGATCCGTCAAAAGTATGCCAAGTGGGTACTCGTTGGATGCAGAATTTAATTCCGCATCCAACAAGCTCTCCCGATCAAAATTTGAGTAAAAACACAGGGAGATATGTCAAAAATACGAACAAAAAAAGTAATTTTTTTTATGATACCTATCCCGAAATTTATATTAAAAAATTGTTTAAGACCTATACAGTATTTCAAATTTAAATAAATTTAATTGGCTAACACATGATGACATGGAATTTGAATTAGTGTTAAAAGGCCCATTTTGAGTTGAAATTTCCTCTAATAAGTTCCATTTTTTTGCAATTCCACATGGTTAGATTCTCATGTCATTAAAAAAAATGGCTTACCACTTCATTATGAATGGGTCTTTTTACAGGAGGACTCTTGAATTGGTAATCTTATTTGGTAGCTACAAAATATTCACTCCTAATACATTAGGGTTTCTTTGCAAATAGTGGATCCTCCAAAATTCAATGAATTACATCTCCCTAGAAGAATATAGTTCCATGATGGGTTGCTCCTTTACACTCGAATATCACACCAAATATGCATCTGCTCTCTTTTACACTTATGTCTCCAATGGTAGTAACTCTCCTTCTTAATGATATACACACATATATGGAGGTAATCACTCAAATCCCTTCCATCACACATCCTTCCACCTTCCAGTCAGGAGATTCGATCTACCATAAATCTAGTTGCGTGTGGCTCTCATCTCCAACCTGTTGTTCCTTCCATCGATGTTGTTCCTTCCTCATATGGTGAGGGTTTATTGGTAGTGACTTGACGGATCCATCATATATTTACTATATATGGGCAGTTAAACAATAGATCTCAAGATCCAATGACGTATCCATGATTTTATTTGTATAATGGAAATCACATCAACATCCAATCCACCACAGATCTCAAAGGAAGCAACACATATGCCATAGGTGTGTCTATACGTAGCATTCCACCATCATGTACAACCTCTAGAAAACGTTTATGAACCTCCTAGTCTCTTCTTCCAGTGATGGAACAATTCTAAACATTTACAACATTCAACGAGCACAACTATATGCAAAACCATGGTTCATGGATCCGATACTAGCTATTAGGAATTAAGAAAGGACCAATAATAATAATATGTGATAAATAAAAATTATAAGAAACATTCACATAGACACAACCATTTACCTTGGGAAACCCCATGTAGGTAAAAAACTAACACTAATTAAGATCTTTATTACATGGCCAAAACCATCCAACCAAGTCAACTGAGCTAGCCACTTATCACCTCCAAGCCACTTTATAATGGATCCTCCTCAATCATTATAAAGGATTCTTTACATGTGATACCATGGGACAATACGACAGACCACCAAACACCATTGAACACCAAATACGTTGGAAAAATACCATTGGCCACCAAGTACCAAGAAAAATGCAATTGGTCACCAAACTTCCATGGGCCCAAAAACACATGCTGAAACCTAAACGATTTGGCTAATTCCTAAGTCAAGGTTAACCTTAACAATCCCCCCTTTAAACATGACTTGGAGTAAACACCAATCCCCCTCAAATTTTTACCTAGGAATCTCACATACATCCCCTATCACATAGGTCTATTTCACGACTCTCCCAGTGAGTTACTAGGGGTATGCATGCCTTACCAGGTCTTACAACCATATTCCCATTTATATGAAAAATGATCGATGAATGGTTTTCATGTGTCTTCATGGTGACTAAACCATAACAATATGTTTCTTCATCTTCTCACTTTTCCATGCTTTCTTTTTAATTGTCCACTTGCGCATTTTCTTCCATGTTCCTTTTGTACCTGCATCCAACACTGTCATTGGTGTCCATATAAAAAAATCCATCTACTGGATTACATGGGTCATTAGCTATTGTAACCACCAACTGTCTAGGGATTATCTTCACATACATGGTTCATCAATCTTGGTCCCAAAACTGAGATTAAAACATCTCACATTTTTCCTGCAATCAAAGACTCAACCTCTCCAATCCACATCAAGCTAGGCCAAGAGCACACCTTCCACCCTTGTACCTACCCAATGGTTCATTCCACACTTGATACAACATTTATTCTCTGTGCATAAGATGAATACATTGTGCTTCTAGAACTCGGGGAAATAAAATTTTAACAAGGAAAAAAAAATGCTAGGGCGTTGGGTACAACCGAACATGCATCCCAGGTACAGTTTTTTTTTAAATAATTATCGTTCTTCATGTGCAAAATTTTCATATTATCATTTTACATCTATTTTCTTGCCTCGTCACTTCTTAGTTGGCCATATTGTAGCTATAATACTTTATGCCAACATTATCACAAATTTTCACACCATTTTAAAAATATTAATTACTCCTTAAAAGGAATTACTCAATTCCATAAATAAATCCCTTTATTTTATGAAGTTACCATGAGTCCACTTAAATTTTCATAAAATGTTATCACAAATTAGAAAACTTCCTTTTTTTTAAATGAAATGGATTAAAAAACTTTTTATATCTCCACTTTTAAATGGCATCATTTCATCCTTCTAATTGAATCTAAATACCTTCATCATTGACATCTCTTTTCTCATGATTATTTAGAACATCTATTCCATGTTTTCTGCAATTCCACATGGTTAGATTCTCATATAATTAAAAAAATGGCTTACCACTTCATTATGAATGGGTCTTTTTATAGGGGGACTCTTGAATTGGTAATATTCTTCGGTAGCTACAACATATTCACTCCTAAGACATTAGGGTTTCTTTCACATGGAAGTCAATTCTAATTCCAAATGGTGGATCCTCCAATATTCAATGAATTGCATCTCCCTAGAAGAATACAGTTCCATGACGGGTTGCTCCTTTACGCTCGAATATCACACCAAATATGCATCTTCTCTCTTTTATACTTATGTCTCTAATAGTAGTAACTCTCGTTCACAATGATATACACACAGATATGGAGGTAATCCCTCAAACCTCTTCCATCACACATCTTTCCACCTTCCACTCAGAAGATTTGATTTACCATAAATAAACTTACGTGTGGCTTTGATCTCAACTTGGGTGTGGCTTTGATCTAGTTAAACATGCCAACAAATTATTTTTTAACATTTTTGTGCATTTTTCTAGAATTTTCCTTCATATGTGGGAATTCTTTACATTAGCTACGAGGATGAGCCAAAAATTGTTTTGAATACTTGTTCTGTACTTTGGAAGACATGTACACTCCTGAATGCCTCTAAAACATACACTACAAGATGTTTCATCATAGAGAAGCAAGTACAAGCTACTCTTTTGATTGTGGACCTTCTCTCCATAAAGATTCTTTCATTGAGACAAATACCAAGAGTCTTGACTGGAAACTATTTGCACATAGAGTAAATAAAATACAAAATGTTATAGAATACATAAATGAAGAAAATACAATAGAATTGCATTCTTCAGAACATGCACCACTCGTGGAAATTGTAAGCAAGTTTGTGTTAGGATTATTAATCCTCCCTTGTCCAAATTTGGTCATATGTCTAAATCAGGAGTCATGTCTAAATCTGGAGTCCATCCAGTCTATTGTTAGTCACTAGCACCATTAGGTCCACTTGGCCTAATTGGGGCACATGTTTCAGTTACTAAAGTGTGGGGAACACTAATTGAGGCCTACTGCCACTAATTGCATCTGAATGCATTAGTTTAGGAGCCTCTTAGACCAATCCCTACAATTTAGGAGCCACTGGGAGTGTCAATACCAACCAAGGTCAGTTGAGCTAAGTTGGTGACTAGTCAAGCTAAGTTATGAGTCAGTTACATTCAATTCTAGTCCTCTACATTCAGTTAGCGCTATCTTTGCATGGATGCATGCATGAGGGGCACATTTCTCACCTATCATAGTTAGTTAGCCTTATTCAACACTGAATGTAACACTTGAGTTGTGTTTCAGAACTTCGATGAACTACGGCTATGGTTTAGACAAGGTCAGTTAACTATTGAGTCCTCCGACAGTGATTTAGACAAGGTCTTAGTTAGTTACAGTCAAGTAGAGTCTAATCAATTCAAATTTCCTCATGTGGATTCGAATTGCATGTGGCTATTGAAGCCATTGTACTTCATTGTAATTACTATCTAATTACTCTTTGATTAATGAAAATAATTCACAACTGCAAGCCATTTTTGCACTGTTTCATTCTTCAATAACTGAGTAAAATTTTGTGATATATCCTGTGAGTTGTGTGTTTGTCCACATATCTATGTACTCAATTTAATATGTTATCATAGCCTTAGCAGACAAGGAAATTCTCCTCCTTAGATCTCCTACTGGATCATTTTTTAGCAAAATTGCTCCTTCCAGCTCTGTACTAGAAGCCTAAGGTTTACCACTTAATACTCCAAGTTAAGGAATTGTTGATCAAGCTTACTTGATAAACTATGTTGGGTGTGATGAAAAACTGAAATGTGCAGGTTGTCGACATTACGGTGCCCCTTTTGTGTTTTTTTGAAATTACAACGTCGAATGGCTTCATCAATTCTAGATTCATTAGTTCCTCTTCTCAACCTATTCACAAACTATTCAGAATGGAAGATGAAGATGATTGCATCTCTGAAGAGACAAGATATCTATGAGGTGTCTATTGGACTTGGTGAAGAGTCCTTTGAGAGAAAGGATGACTGGATAAATAAATGTGATGCAGCTTATGGAAATATGTATATGGCCATTTCTCCTAGCATGCTCTACCTCAAAAGATTTGCTATAAACCCAAAGGATCTCTGGAAAATATTGGACAGAAGCTTCTACACAGTCAATTCGAATTGAAGATAGTCTCCATGGAGTGACTCCTTCTCCTGATGCTCCAGAAGTTTATGATATCTCTGATATCTCATCTCCTCGTATGGCTGAAACAGAAGAAGACATTCAAATCTCTGATATTGAAGAAAAATAATGCTGCACTTCCACACAAACATTCACCAATGATTTTCCTTTGAATTATGTGCAAAATTTACCAGTAATTGCTTCCAAAAGTGAAGAGAAATTTGATTTTTCTCCCTCTAATGTTGTTGCTGGTGTGAAAATATGTCATACCTTGGATATATTGGAATAAATATCATATTACCATAGTGAACCATTCGCTCCCCATGATATAGATCTTCCAGCAAATTCCTGCAGGATTGCATGCACCAAAATTCAGAATTTTGAAGAAGAAGAAAGCTGTGCATCCACTGTCTCGGTTAACCATTTATTTGAATCTGATATTAACCTTATTGGATGTGATATGATCTTATTTAGATATGATCTGATATTTCTTGGTTTAATATATCAAATTCATAATCTTTCAGTACGTCTTGTAGCTATTCTCATCAATGGTGTGAAGAAACAAGTACCGCAAGTCTCCTACAAAACTGCTGCTGGGGATTTGATTTCATTTCATATTTTTGGATATGTTGTGAACCTATTTAGATCTGATTTAATTTCTAATATAATATTATTTGGTTCATATTTTAAAATCCAAGAGCTTTCAGTCATGCTTGTAGCTGCTCTCACCAATTCTGGTGTGAAAAATCAAGTACCGCAATTCTTCCTCAAAATTGCTGCTCGGGATTTGGTGTTAGTTTCCTCTTATGAGGTTTCTGATATTTATTATGTGATTCATTAGATATTTTAGAATATATATCAGAATATGGATCTCAGGCACTCGCTCTCAACAGTCCCAGTGCTTCTCTACCATTGATCACATGCTCATCTCCTCATAGAACTAGTAAAGAGGAAGATTTTCTGCATCTGGCTGGGCACTTGCTCCTAACACTTGGGGCTGTTCTTACCACTCATGGTTTTCTGTTCATGGCTGAAAAATATCAGTTTCTTGACTTTTCCTCACATGTTTTGAATCCTCAAGAACCTTTTCTCACTTATCAGTTGACTTTAGTTTCTCTACATGGGTCCAGTCTTCATCCGACAGCTGTCTATATTTCTGATTTAATTGAGCATATAATTCTTCTTCCAAAGAAGAAGATTCCTTCAGACATAATTATGGAGAGGTTCACATGCCAGGCCCCAAGATACCTGTGCATAGAAGAACCATATTGATCTTGATTCTACCTGCTTAATTAGAGGGGGGGGGGTTTTCCCATGTGGTTTTTTCCCCAGCACCTTGTTTTTGAGCAGTTACTTTACTTTACTTGATGTAATGGGTGACCTATGGTCTTAGTTACCAGGGCCCACAAGTTTTCCAAGTTAGAATTTAAGGGGGGTGTTAGGATTATTAATCCTCCCTTGTCCAAATTTGGTTATATGTCTAAATTAGGAGTCATGTCTAAATCGGGAGTCCATCCAGTCTATTTTTAGTCACTAGCACCATTAGGTCCACTTCGCCTAATTGGGGCACATGTTTCAGTTACTAAAGTGTGGGGAACACTAATTGAGGCCTACTTCCACTAAGTGCATATGCATGCATCAGTTTAGGAGCTTCCTAGACCAATTTCTACAACTTAGGAGCCACTTGGAGTGCCGATACCAACCAAGGTCATTTGAGTTGAGTTGGTGACTAGTCAAGCTAAGTTAGGAGTTAGTTACATTTAGTTAGCACTAGGTTTGCATGGCTGCATGTAGGAGGGGCACATTTCTCACCTACCACAGTCAGTTAGCCTCAGTCAACACTGAATGTAACACTTGAGTTGTGTTTTAGAACTCTGATGGACTTCGGTTATGGTTTAGAAAAGGTCAGTTAACTATTGAGTCCTCTTACAGTGATTTAGATAAGGTATTAGTTACCTACAGTCATGTAGAGTCTAATCAATTTGAATTTCCTCATGTGGATTCGAATTGCATGTGGCTATTTAAGCCATTGTAATTCATTGTAATTACTATCTAAATACTCTTTGATTAATGAAAAACATTCACATCTGCAAGCCATTTTTTCATTGTTTCATTATTCAATAACTGAGTAAATTGTGTGATATATCCTATGAGTTGTGTGTTTGTCCACATATCTATGTGCTCAATTTAATAGTTTACCTGCTAGGAGGGAATTTTGCAATGCTTGTGGTCATTTTTATTGGAGCATGCGTGCATGTTTCTATCTTTTGGGGAATTTTGTAATTCTTTCTGTATTCTTGCACCCTTGTGTTGACCTTAAGATCCCTCCTTAGGCTCCATCCACCATATCGCTACCTTATATGAATTTTTTTCGAGTACTTTGTTGTTATTTTTTATTGCGAGTTGGTCGTAGTGCTTTGTTGCTACTATTTTTTATTTTTGAGGGTTGGATGATCTATTTTATGGTCTTTTCTAGTTGTGGGTTCTCTCCTTTCACAGGTATGTTGGTCTAGTTGAGTCTCATGCAAGTAACCTAACGCTAAGTTGTTGAAGTCTGTTTAGAAGCATTTTTTCTGAGGATAAGGGAGGTCTTCCCTAAATTCTTACGTTGAGTTTATAATTGGTTCAGATATGATATATATTTATACTGCTATATATTTTCCTCTTTAATTAACAACTTAAATATGATATAGATCACTACTATTATTATTGTTATTGTTTTAAGTACTTTAATGGTTTTTGTATCTCATTGTTTTTGGGACATGCTAGACATGAAGGATATTGAGGTATGATTTTTCTATTCCACAAAAATGACATAATTTTATTGTACTGTAGCAATACATACGACATGACAATTGTGCCATACTATATTTCTTTACAAGTCCTTTATCTTGTAGACCCAATTGATGAGGTTTCTATTCAAAATATTCAGATGTACAAAGACATAGGTTGTTGTTCAAAATCTATCTTATGGCACTGTGTGAGATGCCCAGTAGATGTACATAAGGCATGTAGTCCATGGCTAGAAGCGATGAATATTTTGAGGGATACACCAAGGCCAACAATATTTTGGAGGAATGACAAAGATTGGAGGTTGGATCACAGGCTTATATTTTTTCTATCCTTCCTTTTGGTGGCATACAAGTGTTTTTAATCATTAGTTTGTAATTAATTTGGTTTTGATTTTTACTATTGTCAAATAATTGACCAGAGTAGTAGGTCAACAGGATTTAGAAGTATAACAAGCATAAGTACATAGTGGGAGTAAAAAGTAAAGTACATATTTTTCCAATTGAATTTGGAAAACTGCACATCTACTAGGCCCTTGCTTGTTCCTGTTCTGGAGAACTTCCCACATACACTAGGCCCTTGTTGTCTGATATCATATTATTTAAATGATTATGGAGTTTAATAATAAATTACCAAAGTCTTTTGTGCATTGAAACAAGGAATATTACATAAGAACAACTTGTCTCATTGTTTCAGCTTTGAGTTGGAATACTTGAGAAAAATAATTATAAAATACAAATGACGTGTTCTCAATGGCTAGATGAGAACACATAAAACGACAATACACTCTTTTGAGAGGTATACATATGTTCCTAACTCTTCTAGTAATTATATACAAGTTTAATCATATTTGGTGTAATTTGCATGAAGAGTTGATGACTGTTGGCAAGAAACATGCATCATTACAGGCTCTTCATGGCTTGATAACATCAAAGCGGTACAGAGCATGGAAAAAGACACTGGAAAAGATAATGTTCAAATATGTGGAAATTTGTGTCGATATAAGGCATGGTACCTTTGCAAAGGATTGAATTATTTAGTATCACATAGTATTCCATCAAGTGAATATCAGTTCCTTGTAGGAGGTTATCAAGCATTTCCTCCATCTTTCTAGTGATAAGGCTAAGCAGGCTCAAGCTCAAGCAAAATAATCTACAATTTATGTTGATGTTGAGTACTTAGAGGCATAGAAGAGGCCATATGACTTGATGCTCAGTTATGTCAGTTGAGATAAAGGGAAAGACAGGTATGATCGGGAGCTAGTTACCCCATGGTTTAAGTTTATCTTGGAAACGTATAGGACTATGCTCGAAATACTTCATAGCAGTTCAAATCTGGAGGCATTATATGCGATGAGTGCATGTTAAATGGTGTTAGAATAGGTGAACATTTTCTTAGTTCAAACAATTTTTTATTAATGGTTGTTAACTTGTATTCCATTTAATTGTTTCACTAACAACTCCAAATAGGCTGCAGAAATTCTGGGAGTGGATGCACTGACAATGGTTGATCCTAAGATTTCTTGTTTTTAGAAGATTTAAATTTTTTTATATAGCAAGTTTGGTAGATATTGTTCTATATTTTCTATCTCAGTCATAGAGAGATACATACTACACTCCTCCTACCACATGCAATAGATATAAAAACTATTTCTTATAGAAATAAAAAGACTTGTTTTTGAGTTGATTATTAAAAATATTGTCGAATAAGGTTTTCATTCTAGTATGGATGATTACAATCCTAATTGTAAGGAAATATGGCTACACAATGAGCATTTCAGTTATGTTTGCAATATAAATAGACAATAGAGTTCCATCGGCTTTATGAAATAATATGCAATCACTTGGTCAACTTGAATAACTACAGGGATCAAAGAGACATGCCTGATTTGAATATACCCGAGAGATTGCAACTTTACCTTGATGCAAGGTTTGAGTAACTGAAGTTTGCAACTAATGTTGAGCTCTAGTAGGTTGGAGTGCTTATTTTTATGTCTTTTCCTTTGACTTATAGTATTTCTTATGATTTATAGCATATGATGTGCAAGAGGTTTTTCTCTCTATAGAAGATATTCACGGCCTTATGTGCATGGTCAATAAGACACCTAAACCTCAAATGATGGAAAATTACTATTCAAAGTTAACAAATATATTCTGGATATCAAAAAGTCATTTGTATCATGCCCATGCATGGTACAATCTCTATATCCTCCATAAAAGCTACAATAAAAAATTGGCACATAAGGATTTGCATCTGATGGAATCATCTGTATTGGTGGCTACCATTTCTATTATAGCCCATGATTACAAACATGGGGATCACCATTTTGAACTGGAGAATGAGAAGGAAAGGATTTCGAGAATGACATGTCTTTTAGGATTTAGTTTGGACTCTAAAAAGGACACCAGAGAAGTGGTAGGATATTTTAATGGAAGAGGTCAATATGACGTTGTTTGAGATGTGTGAATTTGTAGGATTTTTCTGATATGTTAATGGTATGTTCTGTTTTTATTTCAATGATAATAGTATTATAATTTATGCTTAGTTTGAGTTATTTTCCATTATGTGTATTGAACTTATTTTTTTTTGTAGTTGTCACTCTTGACACTTCTTTCTGAATTGGTAAGTAATTGGAAAAACGCTTGTTAAGAATTTATTGTTGAAAGTGAAAGGCCTTGGTCCTTACTTTAATTTGCTGAGAAGTTAAAGCATACCTATTCTTCTATGGATACAAAATATTTTCTGTGAATTATATTTTTTTTTACATACACAGAGAATGCCGATATAGCGATGAATGAAGGCTTGGGCGTTCAAGTTCTGCGACAGTAATCTGTTTCTATAGTGATGATCATTCATCCCTTGTTTGAAAAATTCATCGATATGTATATCTCTATAGCAACATACTTGTGTTTCTATAACGACATAGTGATGTTTCTATAGCGACAAAATAGTACTTAGTTGCTTCTTAGTTGCAACAAGCTTTCATGCCCATAGCAATGCATTGACGTTGCTATAGCAACAACTAGACGTCTCTATAACAACGATTGACCGTCACCCTAACGTGGGAAAAGGAATTACTCACTTCTTAGTTGCAACAAAATTTCATGAATATAGTGACGCATTTAAGTTTTTATATTTACAACTAGACATCACTATGGCAACGAGTTTCTGTCGCACCAGTGACAAAAAATGACTTAAATACTTTTTTGCCACAATTTTTTTTTCTATAGAAACTCATCGATGTTGATCTAGTGACAAATTAACGTTTCTATAGTGACGAATATAGGTTTTTGAAGCAATAGCCACACTTTCCATGTGTCATCTCTTTTTTTGTCGCCATAGCGACGAAATGTTCGAAGTGTGGCTACTGTGACGATAAGTTTTCCATGAAAATATGGGCTCCGGTTCGTTGCTATAGTGACACAAAAGTGTTTCTATAATGACAAATTTCCATCGGAAAATTGTTCACATCTAATAGTGATGAAACTTAAGTTATCCTCCTAACTTAGTGGTCTTTCATTCAGTTAAAGATTGAGTTCAGTTCAAAGTCAGTTGACATTCATTTAAATCTAATCTTGGAAGGTATGGCACATGTCTTTTGCATGATAAAGAATCCAAGGATTTGATTTGGCCCTGGTGAAGGTAAGGCATTGATATTTGCATGGAGAGAATCCAATGCACTAGTTTTGATGCTCCTCTAGTAAATTTGTATTTTTGATACTCCTGGAAGATTCATTGATGAAATCATTCTCTATTCTTTTGGATGGGAGGTTGTCTTAGTTTGTTATTAAAGTTCCAGGAACTTGGCAAGTTCATTACTATTTTTTTAGTGGGTCCCTATTCTCTATTACTGGGTTGTTCTCTCCTATTGGGAAATATTCTTATTCTGTTGTAAACCATTATCTGTAAATCTATCTATCATACTAAAAACTGTTGGGTTTTTCATCCTCTGTATTTGGAAGGTTTTCACAGGGTATATCTTGTCTCATATGGATGAATAATTTTTGTGGTTTATTTGTTTATGATATTCATATGTTGAGTGATTGATTGATGAAAGTTTTAAAGTTCAAACATCTCTGACTTTGCTCAAACATTGACAGAGGGTGTGTAGAAATAAATTGAAAATCAAGTGGCAATAGAGCCAATTCAATAGGATACCTTCAAGTACAAGAAGGAGTTCACAATAATTGATATGTTGGAAGCATAAGCAAAAGGAAAAAAAACACAAAAATGTACAATTAGTATTTTTAAAGAGAAATTTTACTTTTCTATATCAATTTCCAACATGGAGGGAAGCATGTATCTTCATACAACATGACTGAGAGTGAATGTACACAAGGATACATTTCTGGTATATTATGGAGCATCTTCCCATATGAATCAATATAAGGAGTGGTTCAAGGGATATAAGAAGGTCCATAAAGACATTGTCTACCTAGATGGTAATTTCACCCATAATTTTTTTGGTAAATGCTATGTGAGAATAGAGTATATATATGGAAGGGGAAACACATCCTTGATATCAAACTTGTGTTAAGTTTGGAGGGGAGGAGATATTATTTTGATGTAATTTTTATATATGGTGTGAGCTCTAATATCTAGTTAATTTCATAATATTAACTCTTACTATCCACCTCCATTGTACTCTTAATTGGCCCTCACATGTTACAATTGACATCAAAAAGCTATTGGAAGGCCTACAATGCAACCTTGGCACCTGAGAATGAAAAATTATTATGGAAACTTTCAAGGTTCTAGAAGGTAGTGATGATGGATCCCCCGAAGGCACCAAAAAATTTGTACCAAAATCCTACCACAAAGTAATTATAACCTTGATGTTGATACTCTAGTTAATCAATATAAATTTGCATGCAATGCATATTGAGAGGAAAATTTGCAAAGGTATTTTGTAGGGAGTATCGACCTTTATAAATATTCTATATGTAATTGGGTAAGGATTTGGGAGCCACATGGTTAGTATTTCCTACAATTTGAAACCTCACCAATCATTTTTTCTCTTCTAGTTTATGAGAAGGCCCATATTATGTACATTTTTCAACGTGGCCCATGGATTTGTAATCCCATATCCTAGTTGCATTCTCTTCCTAGTAAGAGGGATTTTCAATTGAGTAGGTTTTTCAGTTTCTTTGTTGAGTTCATGTAAAGTTCTTTATCATTCTCACGCAATTGTGTCCCTTTTTGGAGTGCCTCAAAAATGAAGTCATCCACAATTAGTTGGAAATATTATTTAACCCTAGGTCCTAGTGTACAATTTGCATCAAAGTCAATATATCAAAATACTATACTTAATTTATCTAAATCAAAGTGCATGATAAAGTGCATCCCTAGACTCTATGGTTATCAAACTTTCTTGACACATGTTTTTTCTACCAAGTCCTAGATAAGTATATTCAATATTTCCCCTTGATGATACAAGTTGATCCTTCGAAGGCCTTTCCGACATAGACCAGATAAGGAATTTGGAGTATTATTCCAAATCTATAGAGGGAGGACTGATAAAACTGTTATGGAAAAATAAATGTAATGGCCTCCAAAGGTCTAGTTGTATAAGGAAACCATGATAGATGTCATTTCACCAACAAACTCTATGGATTATCGCAACCATGGGGGATCGGTTTCTTCTTTACCTCTTACATCTAATACCAAAAAGATTCTATTTCCTATATGGATTTTATTTATCGTGCAATAGTCTGTGACATATATTTTACTATCCTTAGCAATTCACCCTGTGCATCATCCTTAATCTTTGTGTTGAATAGTGTGCATGAATTTATGTGCAAACCTGATCCTATCAACTTCTCTATCATGCTATGAACCTTATTTATTACACAACAACCACCACACAGTAACCACCACGTGGATACTAAATTCTATTGTAGCACATCGACCACCTACAAATTAGTTAGCACTATGGGATTCATAAGAAAATAATACATCTAGATCCAAGTATTTCATAGGTCTAATATCATATAATCACACTTAGATATCTAGAATCATGAATACTTATACAAAATTATATACTCAATCATTATCTACACCATGCAACTTATGATGAATTTATATCAACATTCATACTATAGAATGGAATGACAATAAAAACCATCAATTCAACACTTATCTTGAGAGACGTTTCTCCAAGAAACTAACTACACAAGATCAACATTCCACCCAACCGTAGGCACTCTATCTAGAATATACTAATTCTTCTAAAATGTCACCCCCACACTGGGCAGTATTTCTCTAAGGAAAGGGGAACTATATAGAGCTTAGTCATGGTCAATTAGGAAAAAGTACACAACTAAATTCACCTCTTCTAGTATCACATGATACAAGGGTAATGTAGGGAAGTGTTGAGCTAGTAACCTCAGTGTTGTACGAAACTTGTTATCAACTATATTTGGGTCCATAATATCCACTCCAGAATACGCTAAGAAGGTACCCCTTCACCTCTCAATGATCCATCGGGTGTCACCTTCCTCTAGGTGCTATTCCAGCATGTGCATAGAAATATGACCCAAATCGAATCATCTGTCAAGAGGAAGCAATCTTCACTAGTCTCATCAACCAGTTTCATGCTTCATGGAACTCTTTGATTCCAGTCCACATGGTACTCAATACTATGTCATTCTTTATTTTGATGGCATTATGGTACTCAATACTGCCCTACCCACATCTTAGGGTTACAAACAATTCAAGTGAGGGAAAACCAATTATATTTGGTTTACCTATAGATTGCAGACACCTTGCATAGATTGGCTAGATTAGGTTCCACAATACCCACCCCACACAAAACCAAGAACTTTAATCTTCATTGCTAAACATTCCATCATGTGTCACCTTCCTCCATGTGCTATTTGAGAATGTGCATATAAATACCACCCAAAACCCATATCATCTGCCTAAAGGTTTTTCCTTTTAAGTCTCACAAATCAAGGATGCACACAAGCAATTAGATTTAAGGGATTAAACCAATCACTATGAAAATGACCACTTTATTACGTAGAGACTAATGGGTAACCTATACTCAGTAGGACAATAACAAGAAGGAACCATGAATATCTATTGCATGATATATACTAGTAAGATTTCAATGCCTCTAATCTCCATGGAAGACAACTAGGTGCACTATAATGATTCATTGAAAAACCACTTTATCACATGTAAACTACACCACACTGTTGGACATGCTCATACCATACAAGAAACAAGTTTGTAGACATTGGCCATTTGACATAATTCATGATGTGCAAACACAAGTAATGTCTAGGAAAATTTTACACCACCTTTTACTTAGAATGATAAGGGAATGCATAGCAGTTATGCTCACAGAATCGTTCTTGAGCTTCCTGACATGACTATGAACCAGATCTTAGAACCACTAGGTCACTAATGATCAAAATAAATTTCCTTTAAGGACATGGTAAACTCTTCTCCTCCAAGTGATAAAGATAGATTGATCACTTGATACTTCGTAACACATAGGGAAAGAGATATATACACACCCATGAGAAGTCGAGTTACTTGACCAAGTAATCATTCTGACCAAATGACTGGTAGAATGACTGAAAAAATACACCAACCCTGAACTGATAGGAAATTTAAGGATGCCTTCAATTCAAATGATCACCTACCCAATAATAAATCCCCATTCCCAGTCCTATAAGGTGACTGACACCTAACTGGAACTACCATATCACAAGGAAATTTAGACCCATGTATTCCTTTCCCCAAGACAATAATTGTCTCAACTACATTCCTCTTGGAAGCGTGAAATGATTGAGGCATATGAGTCAAGTTGACATCTGATGGCTCACTATTCCTTCCTCAAACACTTGGATTTAATATATTGGATTGATGGCTTAATAAATCCCTTCCTAACCATAGGAGAATACTTCCCCATGCTCGTGTTTCCTTGTAAAATTAGCTATGGATTTATTTATTATTATCATGCATATGTACATCACATTTACAATATTATTTCATTTTACGAATGCATGGTAATCTAACCGCATTACTTGTTCAAACACACACACATATTTGTGATCTCCACGCTAGGGCCTTTTTCTTGATCTCCTCACCATGTTTGATCAATTACATCAATAATATTACATTATTTACATAGTTTATGTTAGGGGTCAAAACTAGAGACATTACAGTACCCTCCCCTTTGAAACAACATTGTCCTTGATGCTCTTCAAAACTGAACCAAAAATGGTTAAGTTGCATGTCTCATGGAATATTCCATTTCCCACATATCCTCATCTATACCAAGGTTCTTCCACTACACCTTTACCTTTCTGATGGCTCGTTTCCAGAGCACGATTTCCTTCCTACCTATGATGCACATAGGAATAACTTGGAACTCTCTCTTGGGTTGTACCTAAATCACATTCCCATCAATAATGCGATTAGGATCATGTATATACTTTTTAAGCAAAGAAACATGGAAATAATTATGAGCTTTCATATGCCAATAGGCAATGCAATCCCATATAAAACTAGTTCTATTCTACCAAGGACATCAAACAGTCCACAATATCTTAGTGCCAACTTGGCTTAACTTCTAATATTTAGATAGATATTCCTTGTCTTATCTTTCAAATAAAATGGTCACCAACCCTAAATTCCCTATGCACTCTTTTTAACATGCATAGCTCTTATTCTTGTCTTGTGTTGCCTTTAAATTTTTCCTGATTTTAATTGTTTCCTACCTCATTTCCTTGAGAATTTATGGTCCAAGCACCACTTTATTCACCAATTTTTTCCCAACTAACTAGATCACTAGTAAAAAATCAGAAATAAGTGACCAAGTGACCAAAACATTTGGTCACCAAAGTTTTTCAAGGGATAAAGGACCAAATTTGAGAAATTTTAAGTGAGCTAAATAAAAATGACAAAGATAGATGACCAATTTGGTAAAGGGATAAGAAATAAACTAAAAATGACCATGATAAATGACCAATTTGGTCATGTGATAAGATTTAAACTAAAAATGACCACATAACAATTGGTCATTTATTTGGTCATTTTTAGTTGTGTCTCTTCCAAAATGGAAAATTACAATTTTAACAATGAATTTGTACAATTTACTAAATTTTAACACCACGGATGGATTTAGAGACCCCTCTAAATCCATCTGCAGTGTTAAAATTGAGTAAATTGTAGAGTCCCTCATAGATTTAGTGAGTTATTCCCTCATATTTTCATCAACTGGATTAAGCATTTTTTTCATAGCATATCCTTTGTTATTCTCATCAATATAAAGACCCCTTTAATAATATACATCGAGTCTCACCTATATCGACATGTTAATGAAGTGATGAAAAATGACATCAGAGGCAAACCTAGTGAATTTTTTTGTAAAATCATTTTGTTTGCACAATTGTGTATAGGGAGATATGCTCATCGCATATGTATCTTGTTTCTCCATTTACACTTTCGTATAACCCTTTCAACACATTATCCAAATTGCGTATTTTACATCGTCATGATAGTCTAGTTAGTCTCATGTCTATGAGATTGGTCATTTCTCATTAAAACCATCACAATGAATTGAATTTTATACCATTGGGTTCAACTTATTTCCCTTATCATGCTCATATTTCATTTGGACAAAATTGTCATAATTTGACCCTTTCGACACTCAGTTGAAGTTTTGGTAAATAAGAGTCTTTTGCATCTCATTAGTTGAAATCCTCCTATTTTGTGCCTCCTCGTTACTTTTTCGATCTTGTCTTTAATGGATATAACACCCTCATAAATCCCTGGGGCACTCAAAATTCCAAAACCTGATAGTTGGAAGTTGTATTTTGAAAAATCATGATATTTGTTTTCAAAATCGTGCCAAATAAATATACCTATTCCAACCAAAATTGTGAATTTTTATATTACACATTTTACCACACAAAAAAACAACAAAATAACAAAAAATAAATCAACATAAAAAAAAAACTAAAAGACAAACAAAATTTTAACAGCTATGCTAATTTACCAGACATAAAAAAAACAACAATAAAAGAAAAAAAAATCGACATAAAAATCAACATAAAACAAATAAAACAAATCCTATAAGAAATAAAACAAAACGTAATGAAATATTTTTTTCATTTAAACATGGGCCTCGACCATTTGGGCCATTTGAACCCTAGACCTCGATTGTGGATAGATTAAGAGCAAAAATCAAGTTGGACAAGGACCCTTGACATCAAATACACAAAGAGGAGAAATGAACAAGGTGGACAAGGACATGGCTAGTAGACACCATAAACCTCACCCATGTTTAGGGTTTGATTTTAGATCCATATTATATTGTTTTATTCCTTTCGGGTTTTTAATCTCATATAACAAGGTTGGATTAAGGGTTTGTATGTTTTTTACTAGTACATTTTTGCATTTTGATCGATGTGAAATGTGAAATGGTGATAATATAATACCTGGTGCATTGCACCTAGATTTAATACATCAATACTATGCCTTACTCTCATTTTTGCACATTACAACATAAATATTATTAAAAGATAGCATCAATAACAATAATAGTATGTGAGAAATAAACATTACAAGAAACATTCACATAGACAACCATTTACCTTGGGAAACACCATGTAGGGGAAAACCAACACCAATTAAGATCTTCATTACATGGCCAAAACCATCCAACCGAGACAACTGAGCTAGCCACTTATCACCTCCAAGCCACTTTACAATGGATCCTCCTTAATCATTATAAAGGATTATTTACATGTGATACCATGGGACAATATGATGGACCACCAAATACTTTTGAACACCAAATACCTTGGAAAAATACCATTGGCCACCAAGTACCAAGAAAAATGCCATTGGCCACCAAATTCCATGGGCCCAAAAACACATACTGAGACCTAAACAATTTGACTAATTCTCGAGTCAAGGTTAACCATGACAATCTACCCTTTAAACATGACTTGGAGTAAACACCATGCCCCTCAAAGTTTTACCTAGGAATCTCACATACATCCCCTATCACCTAGGTCTATTTCACGACTCTATTAATGAGTTACTAGGGGTATGCATGCCTTACTAGGTCTTGTAGCCATATTCCCATTTGCATGGAAAATGATCAATGAATGTTTTTCATGTGTCTTCATGGTAACTAAACCATAACCATATTTTGCTTCATCCTCTCACTTTTCCATGATTGGTTTTTACTTGTCCACTTGCTCATTTTCTTCCATGCTCCTTTTGTACCTTCATCCAACACTGTCATTGGTCTCCATATAAAAAAATCCATCTACCAGATTACATGGGTCCTCAACCGTTGTAACCACCAACTGTCTAGGTATTCTCTTCACATACATGGTTCATCAATATTGGTCCCAAAATTGACATTAAACCATCTCACAGTTTTCTTGTAATCAAAGACTCAACCTCTCCAATCCACATCAAGATAGGTCAAGATCACACCTTCCACCCTCATACCTACCCAATGTGTCATTCCACACTTGATACAATACCCATTCTCTGTGCATAATAGGAATACATTGTGCTTCTAGAACTCGGGGATATCAAATTTTAACTAGGAACAAAAAATGCTAGGGCGTTGGGTACCACCGAACATGCATTCGAGGTACCATGTTTTTTGAAATAATTATCGTGCTTCCTGTGCAAAATTTTCATTTTATCATTTTACATCTATGTTCTTGCCTCGTCACTTCTTAGTTGGCCATCTTCTACCTGTAATACTTTACGCCAACATTCTTACAAAATTTCACACCCTTTTCAAAATCTTAATTACTCCTTAAAAGTAATTACTCAATTCCATAAATAAATCCATTTATTTCATGAAGTTACAATGAGTTCACTTAATTTTTCATAAAATCTTATCACAAATTAGAAAACTTCCTTTTTCTTTAAATGAAATGGATTAAAAAACTTTTTATATCTCCACTTTTAAATGGCATTCTTTTATCCTTCTAATTGAATCTAAATACCTTCACCATTGACATCTCTTTTCTCATGATTATTTGCAACATCTACTAATTAGAGGAAATTTCAACTCAAAATGCACCTCCTAAGAAAAATTAATAAAATAATAGTTAAAATAACAAAATAGTACTTATTAATTTTGGAGGAGAGAAAGAAAAAAACTACTTTTTGTTTGTATTTTCGACATATCTGCCTGTGTTTTTACTCAAATTTTGATCGAGAGAGCTGGTTGGATGAGAAATTTAGATATGCATCCAATGAGTACCCACTCGACATACTTTTGATGGACCCCGCTACCCAAAAAACAAGAAATACCTGAAAAAATGTGAATATGACATCATCATCACGTTTTTTCATGTATTTCTTTTTTTTTGGGTAGAGGGGTCGATTAAAAGTATGCTGAGTGGGTACACGTTGGATGCAAAATTTTATTCTGCATCCAACGAGCTCTCCTGATTGAAATTTGAGTAAAAACACAGGGAGATATGTCGAAAATACAAACAAAAAAAGTAGTTTTTTTATGATACCTATCCCCAAATTTATATTAAAAAATTGTTTAAGACCTATACGGTATTTCAAATTTAAAGAAATTTAACTGGCTAACACATGATGACATGGAATTTGAATTAGAGTTAAAAGGCCCATTTTCAATTGAAATTTCCTCTATTCCATCTTTTCTACAATTCCATATGGTTAGGTTCTCATGTCATTAAAACAAATGGCTTACCAGTTCATTATGAATGGGTCATTTTATAGGAGGACTCTTGAATCGGTAATTTTCTGCGGTAGCTACAACATATTCACTCCTAATACATTAGGGTTTCTTTCACATAGAATTCAATTCTAATTCCAAACAGTGGATCCTCCAATATTCAATGAATTGCATCTCCCTAGAAGAATACAGTTCCATGATGGGTTGCTCCTTTATGCTCGAATATCACACCAAATATGCATCTGCTCTCTTTTACACCTATGTATCCATTGCTAGTAACTCTCCTTCACAATGATATACACATAAATATGGAGTTAATCCTTCAAATCCCTTCCATCACACATCCTTCCACCTTCAACTTAGGAGATTCGATCTACCATAAATCTGCTTGCATGTGGGTCTGATCTACAACCTCTTGTTCCTTCCATGGATGTTGTTCCTTCCTCATATGGTGAGAGTTTATGGGAAGTGACTTTATGGATCCATCATATATTTAGTATATATGGTCAGTTAAACAATAGATCTCAAGATCCAATGACGTATCCATGATTTTATTTGTATAATGGCAATTGCGTCAACATCCAATCAGCCACAGATCTCAAATGAAGCCACAGATATGCCATAGGTGTCTCTATACGTAGCATTCCACCATCATGTACAACCTCCAAGAAACTTTTATGAACCTCCTGATCTCTTCTTTCACTGATGGCACAATTCTAAACATTTACAACATTCAACAAGCACAACAATATGCAAAACCATGGTTCATGGCTCTGATACCAGATATTAGGAATTAACAAAGGACCAATAATAATAATATGTGATAAATAAAAATTAGAAGAAATATTCACATAGACACAACCATTTACCTTGGGAAACCCCATGTAAGTAAAAACCAACACCAATTAAAATCTTCATTAAATGGCCAAAACCATCCAATCGAGGCAACTGCGCTAGCCACTTATCACCTCCAAGCCACTTTACAATGGATCCTCCTCAATCATTATAAATGATTCTTTACATGTGATACCATGGGACAATACGATGGACCAACAAATACCATTGAACACCAAATACCTTGGAAAAATACCATTGGCCACCAAGTACCAAGAAAAATGCCATTGGACACCAAATTCCATGGGCCCAAAAACACATGCTGAGACCTAAACAATTTGACTAATTCTGGAGTAAAGTTTAACCCTAACAATCCACCCTTTAAACATGACTTGGAGTAAACACCAACCCCCCTCAAATTATTACCTAGGAATCTCACATACATCCCCTATCACCTAGGTCTATTTCATGACTCTACCAATGAGTTACTAGGGGTATGCATGCCTTACCAGGTCTTACAACCATATTCCCATTTACATGAAAAATGATTGATGAATGTTTTTCATGTGTATTCATGGTGACTAAACCATAACCATATGTTTCTTCATCCTCTCACTTGTCCATGATTTCTTTTTACTTGTCCACTTGCTCATTTTCTTCCATGCTCCTTTTGTACCTGCATCCAACACTGTCATTGGTGTCCATATAAAAAAATCCATCTACTGGATTATATGGGTCCTCAGTTGTTGTAACCATCAAAAGTATCAGGATTCTCTTGACATACATGGTTCATCAGTCTTGGTCCCACAACTGAGATTAAACCATCTCACAGTTTTGCTGCAATCAAAGACTCAACCTCTCCAATCCACATCAATCTAGGCCAAGAGCACATCTTCCACCCTCGTACCTACCTAATGGTTCATTCTGTTAGGATTATTAATCCTCCCTTGTCCAAATTTGGTCATATGTCTAAATCGGGAGTCCATCTAGTCTATTTATAGTCATTAACACCTTTGAGTCCACTTGACCTAATTGGGGCACATGTTTCAGTTACTAAAGTGTGGGGAACACTAATTGAGGCTCACTGCCACTGATTGCACTTGATTGCATCAGTTTAGGAGCCTCCTATACCAATCCCTACAATTTAGGAAGCCACTGGGAGTGCCAAAACCAACCAAGGTCAGTTCACTTCAGTTAATGACTAGCCAAGCTAAGTTAGGAGTCAGTTACATTCAGTTCTAGTCCTCTACATTTAGTTAGCACTAGGTTTACTTGACTGAACACATGTGGGGCACATTTCTCACCTACCACTATCATTTAACCTTAGTCAACACTGAATGTAACACTTGAGTTATGTTTTAGAGCTCCGATGAACTCCGGTTATGGTTTAGACAAGGTCAGTTAACTATTGAGTCCTCCGATAGTGATTTAGACAAGGTCTTGGTTACCTACAGTCTAGTAGAGTCTAATCAATTTGAACTTCCTCGTGTGGATTCGAATTGCTTGTGGCTATTAAAGCCATTGTACTTCATTGTAATTATCTATCTAATTACTCTTTGATTAATGAAAAGCATTCACAGCTGCAAGCCATTTTTGCACTGTTTCATTCTTCAATAACTGAGTAAATTGTGTGATATATCATGTGATTTTTGTGTTTATCCACAGATCTATGTGCTCAATTTAATATGGTATCAGAGCCTCGGCAGACAAGGAACTTCTCCTCCTCAAATCTCCTACTAGATCATTTTTTTTGTTTTGTAGGTACAACTTCGAAATGATTTCATCTTTGATGAGACAAGGTCTCTGTCGGGTGTCTATTGGACTCAGTAAAGAGTGTTTTAGTAAGATTAATTGGCTGAATAAAAGTGACATAGATTTTGGAACAATAGCAACAGGTCTTTCTCCTAGCTTGCGCTACCTCATTAGATCTTTTGAAGACCCTAAGGAACTCTGGACAAGATTGGGCAGAACCTTTGGAATGATTTATGAGGATCATAATAGCACTTTGGAGAGAACATCCAGCACCATAAGCATCCTTGATCCAAAAATCTCGGCCTCCACTCTCTCTGATGAAGTTGTTCAAGATAAAGAAGAAGCAGAAGCTTCTACACAGTCAATTCGAATTGAAGACAATCTCCATGCAGTGACTCCTTCTCCTGATGCTCTAGAAGTTCATGAGATCTCTAATATCTCATATCCTCATATTTCTGAAATAGAAGAAGACATTCGAATCTCTGATATTGAATAAAAATTCTGCTGCACTTCCATGCAAACATTCACCGGTGATTTTCCGTTAAATTCTGTGCAAAATTTACCAGTAATTGCTTCCGAAAGTGAAGAGAAATTTGATTTTTCTCCCTCTAATGTTGCTGCTGGTGTGAAAATATGTGATACCTTGTATATTTTGGAATAAATATTAGATTACCAGAGTGATCCATTCGCTCCCCATGATCTATATTTTCCAGCAAATTCCTGCAGGATTGCATGCACCAAAATTTAGAATTTTGAAGAAGAAGAAAGCTGTGCATCCACCGTCTCGGTTAACCATTTATTTGAATATGATATTAACCTTATTGGATCTGATATGATATTATTTAGATATGATTTGATATTTCTTGGTTTAATATATCAAATTCATAATCTTTCAGTACCACTTGTAGCTGTTCTCATCAACGGTGTGAAGAAACAAGTACCACAAGTCTCCTACAAAATTGTTGCTGGGGATTTAATTCCATTTCACAGTTTTGGATCTGTTTTGAAACTATTTAGATATGATTTACTTTCTGATCTGATATTATTTGGTTCATATTTTAAAATCCAAAAGCCTTTAGTCATGCTTGTAGCTGCTCTCACCAATTCCAGTGTGAAAAATCAAGTACCGCACTTTCTCTTCAAAACTGCTGATGGGGATTTGGTGTTAGTTTCCTCATATGAGGTTGCTGATATTTTATTATGTGATTCATTATCTATTTCAGAATCTATATCAGACTATGGATCTCAAGCATTCGCTCTCAATAGTCCCAGTGCTTCTCTACCATTGATCACATGCTCATCTCCTTACAGAACTAGTAAAGAGGAAGATTTTCTGCATCCGCCTAGACACCTACTCCTAACACTTGGGGCTGTTCTTACCACTCATGGTTTTCTGTTCATGGATGCAACATATCAGTTTCTTGAGTGTTCCTCACATTCTCTGAATTCTCAAGAACCTTTTCTCACTTTTCAGTTGACTTCAGTTGCTCTACATGGGTCCAATCTTCATCCAGCAGTTGTCTATATTTCTGATTTAGTTGAGCATATCATTCTTATTCCAAAGAGGAAGATTCCTATAGACATAATGATGGAGAGGTTCACATTCCAGGCCCCAGGATACCTATGCACAGAAGAACCATATTGATCCTGATTCTACCTGCTTAATTAGAGGGGGGGATTTTTTCCCATGTGGTTTTTCCCCAGCACCTTGTTTTTGAGTAGTTACTTTACTTTACTTGATGTAATGGGTGACCTATTGTATTAGTTACTAGGGCCCACAGATTGTCCAAGTTAGCATTCAGGGGGGGTGTTAGGATTATTAATCCTCCCTTGTCCAAATTTGGTCATATGTCTAAATCGGGAGTCCATCCAGTCTATTTATAGTCATTAACACCATTGAGTCCACTTAACCTAATTGGGGTAGATGTTTCAGTTACTAAAGTGTGGGGAACACTAATTGAGGCTCACTGCCACTGATTTCACTTGATTGCATCAGTTTAGGAGCCTCCTAGACCAATCCCTACAATTTAGGAAGCCACTGGGAGTGCCGAAACCAACCAAGGTCAGTTCACTTTAGGTAATGACTAGTCAAGCTAAGTTAGGAGTCAGTTACATTTAGTTCTAGTCCTCTACATTCAGTTAGCGCTAGGTTTACTTGACTGAACACATGTGGGGCGCATTTCTCACCTACCATTGTCAGTTAACCTTAGTCAACACTGAATGTAACACTTGAGTTATGTTTTAGAGCTCTGATCAACTTTGGTTATGGTTTAGACAAGGTTAGTTAACTATTGAGTCCTCCGATAGTGATTTAGACAAGGTCTTGGTTACCTACAGTCAAGTAGAGTCAAATCAATTCAAACTTCCTCATGTGGATTCGAATTGCTTGTGGCTATTAAAGCCATTGTACTTCATTGTAATTATCTATCTAATTACTCTTTGATTAATGAAAAGCATTCACAGCTGCAAGCCAGTTTTGCACTATTTCATTCTTCAATAATTGAGTAAATTGTGTGATCTATCATGTGAGTTGTGTGTTTGTCCACAGATCTATGTGCTCAATTTAATACATTCTAGACTTGATACAACATCCATTTTCTATGCATAAGAGGAATACATTGTGCTTCTAGAACTTGGGGAAATCAAATTTTATCCAGGGAAAAAAATGCTAGGGCGTTGGGTACCACCGAACATGCATCCCAGGTACAATTTTTTTTGAAATAATTATCGTGCTTCATGTGCAAAATTTTCATATTATCATTTTACATCTATGCTCTTGCCTCATCAATTCTTAGTTGGCCATCTTCTACCTATAATACTTTACGCCAACATTATTTCAAATTTTCACACCCTTTTAAAAATCTTAATTACTCCTTAAAAGTAATTACTCAATTCCATAAATAAATCCCTTTATTTCATGAAGTTACCATGTGTCCACTTAAATTTTCATAAAATGTTATCACAAATTAGAAAACTTCCTTTTTCTTTAAATGAAATGGATTAAATTTTTTTTATATCTCCACTTTTAAATGGCATCGTTTCATCCTTCTAATTGAATCTAAATACCTTCACCATTGACATATCTTTTCTCATGATTATTTACAACATCTATTCCATGTTTTCTGCAATTCCACATGGCTAGATTCTCATGTCATTAAAAAAAATGGCTTACCACTTCATTATGAATGGGTCTTTTTACAGGAGGAATCTTGAATTGGTAATCTTCTTTGGTAGCTACAACATATTCACTCCTAAGACATTAGGGTTTCTTTCACATAGAATTCAATTCTAATTCCGAATGGTGGATCCTCCAATATTCAATGAATTGCATCCCCCTAGAAGAATATAGTTCCATGACGGGATGCTTCTTTACACTCGAATATCACACCAAATATGCAACTTCTCTCGTTTACACTTATGTCTCTAATGGTAGTAGCTCTCCTTCACAATGATATACACATAGATATGGAGGTAATCTCTCAAATACCTTCCATCACACATCTTTCCACCTTCCACTCAGGAGATTCGATCTACCATAAATCCACTTGTGTGTGGCTTTGATCTCCAACCTCTTGTTGCTTCCATGGATGTTGTTTCATCCTCATATGGTAAGGGTTTATGGGCAATGACTTCACAGATCCATCATATATTTAGTATATATGGTTAGTTGAACAATCGATCTCAAGATCCGATGACATATCCATGATTTTATTTGTATAATGGAAATCACATCAACATCCAATCCACAACAGATCTCAAATGAAGCTACACATATGCCATAGGTGTGTCTATACGTAGCATTCCACCATCATGTACAAACTCCAGGAAACTTTTATGAACCTGTTGATCTCTTCTTCTGCTGATGGCACAATTCTAAACATTTACAACATTCAACGAGCGCAACTATATGCAAAACCATGGTTCATGGCTCTGATACTAGTTATTAGGAATTAAGAAAGGATCAATAATAATAATATATGATAAATAAATATAAGAAACATTCACATAGACACAACCATTTACCCTGGGAAACCCCATCTAGGGAAAAACCGGCACCAATGAAGATCTTCATTACATGTCCAAAACCACCCAACCATACCAAGTGAGATAGCCACCACTCACGTTCAGGCCACTTTACAATGGAGCCTCATCAATCCTTATAAATGGTTATTTATATGTAATACCATGGGATAATACCAGGGGAAAACAAATACCATTCAACACCAAATAACTTGGAAAAACACCATTGGCCACCAAATACCATGAAAAATACCATTAGCCACAAAATAACATGGGCACAAAAACACATGCTGAGAACTAAATCATTTGAATCATTCTTGAGTCAATGTTAACCTGAACATATCTCTTCCACTTGCTTTTCATGAGGTGGTATGACATTGTTCTCATCTTAGACCAATATTGCCGGAAGGTTTGACTATGTATTTTTATGTTTACAACGTTGAAGGTCCATTAGAGAACCTAAGAGATGGGTGACCAACATATTCGATTTAAGCCTTGTTGTTATCATTTATGGATCTAATGAGTTGTCTTGCAAGTAAAATGTACAGACAAAACTTCTTTTTTTGTTTGTATTTTCGATATATCTCCCCATGTGTTTACTCAAATTTCGATCGAGAGAGCTTTTGGGATGTTGAATTAAATTTGGCATCCAACGAGTACCCACTCTGCATACTTTTTAAAGTCCCCGCTACCCCAAAACCAAGAAATACCTGAAACAACATGATGATGACATCATCATCACATTTTTTCAGGTATTTCTTGTTTTTGGGGTCATGGGGTCCATCAAAAGTATGCAGAATGGGTACTTGTTGGATGTCGAATTTAATTCCGCATCCAACGAGCTCTCCCAATCAAAATTTGAGTAAACACACGGGGAGATATGTCAAAAATACGAACAAAAAAAGTAGTTTTTTTCTTTTCTTCCGCCAAAATTAATAAATATTATTTTATTATTTTATTATTTTCCTTAGGAGGCCCATTTTGAGTTTAAATTTCCTCTAATGATGCACAAAGGATGATTTCTCATCTTTCATACTAGATATTGCATTCTAAGCAAGGTTCAAGATATTTTTAGTTGTTGTACTTTGAAAGTGTTATTTAAATGGAATTCCCATATCAAGATCATTGGTTGAAGTTTGATTGGAAGCAAACCTATTAGGGGAAATTTACTTCCTTCCATCAACATCTTTGTTTACATCCACCAAGCAAGTCCCTAATCCCACCATTTTTAACATAACCACTAGGGGATATAATTGACCGAGTTAAATAGTATCTAAAGAAGAAAACACTTCGGTGAAAGAAATATTTTAGCTAATTTAAAAATTATGGTTCCAAGACAAGTAGACCATAATGAATTCCTTTATCAGTGAACAAATCCATCAAGGGTTGTGTCATCCACCATTCAAAAAGAATTACTTATGGTCATGTGGTTTGAAGAGGAAGACATAATCAAACTTGACCTGGAACCCATCACTTCATTACTTTTCAATTTGTTTTCTTTTTATTACCCATTCGTGGTAGGAGTCAATTTCCAAACCATGCTTTAAGAAACATGTTTTAAAATGATGACCATATGGAATAGATATATTATAATTTAATAACATGTGTAAAGTGTGGGTACCATTATTTTAGCTATTTCAATGTTAGTTGACGTCTTGAATTCTAAGAATCTCTTGGAAATTACTCTTTAGAGTATGCTCTAGTGAATCCCATGTTGGTTGAGACATGGTATCTTATAAATGATGATGTTGATACTCCAGATTCAGGAACACCCATCAACATTGTGGAAAGTATTTATCTAAGAACCATGTTTATATTCTACTTCCATGGAAATTATTTCCACACTGGCTATGTTGTGATAAAAAACAATAGGCTTTGACTAGTATATTAATATAAGCTATAAATGACCAAGTTAAATATGACCATTTTTTTGATCATGTGATCAATGACCACTAATTTTACATTTGTGGTATCCAAATCAAAAGTCACAATTTATAGGTGGATTTTGGTCATTTCTCTCTCATTTTGTACTAGTGTTTTGTGTAATGTCCCTAGTTTTGAACATTGACATAAACTATGTAAATGATGTAATATCATTTATGTAATTGATGAAACATGGTGAGGAAATCAAGGAAAAGGACCTACCATGGACATCCCAAATATATGTGTATATAAACAAGTAATTTAGTTATAGGACCATGTTCTTGTCAAGAGAAGTAGTATTGTAAATGTGATGTACATATGCATGATAATAATAAATATATCCACAATTAATTATGCAAGGAGACAAGAGCATAGAACATGATTCTCCTATAGTTAGGAAGGGACATATTAAGCCATGAATCCAATACATGAAATCCAAGTGTTCAAGGAAGAAATGATGACCCTTAATATGTCAAGTTGACTAATGCATTCTAATCATTTAATGCTTCCAAGAGTAAGGTAGTTGATAAAGTTATTGTATTGGGGAAAGGAAGGAATGGATATGAGTTTCCTTGTGACATGATATTGTCAGGTAGGTGTCAATTTCCCTACATAAGTGGGAATAGGAATCACTTATTGGGTAAGTTATGAGTTGAATCAAATTCATCCTTAAATTACCTATTAGTTGGGGGTTAGTGTAGTCTATTAGCCAATATGCTAGTCATATGGTCAAACAGTTTACTTGTTCAATTAACTTGACCTCTCATGGGTGTGTTACTATCAATTTTTCCCTTTGTGGTGGGAGTATGAAGTGATAAATACATATTTCTCACTTGGCGGAGAAGAGTTGAAATTGGCCTGAAAAGAATCATATTCTAATTAGTGAAAAAGTGACTAGTAGTTCTGAACTCTGGTTCATAGTCAGGACATGAAGCCGAAGAAGGAGTCTACGCAAGTAGCTACTAAGCGTCCCCACTACAACAAATCCTGGAATTAGCAACCCATTTAGCATCCCTTTTAAGTGTATTTTTTTTGCATTGAGTGGTTAAACCAGACGCTAAATGGGATGTGTCATGGAAAAAACTTAAAGTGTCCCAAAAAACGTCTATGTTTTCTTCCTAGATAACATCCTTTATAACATCCAAAATAACGTCTATTTTTTTTCTTCCAAAATAATGTCAAACTTTCCTTCCTAAACAATGTCGAGGTTTTCTTCCTGAATAACGTCCTATTTTTCTTCCTAGAGATCAATGGTTTTTGCTTCCTAAATGACATCCCCATTAACACCATATTTGCATCCTTCATAGCACTATGTTAGCATGTCAGTTTGCATATATGTTCATGCCATACTTGCATCCAAATTAGCATCCAATCTTGCATCCATTTGTGATACCACTTTAGAATCCCATTTTGCACCACATTGTACTTCCAAATATGTGCCAATTTTCACTTCCAAATTTGCACCAATTTTTGCTTCCTTTTTCGCATCGTGTTTTGCTACCAAAATGATGCCAGATATTTCTTATATATTTGAACCATATTTTGATTCTTATGTAGCGCCATGTCTTGCATCCAAAGTGAAATCTTATTTTTCTACCATATCAACTCCATCTTTGGCTTCATCATCAGAACCAAGTGTTGCAACATTTTTAATGCCTAGTTTCGCATCCATATTTATGCCCACATTAGCACTATGTTTTGCTACTACTTTAGCACACAATTTATCCCCCATGTTTACTCCCACACTAGTGCCACATTTTGCTTCTCGTTTAGCTCCTTGGATTTCTTCTTATTGTGCTTCCTCATGAGCACCTCATTTAGCTTCATTTAGCATCCAATTTTTCTCCTTTGTTGACCACTAGTTTAGCTTCTAGTTTGGCTTCTACTTTGGCATCAAAATTGACTTCTAACTTTACGCCAAGTTGTGCGTCCAATGTTGCTTCTAGATATGGAACATAATGGGATTTTGTTTTAGCTCTTGGTTTTGCTTCCTTATTATCACCACATTAGACTTGTTATTTAACACCTAAAACCATATCCAACTGTGTGCTAATATATTTACTATATCAAATTATTGTAATTATTCATTAATTTCAATAGTTCTCATATATCGTTTACTTCATATTTCTGAAATAACATAATGAAACATTCAAATTAATTGTAGATACCATTATTTAAATTAATTGCAAAGAATTTATGAAGCAATTTAACAAAAGAAAACAACATTTATCCAAAGTGGTAATATCATCATATATATTAATTTTCCATGAAAAGATTATCAACAACTTCCAATATATATAAATTTAAAATAGAATAATGATAACATCAGCATTATCTTTCATCAAAAGAATTGAAATCATGAAACATCATCACATCAATAACCCGTCATGCAGATCATCATATTAAGGTTAAAATAACAAGCGAACAATATATCTAGTGAAAATACCAATATCAAAAGATTTTTTTTTTTGATATCCATATCTAGAAAAGTCAAAATGATCAATAGTTATCAAAGTTTATCTGTCAACATGAATCCACCATAAAGATCAAAATGACCCAAGATGTAATATGAACTTGGATCATCACAAAAATAACAATATGTGTCTATTAGCATGGAGAAAGCAAAAAACATCCACAATCTCAATAGTAGAATCAATGGCTACCATCTTTATCCTCACCTCATTTATCCCAACATCATATCCATCATCATTATCAACAATATCTTTATTTGGTACATCAGTGACACCATAAATAAGATAATAATCTAAGTAGTCATCTTCACCATTTTTCTACAAATACCAAGAAATAATCAATTTAAAGCATTATTATTAATTTCATTACATAATGCATATTTTGCATTATATTGCAAATATTAGTGTGATAATTTATGCATTCTCACAAGTTTTCCAACCATGAATATAACCATCATCTCATCAACATATAGTAACCACACATATCAATTGTATCCACAACCATGCATAGATTCATGCATACACATACATGTACACCATAAATTTTCATATCACAATATAATACATAGAGGAAAGGAAAAATAGACACCCCAATCATTATATATAAAGTGGAAAAAAAATGATATCACATACATTATTCTCTTCGAAACATTTTTTAACCTAAAGTTGCTATATCATTAAATCTATCTATCTATATCTATATCTATATCTATATCTATATCTATATATATATATATATATATATATATATATATAACATTTTATTCAATCTATAGACGCAATGGCATATTAAACATGGTCTTTATCTCTCAATCAAGTTCATGAATTGTTTACATTGTAATCTAAAAGTAAATTTAATATAACATGCTTGGTAATATACCCTCATTAGCATGACTAAAATAATGTTATAATAGATATAGTTTTTAACATAATAATCATATCACTAGTATAACAATCATAAATCTTCGTTGGAGTCATGTTATCCAAGTAGCCGCAGAAGGTAACAAAACTCAATTTCATTCCTTGGAATTCGTCTGGTATCCCTAAATGGCCATAAAAAGCGAGTTGAAGCTCATCATAACTAAAAACCTGAGGCTTGAATGGACAAAGCATTAGTTCAATTGGATTTTTACATTCGAGGACTATTAGGGACACCCATGTTCGATGATTTCATGGACTGAAAGTTGTCTATTTTGATATTTTTTAAACTAAGGTTTGTGTTGGTCCTTATTTTGTCACTATTTTTAGCTACTAGTATTATATACTGAACACATGTTTTGTCACCTTTTTGGGTGTTTTCCACCATACAGTGCAACATTCAACATCAGGTATGGGCATGTTTTGAATTTATACAAGTTATGTTTCAATTATATTATTTCATGACTTTTTCTATTTAAATTCAATAATATTCTATCCTAATGTATGAAATTGTTATTGTAGGATCTTTGTATTCAATAGGTGTTGCATTCTCCCTAGATATCAGTAGCGCATATCCAGCACAACGTCCAGCTCACTGTTCGAACCGCATAATCAATTGTGCATTGTTGATAGTGCATTCCTGAGCGTTAAAGTCATTTTATAGCCACAAAATGTCATGACCACGTGCCAGCATCTTAGCATGAGCCTTCTTCTAGAAGATCGCTCACATGATCTCTTTTCTTGACACCTTCACGCCTTCTCTGATTAAGATTGAATTCATGTGCCACATACGTACCGGAACATAACTAGATTTGTGAAGGCGTAGGGAAATGTCATCCGTCGGTTATCAGCTTGGTTACTTATCATAATGACTGCTTTATCTTAAGATTAGTCGATCACTAAAGAGTCTACTTGCTCACCCTCTATCAAACAATGTATATATAGGCGCTGTTATGCGATTTAGGTGATGAGTCTTTTTATTTGATATGTGATTAGTTAAGTTTGAAAACTCTGTAATGCTACCCTTTCGATTTAATGAAATTTCTATTGCACTGTGTATGATCGTGTTCCATTGACAAGGCATCACTCTGTTTGTTGGGAGGGCCCCCCGACAACCATAGTTTTACATCTTCGTGTATTTCTCTTCTCTGTAACTAGTATAGTTTTACTTTTTTTATGTAATTTCATTCCTGTAATCGTTTATGATAAATTCTGTAGCATAGATTTCAGTTTAATATCATGCTGATTATGTAGTTTTCCTTTACAAGTTAGCAACCGGTTGCACTTAGAATAGTTTCCAAATTCCCTTGCAAGTATTTATAGTTCATTGTTCGATTTTTAGACTAAAATTCCTTTGATTAAATCATAGTAAATTTAGTTTGTTTTTTTTTTTTTTGGTCATGAATTTGCTTAAGAGTATTTCAGTTTGTTCAATTATGTAATTTCCTTTTCAAATTATGAAATTAGCTTAGGTTATATTGTTATGCAATTCAATCATTAAGTAGATTTACTTCTTGCTTTTACATTTCATTAGCATATGCATGAGACAACTTCCCTCAATAAATCATTTAGATTCATTGTTTTCTTGAAGTTTTAACATTTGCTTCAAACACACTGTCATTCAGACAGTGTGTCCCACCCCTTATATAGACCTTCGCTTGAACGTTCTATCCAACCGCTCATTCAGCCCTTTGTGTCTTTAATCTGTTTTGAGCTTATCTTCTTAGTTTTCTGATTTTGTCTTGATAGTAATGGTTAGATGATGATTGTATTTTCTCTTAAGACCCTTAGATGAGATTGTTTAGACTCCTTGTTAAACCTTATTTCTCTTTCTTCTTTCTTTTTACCTCATGCCTAGGAATTATGTCATGTAGTTTAACTCATTGTATTGATTTGTAATTGAACCTTTGATTTAAGTTGTTCCTTTGTATATGGGGTCTAATTTACATGCATTAATAGATTAAATGTTTTACACGTTGTTCATAGTAATACAATTTGTTCTCTTAATCATGTAATTGTTAAAGGGATCTATAAGATAGAATTTCAATCACCTTTATAAGTTTTCTGTTTGTTCATAAATCATGTCTACCTTCTTATAGTATTTTGTAAATAGGATTTTTTTGTTTATAAACAATCATGTTTACTATTTCTTGTAACCGGACATTTATCAGTTTGCACATTTTTGTAGAGATCAAACTAGACTTAATCCCATTTAGCTTTTACACTTCTTTTCAGAGTCATTTTGATACCTCTCCTACTCCAATTCTCATTATAGTAAATGCTTACCCTCAAAATAATCAAGCAGAGTGTAATTAAGATGATTTAGTTTAATTTGTGTACATTAGTTAGTGCATGTATAATTTTTTTTTAAAGTAACATATTTAGTTGTTGTAAATCCTTCTTGATGTAGTCATTCTCTCAAGTAAAATAAATCTCTCTAGATAGAATAGTCATTGTCATAACACTGTTTATATCTGAAAATTTATAGATAATTTGATACCACTCTGATAAGTTGAATTCTATAGAGTTTTGACTCTGTTTTTCATTTTGAAAGATCTTTCGATCTTTTGTTTATTAAAATATTAGCATGACCTCTTAGGAACCCTTCTCGCTTCGAATATATTTTGTAGCAACTCTAATCCTACCAACCCCGACCGATAATTAAATATTAGGTGAATTATTCAAGACAATATTTTTCCCAACATTTTGGCACCGTTGTCGGGGAGTTGTTTCGTAAGGTAGAATAGATGTAGGATGGTAGCAGGGGAGTGGTAAGAACCTGTACATATGTTACAATAGGCGCCCCCAAATCCAGTAGTAAGTAGTAGCATAGGATAGATTTGTTAAGATGGAAAAATTTTGTTAAGTTTTAATGAATCTTTTACAGGAAACATAAAACCCCAACCATTAACTTATTGAATAGGTATCGAAAAAGAGAAAAAAAAAACACCTATAGGAAGTAGTTTTGCTGGAAACATAAAGATATTCTTACAGAGGGAAATCATAGAAAGAGAAGTGATCCTAGCAGGAGGTCCCAAGGGCCTCATTCTTGACAAAGCTCACAAGAAGTAACCATTAAACCTTCCACTAAGTCACAAAAATTTTAGATGAAACAACATTTTGGAGGAGTTGAACTTCATTAATTTTGTCAACTTTCCTAGGTGAAATCCCTCTTTAGAAATTCAATAGACGTAGTAACCCCACAAATTGAAACATCTACAGTAGAATCTACTATTCCTATAGGACCCAATAAAGAGAATGGTTGATCAAAGGAATATCTCTTCTGAAAAAGAATGATGGGACGCTCCATTCTCACCTCGAAAGAAACCTTTTAGGTATACTCACTTTAGAAACCAAACTTACATGAAGAGGCAGGAAGAAGAACACGCAACAAAGAGCAATTTCTGTCCAAAATGTGAAGTTAAACATCCCCGATAGGAATGTCCATTAAAAAAAACCTCCGTATGTCATATTTGCATAGGGCAACATATTTTACCCCAAGGGATAAAAAGGGATCCTACCAAAATAGAGGTAATCATTGTACTTCCCTCTCCAAAATCTCTTCCTCCTCCCGATCTTTAAAAATATTGTGGGTTATCATTACTTGTATATATGCAAATATGTGTATATTTCTTTGAATAAATAAAGAGTCATTTCTAATCATTTCTTTCCAGAGGACTCTTTTCTATGTTTTCAAGAATAAAATAAATCATCTAACAAATGGTTTTGAAGAAGCATCTATTTCTTTGAACAACTTATGAGGTATTATCTGGAAAAGAAAGTGATCTAATAAGACTTTGAAGCTTTTCTTGTATATCATTTTCAAACCATTTATTTTATGATTTTATTATGCTAGTGTTTTGATTCAGAGATATATATTTCTGATTATTTGAATAGCTTCCTAAAAGACTTATTTTAATTATCATGTTCTTCATAATTTTCATACCTAGAGATTACTAGCTGATCTACACTTGTTATCAAAACTTGAATCTTAACTATTTTTTAGGACACTAGAGAGTAAGTGGAATTGCTGCTTGTGGGGAACATTATCTTTTATAAAGAAAATGGACTAAAAGGCCCAGGGACACCTTTAAGTTATTCACTTTTGACATGATCTATAATTAAGGCCATTTTGTGAAATTTTTTTATATAAATCATGTGTTTAGTAGGGCTTAGCACACTCTAGTACCAACTAACTTGCAAATATTTATACAAGGCAAACCCGTCAGGGTACTGAACAGGCCTGCTCGTAGCGGGTCAATTCTAAGTAACAACTTACAAGGAATTTTGATAAATGCAAGTAAACCTGCCGGGGTACTGAATAGGCTCGCTGGCAGTGGGGCTATGCTTACATGGTACCAAGATAAACCCGTCGAGGTACTGAATAGGCATGCTAGCAGCGGGGCAATATCCGATAAAAGAGATCTGGTTAGTGCACCACTAAGTACATGGTTTAAAAGAACCATGATATATATCAAAATACATATACATAGGTCTACTGTTTATGATGTCATTAAAGAATAACCATAAGATGACCTTGGATCCGACAGTCTTAATTCAATCAATATCTAGGATATGATTATCCTAGAAATGGAACCCATAGCTACAAACTTACACAAATTTGAAGGTGAAGCTCAGGACTTCTTGAGAGGACAAGATACCTTTACAACGGGGAAAGGGTGACTAGTTTTCTATGTGGTACTTTCATTTATATCTTCATCACATAATCAATGATCAATTTACATCTCTACACATTTGAGCACTATTATTTTTTTGTATCTATCTAAACCCTTTCACTTTATTAGTTAGTCTTTCTCTCTTTTATATAATTACAATAGCATGATTGAACTTTTTGTTAATTTATTTTGAAAGTTACTTAGTTTTCTTATATGGCTTAAGGGCATGCCATATCTTTGGTTTGGGGGAGGATTAGACTATTTATTTTTATTTTCTAAGTTACTTATAAGAGACTCATTGCTAAATGACAAGTGTTTGCAGGATAATGCAGATAACAAAATTGGTCTTAAAAATCGTGGATGAATAAGCAAGAATGCTAAAGAATTATTTCATATGAAAATATGTATGAAGGATAATATAATGGGTCGAATGTCAGTGTGAATGAAAGGTCAAATGATGACCTGAATAAAAATTATGACATTTTTTGTATCAATAGTTAAGTGTGATTTTAATTTTATTTGGGTAAAAAGATGATTCATATCATTAGAGTCACATCCACAGGATATTATGACTAATCTTGATCCATGATAGTACAGGTTAGATCTAATATGATTTTATTTCACCTCCATATGATAATGATACGACCTTAGGGTACCTTCTATTCATCATGACTTTGCCATCACCCTTATCTTCTTTTCTACTCACACGCATAAGCTATCAAATAATTCGACCCTCTCGTTGAACTAAGGCTAAGCTATGGTTATGAATTTGGTTATACATCTGTATTAAGTTACATGTTTAACCTATCCAAAGCTTGCTTTGGCCATGGTTGAACCAACTAAACACTTTATAAACTCATTGAATCACGCGACTTCGATGGCACACATTTCAAAAACTGCCATAATGGCACGATTAGTTAAACATGTTGAGCTGATTTTGTGATCATTTGATAGGTTGAATGAGGCGTGTTTTTAATACTATGTGAACCTCTCTCCATTACATCGTTTTTCTAAATGTTATCACTACAGAGCATTTTATCCACCTTTCTCTCATATTTCCTAAAAACCTTCTATCCCTTCCTCTGTTTACATCATGCCGAACTGATTTGAGCCAGAGAGTTACCAACATCTATTTCAAATGGCAGAGTTTAGGGAATGTAGGGAAGTGTTTTTTTGCACCATTTGGAAACCATTCCTCCATTCGCTACAAGGTTATGATGAGGAAATATCATTTCTTTTCAGAATGCGGTTTGATGGGAGGACGGCTAGGATAGGACATATTTCCTTCCAAGTCACTAAGGAGTCAATTGTGGGTGCCGCTAAGCTTCCCCGAGAGGGCAAGCGATGGCACAAACATTGGTTTGTTCCATGAGCATCACATAATTTTGCTCTCAAGCCCAAATTCCGGTATGTATCAGGCGTAAAAGGATACCATCATATGACGTGAAGTATCTCAACAATGTATTAGTCTATGTAGCAGTTTGGCTGGAAAGTTCACAGGTTGGACAAAAAACCAACACAATAATGGGAGATCTCCTTTGATCTTGGGTCAAAGGAGGCATTTTTTACCTTTTACAACCACCTCAATTTGCTGGAAGTTGCAATGAATAACTGTAATTGATTACTTTCTAACATATAGAAATTGATAAAAAATGCTAGAGTCTTGCATGTTCCAGTTTGCTCCATCAAGCCATAGATTTCACACTTCACAAGAAATCCATCCCTACCGATAATTCCTCTACAAGGTCAACATAAATTTCATTGTTTGACTGTTTCAGGTCACTTGCTCGCCTTGTTTCAATGCCATATGCATCTGGTTTGGTGTCATGACCTTCCATAAATTTCTTCCATTTTCCATAGGTTCCTGTAGGAATGAGCCTGCCTGATCTAGACATGATGCTACTGCCATAATACCACTGCTCCTTTAACATCCATAAGATTCTATTGCTTAAATATTTCATATTTTGCTTCAATACATCAAGAACTCATTTGAGGATGTTGTTTTAAGTGCCAGACAGATTTGAAATGATATTACAACATCCCAAAAATGAGGATATAAGCCACCACTATGGGAAAATCTCATAGACTGTAAATAAATAAAAACCTCTTGTTGTCAAAGTGTTCTTCAATCCTGAAAACATCATTGGGTCCACCGACTACTTCACTTATTGATATATGGCATTTGACTGGCTGACATTGGGACATGAACCAATGAAGAACACCTTACTCCATCCATTCTACAACATTTGAAATGTCACCAGGTCTCGTTATGAACCCATAAGAGCTGATTGTATTTGTCCTTCGTTTCTGAAGTTCTGAAGTGGTTTGAAGCTGCTGAAGACATATATTATATGAACCATGTCAATGTAGAGAAATCTTGATTCCATATAAACTAGGGGTGTCGAGGGATAATCACAATTTTCTCACTGGAAACATCTCATAGGACTGTTCAAACTTTTCTTCAAGGCTCATTGCTGAGTGCTAATATGCAAACAAGATGCAATGTTTTCTTCAAATATTTGTAGTATTTGCTTAACAGGTTTGTGAGTAGAGATGAGAAGAACAAATACATAGAAGCTCTGTTCGGAAATTCTTTGGATGGGAATTTTTGGGGCAATATTTGTAGTATTTTTCCAGTCTAAGTATGCAAATAGAGGTACTATGAGAAAGCATTTATAAGCTTTGGAAAGAAAACCATTGAATGGAAATTTGGGAAGTTATGAGTTGTAAAGGGTGGTGAAATATCCTTACAATTAAAGTGCTACTCAGAAAATATTTGAATGGATTGTTTTCATGACCTTGAGTTGTAAAGGCCGGTGAAATATCAATTTATTTAAAGCTTTGCACAGAATCCTTTGAATATAACTTTGTCCAAGTGTGAGTTGTAAAGGTCAGTGAAATCTTTATGCACTGTTTTTTTTATTTGTTAATTTTTTAAAGTCATGGAGGTCCAGAAAGCCTATAAAGGATCGCGGGATGAGGAAATCAAAGGTGAATTTGCAGTAGTTAATGTTTTACAGGAAGGGGGATCTGTAAATTGTAAGGATGGAAGACCTAGTGTTGGTTATCAGGATTGTGCCTTGGATTCCCCCAAAGAGGGAATGCCAGTGCTTGATTTTGATGTCCTCTGTGCAACCTTGGCTATGCAAAGAAAACACTTGTTGTTTGAGTTTCGGAGGTTGCCCAGCCGGGAATCCGGTTGGGGAGTGCATAGAACGTGGGAGGGTGACCTGATGGATTGCTGCGATGACCACAAAAGTTTTCTCCAAACAGCATTGTATGTTTTTTGGCTCTGTTTCTTTTCAGTATTTAATGTTGGAATTTGTATTTGCAAAGAATACCTTTTCTTGATTTGGGTCATGGAATAGGGTCTCAATACCTTTGGGTCTCAATCCTTTGGGTCTTCAGAATAGCCAATAAAAATACATGTTTGTCCCTTCTTGTCTAATTTATTTCTTAGCTCATCTGGCACATGAGCATATGTGACACAACCAAAAACTTTTAACTGAGAAACTCTATGATTCATGCATGTCCATGCTTCCTGAGGAATCTTTTTCTTTGTGCTCTTTGTCGGGCATCAATTCATAATGTATAAGGTAGTTGGGACTACCTCACCCCAATATTCATTTGGCAAAAGCTTGGTTTCCATCATGTTGCGCGCCATCTCCATAATGGTTTTGTTCTTTCTCTCCGAGACACCATTCTACTGAGGTGTATACCGCGTTGTGAATTGCTTCTGTATGCCATGAGTTTTGTAGAAATTTAGAAATTCATTTCAAACATATTCATCGTCTTTGTCTGTTCTTAGGATTTTTATGTGGTGTCCACTCTGGCTCTCCACAAGAGCCTTGAACTGCTGAAAGCAAATAAATGCATCAGATTTACGTTTCAAAAAATATACCCATGTTTTTCTTGAGTAGTCATCAATAAAAGTAAGAAAATACTTGCAGCCACCAATGGACGTTGTCTGCATTGGACCACAAATATCAAAGTCCACAATCTTAAGTGGTGTGCATGCTCTGTATGACTTTCCAACTGTAAAAGTATCTCTATGTTGCTTTCCAAAGATGTAGCCTTCATAAACTCTATCTGGTTTGTCGATCAATGGAAAACCTTTTACCATATTCTTTGTGTGCAACAACTTCAGTCCAACAAAATTCATATGTCCAAATCTTAAATGCCATAGCCAGGAATCATCCTGAACTTCTGTTTGAAATGCATCATGAAAATCAGCGTTGTCATTTTCTTTCTTGTTACAGTGAACAACTTCTTCTTTACTTTCTGCCTTGAATGTAGATTTTGTATTGTCTGGAACTATCCTCAATGGAAATAAGCTATTGCTTGTCATTGGCACTCTTGCTATCATTTGGTTGCTTTGACGTACATCTTTTATTAGATAGTGATTATATTCCATGTAAAATCTATAATGTTTCTATATCAGTTGTCCAATACTACAAAAATAATGTTTCAGACCTTCTACACAGTAAACATCAGGAATATACTTATGCTCCCTTTGTTTGGTTAAAATACTAACAATACCTTTTCCCAAAATAGTGACTTAGACATTATTTCCAAGAGTAACATCAGTTTGATTTGAATTATCTAGACTAGAAAATAAATTTAAATTACAAGTCATATGATTGCTAGAGCTTGAATCTAAATACCATATGTCAGACAGACTTTATTGGATGGTATTGCATTCAATTGGGGATGTGCATGCCATCAAAAATGTGCTCGACGAAATGCTGGTGTTCATTGACTGATTCCTGCTTTGCTTTCCTTGATCATATTGCTTTTTCCTGCATTCATATGCATAATGACCATTTTTTTTACAGTTATGACATTGAATCTTTGATTTCTCAAAGCTATGACTACTTGGTTGACTTGTGTTTTGATTCAGTCATCTACCAGTAACATCTAGAAGACTATTACTACATCCTCCTATTGAGAAGTTTCTTCCTCTGCCTCTGAAATTATTTCTCCCCCTTCCGCTTCCATGGCTTATAGATGTCTGTGCTACGAATGCACCTTCTAATGATGTTTGAGTTCTGTTGAGCCTGTGTTCATGATTGATGAGTGAACCTTGTAGCTCATCTTGATATTAAATGTTGTCATGTCTGCGTGTTCTTCCAAAGTTACTACCAAGTTTTCAAATCTTGGGGGAAGACTTCTAAGAATTTTCTCAACCGCCCTTTGGTCTGTTATGGTTTCTCCATGAGATTTCAGTTGATTTATCAAACCAACAAATCTGGTATAAAATGAGTCTACTGACTCTGAATCTTTCATGGAAAGAGATTCAAAATCTCTTCTTAGAATTTCTAGCTTTGAAGTCTTTACCTTCTCCAAACCTTGATAAACTGTCCCTAATGTGTCCAATGCCTGCTTTGTGCTAATAGTTGTTGCTACTATGTATGTAGAATAGAGCTTTTCCATATTTCTTCCTCTGTTCCCTTAGGATATCTTTCTTAGCTTGTGAGAGATTATTATATGTCATTTGATCTGCTAGTTCTACATAACCATTCTAAACAATATCCAAAACATATTGACCTCTAACCAAATCCTTCATTGTTAGAGACCAATATTCATAATTATTTTGTGTAAAAATAAGAGTTTGTAAACTCGACATATTTGAACCGGAAGTAGAAGCCATTTTTTAAATTTTTAACTTTCCTTAGAAAATTACTTTTTCGTTTGTACGACAAGAATTATTTTCTAAACTAGCTCTGATACCAGATCTCGGGAAAAAAGGTGGTTGCGGGAATTAACTTGAGTTACCATGCAGCAGAACCTTTTGTTTTCCCCTTTTCACTTTTTCAAAACTTGCGACTCAATTTTCTTGTGATGAAATTTGCATGACAGAATTACTGCACAGAGTTACTGTGCTGCGAGAGAGTTACTGCAATGGAGTAACTGTGATGGAATCTTCACCTACGAAGGACTTTTACTTTAGCTTCGATTGGCTTTTACTACGACATGAATTTGGTTGCGACCAACTCATGTGCAAATAAGTTTTCACTTCCGCGCAATAACTTTATATTTCCTAGTCTAATGACTTAGGAATATGAAAAACACTTTTCAGTGTGGTAACCTAGGATTAAATGCGACACAACTATATTGTGAATCGTTCACAATATCATATAATAAAATAATAAACAATATTTGTGTCGAACCTCTGTGCGTAAAACTAGGGACTTTTACACAGTGAAATAAATATGAATTCTTGATGTCTTTCAATCATAGTAAATGTAAACAACATTCACTCAGGTAAATATTGAGAAGATGTGTGGCTATCTAAAACATTCATTCAACCATAAAATTAAGAATTTATATTTCATGTGAGGGCATAACAAAACTTACAGCTGTAAATACAAACTTGGTAAAAACACAGAAGCTTGAGCTTCAAACTCTTCACTGAGTTTTTATTATTCTTCTTCACCACACTTCTCTTCTCTGTTCTATTATGCTTGTCTGTATCTTTTAAGATTTTCAAATTCATCCTTCATATAGAAAATTTATGTCAACTAACCAACTTAACATTTAAGGACTATAGTTACTCTCTACCTAGAAACTTAGCTTCAACAACCACTAGTGGAAAATTAGAGATTAATGACCAGGAGACCAAAAATTTTGGTCACCACAGTTTTTTTCAAGGGATAAATGACCAAAATTGATAAATTTAAGTGAGCTAACTAAAAAAGACCAAGATAAATGACCACTTTTGGTCACGGGATAAAAGCCAACTAAAAACGACCAAGATAAATGACCAAATTTGGTCACGGGGTATCTAGAATAAAAATGACCACATACCAATTGGTGATTTATTTGGTCATTTTTAGTTGGCACTCCGGCAATGAAAAAAATTGCAAATTTGACAATGAATTTGTACATTTTACCAAATTCTAACACTGTAGATGGATTCAGAGACCAGGGGCCTCTGAATCCATCTGCAGTGTTAGAATTTAGTAAATTATAACATATATATAATATATATTTACACGTCCCTATATTAACAAAAATGAATTAGTGCAACCCAGCTATATGTTAATTTGGACATGACCTTCACATATAAAAAAACCCACTAAAGCCACTAAACCTTGGCATATAATGTTAATTATAAGGCTAATTTGCATGACCTTGGCATATAATTATAGTTTTTATAGGCTAATTTGGACACAACCTTGGCACCTTGGCTAATTAAATCGGTGGGATATTCCACGTCAGTTGAAACCAGTGACACGTTCAAGAATATCGTCGCACTAAATTGACATGTGACATAATCTCCTTCCTCCATCTTCTTCTTCTTCCTCCATTGGATTCTCTCTCTACGTCCCTTTCTGATAGCGTAGTCTTTGTTCACTAGTGCAAAATGACAAATTTGTGACTACACGGCCAAAAACATTAGTCATGTAATTTAAAGCTAAAAACTACCAAATTTGAGCAATTTTAAGTGATGCGGCTATAAATGATCAATCTAAACTATTAATACAACTAAATAATGACTATGCTAATATAAATTAGTTGTAGTTCTTACTTATATGTAATTGAGTTTTGGTAGTGTAATCATTTTAATGTGCTTTATCATCTTGATCATGATTAGGATTTTTCATGTTGAATTCATTTTTGCAGTATCCATGGACATTGTATTGGTTATATATGATTTGGAACGCCACACCCAATCACATGTACAATATAATTATTTTATATCATGAATTCATACTTGATCCTAAACCACTTTTTACCAACTAGCTTAATCTCAGTCATGGCTGGAAACATATATATAATAGTGTTTCTCAATTAATGTTTATATATTAATTTTGATCCAAATTCAAATAACTTCACTAAATCTTATTGCAATATTAAGTTGTTGAGCACGATGTCCAAGAGTAGGTATAGAATCTACATCATGGCACTTTATAAGAGCTTGTAATCATGTGGTTGTAGAGGAGGCTCCTAATAAGCTTCATAATCTTTGTCTTATATTATTTGATGCTTTTTTATTTATGGTTTCCTCAACCAAGTTGTTCAAGTTCATTGAACTTCTTTCTAAACTATGGTCTTCATAACAATCCCCTTGTCAACATTATTTAAAGATCAATCCACATAATCAATTAAACATATGAACATGTATATCTTGATAATTCGACATTTGTGAATAATATTATATAAAAAATATATGTAACATAAGTTATATATTATTATATACGATATAAATACGATATATAATGTATATTTTATATTAAATATAAGTATAAATAATATATAAATAATATAAAACAAAAAATAATTATAATTACAAAACAAAGACATGACAGGCATCCCATATACACAAAACCCATAGTTGAATACACACACAACCATAACAACCATGAACCCATGACCAGAGTGACCATGAAGCTATGATGAAACGTGAAAGGAGGTGTATTTTGCGCCAAATCTGTGGCTTTGGTGGGAAGGGGGCCTTTTGTGGGGTTTCGAGAGGCAATTAGGGAGGAGACATAAAGCCATAAAAATTATGAAGCCCACTGAAACCTGCAGGAAGGAGGTGTATTTGGTGCCAAATTATCTTTGGCTTTGGCTGGAAGGGGACACCATATTTGGAAATTGGGAGAAGGGGTTTGAGAATTGGGTTTTGAGAGGGGTTCAAGGGAAATTATTGGAAATTTGAGGGAGGGGATTAAGATTTTGGTAACTCAAGTTTCCATGGAGAGAAGGCGAAGAATTATAAAGGAAAACAAGGACTCTAGAGTTAGTACTCTTGCAAATAATTTGGAGTCGAAATTCCCTTCAACAACTGCTATAGAATTGTAGGTATGTATCATTATCAATTTTTTTTCTTGGGTCACTCTACAAGTGATAGGGTTTTTCATTCTAGGTTTCAATGTACTATGCAATCGCCAGGCATTTTTCCCATTTCGTATTTTCTCCATTTTGTATATACTTCTCCTATTGTTAATGTATGTTAGGGTTTTATATTAATATTGTGTAATAGTCCAAGAATAAATTCCTTGGACACGTCTCTCCATGCCTCTACATTTACTCTTTTTAGAAACTTGAATTCTCTTCAAATTAGAGGCAGGAGCAATGCAGGGAATGGAGTACCACAAATTATTTCCTTGGCCTCAACCCCTTTACCATATAGTCAGTCAAATGTGCAAGAAGGTTGCAATGATTTCATTAAACAATTGTTGGGGTTTTAATGGAAATGGCATTCTCTCCATATCACTTATTCCTTTGCATCTATAGATGGGATTCATGTCTTTCTCATCCATTCCTCAAAGAGTCTCAAGATGAATATTTTTTGGATCTCGATGCAAAGGAAATAAATGAATAAAAAGGTATATGTCATATATATTAATCCGATGTGTGAATAAAGATAACATGAAATGGAGTTATTAATTCATTGAAATAGGATTTTAAACTCATGTAACATTTGTCTACAACTTTCCTCAAAGTAGTAGCCACTACTTAAGAATGACCTTCCCTGATACACTTAATTAAATTTTGTTGATCGTAATGGGGATTTGACTTGTAAACATTATGGAGATCAAGATATAGTAAGTTCTCTTTCAAGAAGAGAATATCCTAGGATAAAACAAATATGAAATGCACTTTCCATTACACTTATCTTAAAATATGGATTGGTAATGATTGCCCTATCGTGTTGGTTAGATGAAGTTTGGCTACCCACAAAGTATTTCCTGTGAGATTTAGAAATTTTACATTACACAAGAAGGGGTTTAGATTCCTTTCTCATTAAAACATCTAGATAAACTTTTACCCAATGCTACAGTACGAGTTACAAGTGTTGTTGGTTCGCAGCATTAGGGCCTAGTTTACATAAAGAATGAGGTTTTTCTTGATGTTGTGGATAATGAAGCTAAGAATTTATTACAAAGAATTATGCACAGAATGGACATGCAAAGTTTAATTATTAGTATGAAGGAATAGTTCCTTAATGAGATCATAACTTTGTCATTATAAATAAACCTTCAATCTATTTTATTTGCTGAGATATTCATTGCAATTCATGATTTAAGTGTCCCTTACACTACTATTGGGTAATTGAGATTATGCATGTTGAAGACTAGTCATTATGTTTAGTGTCCTATTGATTCTTACATACACAATAGGTGACCTCTATTAAATTATGATGAAGGCTACATCTTCGTAATGGATAGATTAAAGGTGTTGATCAAATATAAAGGCTGCCAAGTTTATCTCCTTTAAATAGAAGGACTATTACTTTCTTACCTCCATATTTCTCAAAGACTCTAAAGAAAAGCCATACAATGTTGATTCCCTCAAAGAAATGTGTAATGTGGAAATGCAAATATGGTACCTGCAATGCAATTAATGTAGACTCTTCTAATCCAATTTGCAAATACGCTCTCCAAGAGTTCAAATCCACAACTAAAACTTCAATATAAATTACTTAAAATTAATTTTATGTGAAATACAATTTCCAGCTGATAAATTGAAGTTTGATTGTGGATTAAAGTTCACATTGGAATCCCTCAGCAAGTATTTAAATCATAATGGGGTGCCAACAGATGTTGGGCATCTTCATATTTCAGATTGGTTGACCAAGTGGGAAGAAGGCGAGACTCCATTTTTATCCCCACGCTCAAATTCCAGAAATTAAAATACAACAAACTGTAATAGTGGTGAAGCTAAAAATTAGTTTAGACAACTTGCTCGGGCTATTATCAAAGCGGGATGGGGTTTGAATGGGTTTGTTGCAAAGAGGAGCACAGGAAAGGTAGAGGACCTTCCACGGGCCAACATTAGCAGAGTGGTGAAGGGGAAGCTGAGCCAACTAATGAAGGACAATCCTTCTTCCTCTTCCTCTTCTGGGGACATCGTCGTTCACAAGGAATCTCTCTTAGCTTTCTCTGAAAGTGCCCGCATCTTCATACACTACCTCTCTGCCACATAAGTCAACTCTCTTTTGACTTAACTCGGTCGGTCATGGCTTACTTCATAATAGTCCTAATAAGAGTTCTCTACATATCTTTAACAACTATTGGATCCAACAAATGCATAATTTTTTCTTCAAGTGGTGGCGTGGGGTTGATTTTTGATGGGATTGAGACTCCCTGACCATTTTCTAGATGGACAGGCTGAATTTGTCTCTCAGCTGTTGTTCTCGGAGTCCCTATCCTCTATGTTCCTCATTTTTGGTCTATCAGTTCAATTATTATGGAGTCCTAAAGAATGCCAAATAGAATCTGAACCCCAATTCATTGGTAGTCTAGTATCTTGTGTTTTTTCTTAGACTGTGTATTTCAATGAACTGTCAAGGTCACCCCTGCTTCAATTTATAGGGTATTCATTTATTATGATGGATTTGGGTAGAAACGAGAGATAACCTACTTGTGATGTTGAGTTGGGACTTTTTTAATTATATCTACATTGTGGCTCTACCATTGCATTGGGCAACGTATTAATGAATTCATTATTTTTACTGATTGAAGAGGAGGGGTATTAATGTTTGAGTTGGGACTTTTTTAATTGTACCTACATTGTGGCTCTACCATTGCGTTGGGAAAGTTATTGACAAATTTATTATTTTTACTGATTGAAGAGGAGGGGTATTAATGTTGAATGGAATCCCAACAGAGGGATATGCCACTGAAGTGCGATAATTTGCAACATCACATAGATAACAACTGCAAGTCAATATTGAGAATATATTTCATTACTGTAAAAAAAAGATAGATCCTTTGGAGAGAAACTTACACATCACATGGAACAATAAATGGGCTTACATTCTTCTTAACAGATCTTAGTCACTGTCTTATGTATGCCAATGAGCAAGCTGTGCATGACCCATAGGAGATCAATGTCTGTGGTCACAAAGGTTCCCTCATTGGCCTCAAGTCCTTCCTTCCTGCACTAAGGCTTAGCTGCTTTGAAGGAAAATTCTAGCTGTTATATTTCCTCCTTTTCCAAAGGGGAGTCAGCTGCAAAGTTTCCATCCAATGTTCCATCTTTGGAGGGTATTAATCTAGGTTCTTCAATTAAAGGTGCTTATCTTCTTTAAGTGATATTAGTTAAAGATGTGGTTAGATCTATCAATGACTCAATGTTTCTTGAATCTCAACCCCAAAATTTGTCTCATGCTGGAAGATTAATAATGGAGATATCAGGCTCTATCCAGGTTCAAAAAGTATCATCAAAATATGTTTGTAATAACATGAAAGCCTTCAAAGACGAGGCTTTGATCTGCTGTTTTGACAGATGTTGGCCAAACTGTGATGATTTCATGAGCTGGATAAGTGACAACTGGACAACAAATTTATTGGTAAGATTCCATATTTCAAGGCTTTTCATAGTTCGTTACAATGAAGTTGAAGATATGAAGAGAGTAATGGAAGAAGGGTCCTTGATTTGGGGTGGGGCTGGTTCTTCTTGGTGATTTGGTTCCCATAATTAAACCCATGTTCCATGTTTGTCTGGGTGAGAGTCCCTAGTTTATCCTTTCCCTTATGGGAAGACAAGGTCATGGAGAAAATTGGTAAGGCCTTAGGTAAGTTTATTGGGTTTACAGAAGTAAGAAATATGGCAGCTTCTTCTATTAAGCAATAATACATGTACAACTAGCTTAAGTAAAGGATAGCCAAATGAGATCATACTTGAATGTAATGGAGTACAATGAGCCCAAACTTTGGACCATAAAAACACATGTTCTTAGTGTAGGCTCTATTAGGAAATTGGCCATTTGATAGAAACCTACCCAAAAATGATTTGGAAAGTAGAAGATGAAATTAAACCCAATAGTAATCCCTATGAGAGAGAAAAATAAACTCACTAGAGGTGGACTGAGATGGTTTTCAAATAGTTAAGAGAAGGAGAAAGAGAAGGTCTAGTTGGGGTGAAAGTCAAAGTGAAGTAAGAGCTCCATGAACTTTATCAGAAGACAAAGACCAAGAACCTATTAAAGATGGAAATTCTAAGGATGCCCAACAAGAAAAAATCTCTGCAGAAGGGTAGGGAAATTTAGGAGAGGAAAATCCAACATTTTTTTTTCCCAAGATAAAAAACTTGTATTTTCTATTTCTGAAGAAGAAATCAAAATATACATTCTTCTGGTCTTTTGACTCATATTCAGATGGTCAAGAACACCATCTCCTTTTCTGCTATAAGTTTTTTTCCAAATCCCAAAAATGAAAACCTCCAAGGTTCTTAGAAAAAATTATAACTTATAAACATTCATAAACTTTGACTTTTCATTAACCATAAATAAAAAACCACCCTCCCTCAACAGCTTGCAATGTGTCAAATAAGGGCTTAACAAAAACTGAGACTATAGCTTCTCCCTTAAATACCTATTTTTCCAGTAATCTTCATTAGAGGAAATTTCAACTCAAAATGGGCCTTTTAACTTTAACTCAAATTACATGTCATCATGTGTTAGCCAATGAAATTTCTTTAAATTTGAAATACCGTATAGGTCTTAAACACTTTTTTAATATAAATTTGGGGATAGGTATCATAAAAAAAACTACTTTTTTTGTTTGTATTTTTGACATATCTCCCCATGTTTTTACTCAAATTTCGATTGGGAGAGCTCACTGGATGCGGAATTAAATTCTGGATCCAATGAGTACCCACTCGGCATACTTTTGACGGACCCGATTACTCGAAAAGTAAGAAATACTTGAAAAAAACGTGATGATGACATCATCATCACGTTTTTTTCAGGTATTTCTTGTTTTTGGGGTAGCGGGGTTCGTCAAAAGTATTCCAAGTGGGTACTCGTTGGATTCAAAATTTAATTCCGCATCCAACGAGCTCTCCTGATCAAAATTTGAGTAAAAACACCGGGAGATATGTCGAAAATACAAACAAAAAATAGCTTTTTTATTTTCTTCTTCCAAAATTAATAAATATTATTTTATTATTTTAAGTATTATTTTATTAATTTTTTTTAGAAGGCCCATTTTGAGGTGAGATTTCCTCTAATGTCTTGCTTAAATACCTATTTTTCTAGTAATATTTCTTGCATTGTTAAGGATTCCTTTGAGAGAAGATCTGCTTCTATATTGAATTCCCTGTATATATGTGCAAAGGAGATTTCTTCAAAGTTATTTTTAACTCCAAGATCAGTTCCAAGATAGGATTCAAGTTCAAGTTTGAAATTTGGCTATGTCTATTTTCCCAGTCTATCAAGAGTTTTGAATCACCTACTGCCTGTAATGTTCTGATCCCTTTTTCAACTGCTAGTTTCAAAAGCATCCACAGAGCATATGTATCAGCTCTATTGTTTGTTCCTTCCCCTTCTCCATATACTTCCAAGCAAAGAATTGAGACATTGTCAAGTAAAGCAGTACCCCTGCCCCACACTTACCAGGTGTTCCTTGACAAGCAGCATCAAAGTAAACCCAATATTTTGTGAAATCCATAACTGGGTCTAAAATCCTTCTTGATTTTGTTTTAGGTGAGGCATCCAAATTTCTCATATGACAGTCTGATTTGATGTGAAACCAATCCTACAGTTAATTATTTACCTTGGAAAATACATTTATTTCTCTCTACCCAACACTCCAAAGTTTAAACCAAGGCAATGCTTTACGTGTCTGAACTAAGCGGTTTGTACACCAGGATTTAAAATATTCTAGTAATGTAGATTGTTCCCATTGATGAGATACATTTATGGCTTTTATATTTATAATTTCATTCCATACAGAGATAGTAAAAGAACAACTACCAAGGAGATGATTAACTATCTCATTATATTTTTTACTCAGCGCACACCAACTGGATCTGATCCAATTCCTCTTTTGCCTTTTATCTCGGGTTAAAATTTTGGCAGCAAAAGCTTACAACAGAAAATTTCTTGTTCTTAATGGACTTTCTAAACTCCAGATTTCATCCTACCACTCTCTTTCCCGAATTTGTTCTTCTCAACATTTTGCTTCATATCCTAACTTTGCAGTTAAAACTCCATTTGCTTTGTTCCAAGACCACTTTAACTCATCATCTGTTTCTTTTATAAATATCATACTACGTTTTAAAAGGGAAACATAAGGAAGCCATTCTGTAGCAAGATCTCCCTGCAATTTTAAGCCAACTGCAGATTTCCAATACTGTAGCCATACTCCCTGAGCTGCTTGGATGGATGCATATGCTAAAGAATTATTGTCCTTTTCATCATTCATGTCATTCTTTCTAAAATTACATCTATCAAAAACTTCACAACAACCTATCCATGGATTGTCACCTGCCCTCACTTTAAGTTCACTGCCAACTTTCCAAGCAAGCCAAGGTCCTAGAATTGTGAATGCCTTGACCAAGCCTTTTTAGACTATTGAAATTCTATTTTTTGTCAAGGGATGGCCTAATAATGAGATGAATGTTTTTCTAGTTGCGTTAGGTGTGGGACTGTCGCAACTAATTTTGAAGTTTATAAGAAATAGGAGCTTGGTAAAAATTTATTCTTCAATGGGTTTGAAGAGAAAATGTGTTCAAAGAGTAGAGAATGTAGAAGAAGTAAAAGGCTTTTCTATTTTAGATCTACCTGAATTGGCACTAGAGGGCATATTGAGCAAGCTTTCACCTGCCAGACTATGTAACATGGAAAGGTTTTGTACGGATCTAAGGGAGAGGTGTAGGAGCAATTACCTGGGGGATCCTCCTTTGAAAGCAAAATGGGGAAAGGTTATTGGTCCTGCAGCCTGCCATGAATGGAAACGGACTGTTGCAATGAACAAGGAGACAGGGACATTAGATGGTTGCAAAGCCAATGGATGGTTGAGGTCCCTGTCTTGCATTTGGCAATTTTTCGTGGTTGAGATTACAACCAGAGATTAACAAAGAAGGTAAAAGTGGCCCGCCATGTGATTCAGTGATGGCATGGTATCTGGCACTAGAAAGTGGGAAATTTGGGTTTCCAGCTCAAGTGTGCAATCGTGAGGTAGGTATCAATGTTCGATAAATAACCTCTTGTCTTGAAGCAAAGAATTCTTATGGCTGGTATTGTATGACAATATGTTGCTGGTTGCTTGATAAATTAATAAAAATACAAGTCACATGTTTCTAGTTATCTTATAAAATTAAAAGGTCAATGTATATTTCCCGTGAAGCTTGGTCCCCTGTACAAAGAATCCCATGCCTTTTTAAATTTTCCCAAGAATAATGATGGACATAATTGTAATTTTTGCTAGATTTCATTGAAGTTAGCTTGATTTCAATGGTTTATGAATATGTAGTGGGTTTAAAATAAAAAAGCCTGCATACAGTTATTAAAATGGTATATGAGTTGCCCTGATTCATGCTGACTTAACTATGTGCAGCGTGGACATGTTGGGTTTATGCTATCATGTGATGATGTAGAGCTCAGTTATGATTGCAGAACCGACACTTTCTAGGCTAGGTATGTTAAGTATTCATTATATTAACACTCTTTGAAATGGCAATTTTATTAAAACCTATTAAATCATGGAAGGATAGAACTACAATTTATTTCTTAATACTAGCAACATATAAAATGCCATGGCTTGTGTACACCCTCTTCTTTTGCAATACCCATCGCTTCATTTCTGTGGTCAACTTCATTGGTTCTCATTTGCTTGTGTTTTACTTCTGACTATTGAACATAAAGGATAATGGACATAAACCTGGAGAGGGTATGTTCCTTCATTCAATGTCAGCATTACATCTTGAATATCTTCAGCTACAAAGATGAAATTGCATTTTACTTCTTACTAATGAAGATAAAGCATAATGGCACATAAACCCTGGAGAGGGCATGTTTCTTCATTCAATGTCAGCATTACATCTCGAAAATATTCAGCTATAAAGCGGCAATTGAGGGGCTATGACTGCATTAGCAAGGTGAACAACATTAACAGGTATTTTACACTAGCACATAACCAGTATTGCCACATTAACACTACCCAAACCTCAAAATGATTGGGTGAATGCATTATCATGGACCAGGGGAGTACACTTGCCAGGTTTTGAAGTTTGAACTTGGGTTAACATTGTAGTAAGCGCTCCAATTTGCCACTTAACATATAAGCTAGATGGCCCTCACTTCAAAATTCTGTTGTTGACTCTTAATTCTAGTTTACTTTGCAAGGTACTGCCTGCAGGAAATATTTGCATAAATGCATCAAAATTTAAGGGTTTCCTTTGCAGGTATCCACCACATGGTCATCAAACAGTTTTCATTGAGGAAGGAGTACAGTAGGAGAGGCTATGAGCACCTCCACTGGACACACCTGCCCATGATCTTCACCCATCTGATTGTTTGAATGACCTATGTCCTGGAGATAATGTTGAGATACATTGCAAAAGGAAGAAGGAATTTCCATACAGTACATGTAGCCTCGTACTTTTCATGGACGAAAGTATTGGATCTTGTGCACAAGTAGTTGTTTTATTATAGTTGTAATTATTCTTATGTTGATCCGTAGTCATAGTCAGCTTGATAGGTAAGTACTTTGTTCATGCTTCAATTGATATCCTCTTATGCTTGGAGAATACATGATGAGTATTTTCTTTGAAAAAATTTCTCATATAATGTTACTCCTTTTTCTTGGCAGGATGGTGGTATGGGGTTGTGGGCCATTCATATTATTGTGATAGAGATAATCGCCACTGCCAATGTCATTTATATGGTGAGAATCCTCCATATGATAAAAATAGTAAGATGATTTTTAGTTGTTTTGTGTGTCATATATTGATCTAGTTATACAATGAAGCACTCACAAAGTGACAAACACAAAATAATTTCATGTTAACCAAACAATGGGCTTGGTACTGATAATATTGGAGTCATGGGCATTATTTTTTAGCACATTTATTCGTAAGTCGTTTCAAAGTGAATCCTTTTAAAAATATTCATCTAGTATATTAGTTACGAAATCATGCTTCTTTTTGAACTTTCTGTCACAAGGTGCGATGATGCTGCAAAATTAATCCAGGATTTCAATGGGTATACAAATAAAATATACTACTTTTTTCCTTATTAAGAAATGTGCTATTTGTTATATAATAATATTGAGGAAGGGCCGCCAAACTATTGGGAGAAGAAAGGAAAATGGATGAATATGCCATCTAAAAGCCACCAATCTATGCCATCTAAAAGCAATTATAACAAAGAGGCTTTTGTGCAAGAACAAGTTGAAGACGGTATTTTTTTACTAAAAATATTTCTATGTTGGTCTACTTTCCAAAACCAAAAACATTTGATTTGTCAGTAGCAGAAATTTACATTAAAATATAGATGAAGTCCTGTCAATTCTCTTTGAATTGCTATGGTAAATCTATTAAATGACGAGCTGTTCAAAATTCAAATGTATCGCTGAGACAACTTCCAATAGGGCCAAATCATAATTAATCTCTCTAGATGTGTGTTAGCTGTGAACTTCACATAGAAATTGTGTTGCAAATGGATTTTATCCCATCACCTTGTTGTTATTTGTTGCCATATTTTATTATTTATATTATGATCTTCGAATCCTAATGGCTATGAATCTAGCATTATGCAAACAATTGCAAAGCATAGATTGTGTTAAATGTTGGAGTACCACTAGGAACTGTCATATTTCGTTGATGTTTTTAGTAATAGCTTATGGCCAATTTCATTTATTTTTCCAGATCTAAGTGCACTTGATGGTTCGTTGTTTTCTTCTTGCACATTATTTACTAGCCTTGGAGATATGGAGCATATTCTTACTTTTTTAGAGTGCTGATATGCAAACAAGATGCAATTTGAATTGGTCTTACAACCATATGCCCGATTATATCATCTATATAAATTTGATTCAACTTGGTTACAAATGCCAAATGCCATAAACAGTTTGACAATGATTGGCCTTGATAACCCATTAATCAAATACAACATAGGACAATAATAAATTCAATCTTTGGTTGCTCCCTATCATTTCTCCTTGCTTATGTTGCACTACAATGTCCATCACTCTTGCTTTATGTCAACAAGGGTGTGTCTTCTTTTTTTGTCTGCATCAAGTTTTTCATTGGTCTTTGTTAGCTTGATTTCAACTTGAATTATCTACATTTAAAAAATGCCAGATCCAACAAGTGGTCAGCTTTATCCAGAATGAGCACTTTCAAGCCATTTTCACTACACATGTAATCTGGTGTTCCCGATGACTACCTGAAGCCAATATTAGAATGGTATCTCAACAATGTATTAGTGTCTGTAGCAGTTTGGCTGGCAAGTTCACAGGTTGGACAAACAACCAGGACAATAATGGGAGATCTCCTTTGATCTTGGGTCAGAGGAAGCATTTTTTACTTTTTACAACCACCTGAATTTTTTGGAAGCTGCAACGCATAACTGTAATTGATTACTTTCTAACATATAGAAATTGATAAAAAATGCTAGAGTCTTGCCTGTTCTAGTTTGCTGCATCAAGCCATAGATTTCACACTTCACAAGAAATCCATCCCTGCCGATAATTCCTCTACAAGGTCAACATAAATTTCATTGTTTGACTGTTTCAGGTCACTTGCTCACCTTGTTTCAATGCCATATGCATCTGGTTTGGTGTCACGACCTTCCATAAACTTCTTCCATTTTCCACAGGTTCCTGTAGGAATGAGCCCATCTGATCTAGACATGATGCTACTACCATAATACCACTGCTCCTTTAACATCCATAAGATTCCATTGCTTAAATATTTCATCTTTTTCTTCAATACAACAAGAACCCATTTGAGGATGTTGTTTTAAGTGCCAGACAGATTTTAAATGATATTACAACATCCCAAAAATGAGGATATAAGCCATCACTATGGGAAAATCTCATAGAATGTAAATAAATAAAAACCTCTTGCTGTCAAAGTGTTCTTCAATCCTGAAAACATCATTGGGTCCACCTATTGCTTCACTTATTGATATATGGCATTTGACTAGCTGACATTGGGACATGAATCAATGAAGAACACCTTACTCCATCCATTCTACAGTATTTGAAATGTCACCAGGTCTCGTTATGAACCCATAAGGGCTGATTGTATTTGTCCTTCGTTTCTAAAGTTCTAAAGTGGTTTGAAGCTGTTGAAGACATATATTATCCGAACCACGTCAATGTAGAGCAATCTTGATTCCATATAAACTAGGGGTGTCATGGGATAATCACAATTTTCTCACTGGAAACATCTCATAGGATTGTTCAAACTTTTCTTCAAGGCTCATTGCTGAGTGCTAATATGCAAACAAGATGCTATGTTTTCTTCAAAGATTTGTAGTATTTGCTTAATAGGTTTGTGAGTAGAGATGAGAAGAACAAATATATAGAAGCTCTGTTTGGAAAATCTTTGGATGGGAATTTTTGGGGCAATATTTGTAGTATTTTTTCGGTCTAAGTATGGAAATAGAGGTACTATGAGAAAGCATTTATAATCTTTGGATAGAAAACCATTGAATGGAAATTTGGGAAGCTATGAGTTGTAAAGGGTGGTGAAATATCCTTACAATTAAAGTACTGCTCAGAAAAGCTTTGAATGGATTGTTTTCGTGACCTTGAGTTGTAAAGGCCGGTGAAATATCAATTTATTTAAAGCTTTGCACAGAATCCTTTGAATATAACTTTGTCCAAGTGTGCCTTGTAAAGGCCGGTGAAATATTTATGCACTGTTTTTTTTATTTGTTAATTTTTTAAAGTCATGGAGGTCCAGAAAGCCTATAAAGGATCGTAGGATGAGGAAATCAAAGGTGAATTTGCAGTAGTTAATGTTTTACAGGAAGGGGGATCTGCAAATTGTAAGGATGGAAGACCTAGTGTTGGTTATCAGGATTGTGCTTGGATTCCCCCAAAGAGGGAATGCTAGTGCTTGATTTTGATGTTCTCTATGCAACCCTGGCTATGCAAAGAAAACACTTGTTGTTTGAGTTTCGGAGGTTGCCAGACCGGGAATCCGGCGGGGGAGTGCATAGAATGTGGGAGAGTGACTTGATGGATTACTGCGATGACCACAACATTTTTCTCCGAACAACATTGTATGTTTTCTGGCTCTATTTCTTTTCAGTCTTTAATGTTGGAACTTGTATTTTCAAAGAATACCTTTTCTTATTTGGGTCATGGCATAGGGTCTCAATCCTTTGGGACATTTGTTTAGGTAAAAATTAGTTTTTATTTTATAGATAGCAGGACTACGTTTGGTAAGAATTATCCCCTTATTTCGCTTATTTGGCTTCACAGAAGGGATTAGCTCATTACTCACATAGGGTGGCTTGTATGCATTCTTATAGCACTACTATTGTTAGACATATAATGTCTCATTGTTCTCATACCTGGGGCCTGTATACCAGTCCTTGACCTGATATGATGTCTTAATATCATGCAAAATCGATTACCTGCAACAGATCTAGCAACGCAAGTATTGTGTCTTACAAAAAGTAGCTTTGGAGAACGCAGAATTATGTCTTGACTATAAAATATCTTTAGAAAAAGGAATAGAAACCATATTGTTTACCTCCATGAACATGATATCAAATTGAAGAAGGTAGAGAACTTCTATTGCATTTCCTGCCAAACTTCAATTTCCTCGCTGCTAAAACCTTTCATCTTCCTAACCTCAATCTTGTGAAGAAGATACTCTATAAATAATGGCTGGATTGCCATGTGGTTTTCTAATGATTCTTCCACAGTTTCCTCAGACGTATCTGGTGGTGCAATGTCTATGATGCCTTTTCCTTTCCCAACTTGGAGATTGCACAAATCTCCTCTCCAGTAAGTCGCTCCCAAGACCCACCAAAATATCTTTATTTGCAGACTACCAGTCCAGGTCCTAAAAAATATTCCTGCATCTGGTTTAGCTCTTATGGGGAAAATCACCAATGGCCTCCTTCCTCCTAGACATTTTCTTCCTTTCTCAGGTCTTTACCTGATGTTTACACTCCTCCAGTTTCTCCCATTGTGGTGAAGGATGGCACAACATGAAAGATTGCACATTACCGGCTCACATTTCAGTATAGATGATCATATGTCTTGGTTTTTTTTATTTGACTCAAGCTGGATAAAATCTCTCCCTCCTTTTCTGTGGTCCTTCTCAATGGAGTTGATTCCATCCTCATGGCAGCTTGCTTTGAGTCTCCCTTTGGCATAATTTTGAAATCCCATACCAGTTTGCCTGTTCTGCCTTTTCCTTGAGAGTAGATGGGTTTCATTGTTTCTCCAGATTGAATGGGAGCAAGTGAGATAATGATTATCTCAAACAATCTTGGCATCCCGTCCCCTTCATTAATGTGCATGTCAGCTGATAATTTTTTCTGCTTAACTTGTCCAATTATGTTCCTGGTGGAAATTGATTCAACTGCCATCACCTTTATTGAAATATGATAGATGGACAATATACCATGATTAACTATGTTGTGCAGTGCCTTATCAATGATTGGATCATTGATATCCTGCCACATTAATGTGCAAGCTAGCTGATAATTTTTTCTGCTTAACTTGTCCAATTATCTTCCTAGTGGAAATTAATTCAACTGTTATCACCATGATTGAAATATGATAGATGGAAATACCATGATTAACTATGCCATGCAGTTTCTTCTAAATGATTTGATCATTATATCCTACCACTTGCTGCCTATACCTCTTACTACCCCCACATTGGCATCAATACCCATGTTATCTTGCATTTCTAAGAGGCATCTCTTCCCCAATTACAGAAGAATCTATTTATTTTTATGTCGTGGCATTCTAAATATTTTTCCCACCATCATTGCAAATTAGGATTCCATCAGATCTAACAGAAAGCATTGGCTCTTACAAATTGAGAGATCCAATGTGCTAACAAGGCATGTAACATAAATATTAGACTGCAGATTTGAGTTATTTAAGACAGAGTAGTTACACCATACCATTTTTAAAGCCTTGGAAATTTATATTGAAAGGCAAATGAAATTTCTTATATTGTTGTTAATATTGTTTAAATGGCAGTAGTTTATTTGGGCCTTGGGAATTAAAAGACAACAATCTAGATTTTTTTTAAACTGGTTAATCAAAGGATAAATTTTGTTGTCCTTTTAAGGTACTCTTCTTATGTCTTGGAAAGAACTACCAGTTTGTTTTAAAAACCTTCAAGTCAAACATTCAATTTATAAATTTGATAAGCTTTTTAAATAGCTCTCACTTTTCAATCCTTGAAGATGTCTAGTTTCGAGGTAATGTTCTATATCCTATTTGCAAGGCTATTGAAATTTGAAATTCAATGACACAACAAAAGGGGTGGGAATTACAAGTAAATTTCACTTTGATTCCAAAAGTAAATGCCAGGGAGATCAAATGTTGTGTCAAACTAAAATTATTTTACATACGTTTGCTTCTTTTCATATATCTTATAATTTTCCCTAGGGTATGAGTTGTTCTTGCATCTGAGGAATCCATTTATGTTTTGGCAAACCTGTCATTTAAATGAGGGGCTGGGAAGGAAATAAGTTGGAAGGTTCAAGATGCTCATAATTTGTGACTAGCTTACCTTTAGAAAATGCATAATTGAACACACCAACCTTTAGAAAATGCATAATTCAACACACCATTTGAGACTTGAACAATTTTCCAGTTGAAAACACTATCCTAATAACGCCTTTGTAATTGCAGTTGTCCATTCTTCACATTTGGAAAGAACATGCAAAGGGCTGGTTTTGGAACATGTGCTGGGCAGGTAAAGTCATATTTTAATTCTTTAAACGACAAAGCATCTGAAATGGTTGCATTGTCTAAGCAACAAAGTTTTATTCTCTATGTTCAATACTGATGTTGAAGAATTATGTTTCTTGTAATGTTTGGAGCCATTAAGGAAAAATTTAAACAAACTTTCTGTTTTGGTTCTCTGTTTTTGTTTACTCTACACTCTAAAAATTTATGTTAAAGAAAAAAAATATTTGTATTTTTTCAAAACTCTTTGCATTTATGCCGCATACAATTTTATTAGAAGAAATTGCAATGGACCTTCAATGGTATTGCACGTTCCCCATATCTCACTTTTAGAGGTTGGTATGTCTTATCTTGATTGATTCAGGATCTTTATGCCTTGTTTCCAATTCCAAAGTACATGGACATCACATGGAAGTTTTGATATCTCCCTTCTTGAGGTTGGAACAGTTTGCCTTGTTTGGATTAGATTCTCATTGTAGCTTGATGGAGTGGCCCATGCACATTGATGCAGTCCAAACATTTTCTAATACATGTTGATACAATCCATCTTTTGAAAGGAATTGGTACAAATTTAGGTTAACATTGATGCATTGTAAGTATTATCCGGAAAGAACTTTTATGAATTTATTTTTAAGAGGCCTGTAGATGTAGATTCATTATAAAGCTTTTAGGCGCTGCATATTTTCTCCTAACTAGCTATAGAATACACACTTTAGTGATTTCTTGCTTGGAATGTAAGTAGCATGTTTACATGCTTCTTGGTAACCTTGAAAATATTTTAGAATGGATTTTTTTTTGTTTTAATAAAATGCCTCCTTTATCTACCGATAGCATAAAAATGTACATGACATTCTACAAGAAAAAATTGGTTGCTTAAGAAGCCACTACAATAATGCCAAAAAATCAGTGGATTAAGAACAAAAATTACCATGAACAAGACTCATTTAGAACCTTGGGGAAAAGATAAACCATACAAGTGTCTGAGGCATGAAAAATAGTATACAAATCCACTACTAGCAGGCCCAATGACCTGGAATTACGTTTCAGTTTACATGGTAAAATTAAATTGTATCTGAATCTAGAGTATTGTCCATGTCCATTGTTATTCCATTTGGATTTTTGGATCATCATATTGCAACATTCCATGTAAAAATATTTCTAATTTTTAATTGCGTCTGAATCTAGATTCATGTTTATTCTCTTTGCTTTTCTAGTTGGATTTGTGCTCTATTTTCCTGCAATTTTTCATGTAAAAATATTTCTAATTTTTAATTGCGTCTGAATCTAGATTCATGTTTATTCTCTTTGTTTTTCTAGTTGGATTTGTGCCCTATTTTCTTGCAATTTTTCATGTAAAAATTTTTTTAATTTTTTTTTTGCAACATTTCATTTAAAAAACTTTCAACTATATAATTTTTTTATTACATCTGAATGTAAAGAAATGTATATTCTATTTGTTTTTCCAATTGGACTTGTATTGGTAAGTGACCAACCTAATCATTAACAGCCTAATCATCAGATCTTGTTACATTTTGGGTAGCAACAGACCTAGAAATCAAAATTTCTATGGTAAATAGTGTCCAGCGGCTGGAAAGATNAGCAGCTGGAAAGATGATTTTTAAAAGGGGTGACTATGTCAAGCAAAGTTTTAAACAAAATTCCTCAAACAAATACTCTTCAAACATAGCTACATACATAGGTGCAACTATTCGTTGGTTTGCAAATTTTGGAGAGTTTTTACATGGTTATGATGCATTGGTATATTTTTGTATGATTGCACTTATGAAAGAAGATACTACCCACACCATAAATGATTGTGTTGAACAATGAGGTAAAAGTCAAACTAGCCAACTTGTGCTTATTTAAAGTTTGTTACTCTCTTTTTAGTGTGTTTCATATAATGTAGAAAATATGCCATTATATTATGTATCTACATTTTTAGTGTGTTACTGTATTTCTTCTTTCCATATGCCTTGGAGTTTCGGGCTTCACGAATGTCAACGAGAGTAAGCTCGCGAGCCGATCCTACTTAGCAATCCATGGATTCTTTCTCATATCCAGTTTTCATTATATTTATTTTCTGTACAATTAAAATTTTGGTTGTGATATCTCACACCTTAATCAAATCTCAAAACTACCTTATGTTTATTTCGGTTTCCTACTACAGTTAGTATCCTCAATGCACTGAAAACAGAATAGGGAAACACCATGCCAAGAACTTGGAAAGGTTTTGATCCCTGCAACTCTCGTTGGGATGGAGTCACCTGTAGAAGCTTGGTCTAGATAAATTATTTGTTAGTATCCCCTCCTTGGATTTTATGTTATTACTGCAATTTCAAGATATCTTGTCATTGTAATTTCAAGATATCTTTATGTTTGGGATTTTGTTTTACATTAATTTTATATTTCAGGGGTTGAATTTATAAGAACAAAGTAGTTATCTTGGTTGATAACCCTATCTGTAATTTTGAATAAAGATCCATATTAGAGTTAGTTTGATTTGAGTTTCTATATCATTGTATATGTGCTTGGCTACAAATCTTCATAAACTTCTTGGGCAATTTTGTATTAATGAGTTGAGTACCTTACTGAATAATTCAACAAGTATGTGATTTTGAATAAGAACTCAAATAAGTTTGTAGTTTTGATTAAAATTTTATGTTGGTTTTGACTCTTTGTTTTGAAATCAATCATCATTGTTCAGACAACTACCTTCCAAGGGACTTAAGGGACAAATTCTAGTCGATATCGGTCATCTTACTGAACTTCAAACACTGTAAGTATATAGATTATATATATGAATGAGTATTGACAATTAATATTATAGACTAAGGTATTGATACGTTAATCCATGAATATATTCCTTAGGTATCACAGGGATTTTTCATACAACTTGCAGTTGATTGGAAGCCTTCCACAGACCTTGGGAAACTTGACTAAACTGAAAAAATTGTGAGTATATACTAACCCTAACTCATCATACGTTTTGAAGCAGTGGCACAAATTTAGATTGAAATTCTATGTAATATTGATATATATCATGCTCGGAATGCAATCTAATAGTAATTTTGTGGACTGCTTAGGGTTCTAATCGGGTGTAATTTCAGTGGAAACATCCCATATGAATTGGGAAACCTGGTTAATCTTGAGTTTTTGTAAGATTATCAATGTACCATTAATAAATCTCATGTTATATTTTGTTCTATCAGGGATTTGAATTCCAATAACCTCATCGGTCCAATTCCTGCCTCATTGGGTAATTTAGTTAAGGTCAACTGGCTAGATCTTGCAGAAAACCAACTTACTGGAACTCTCCCGGTCTCCAATGCAAGCCAACCTGGATTAGAAAGACTCGTTGCTGCACAACACTTGTAAGAAAGATGGAATGCTTTTGGTTTATTTAGTTCCCATTAATGCAGAAATTACTAATGAATTTCTTATTGTTTCCCATTATTCAAGCCATTTCAACCAAAACAAGCTTACAGGTTCCATTTCACCCAATCTTTTCAACTCGAGTATGATACTACTTCACGTGTAAGTGAAACAGATCTGTATCTTTCTAAGTTTGTAATGGTGAATATGGGTTAGAGAGATCAATGACTATTCATATTTTTTTATATGCCAGATTGCTTCATAGCAATATCTTTACTGGAGAGATCCCCTCTACTCTTGGACTTGTACAAACCTTGCAAGCCTTGTGAGTATCAAATTTTCCATCTCACCTTGTACTGATGCTTTGTTTTTTATATTATGCATAGCTTTAAAGACGAAGTAAAATGATTTAAATGTAAATTTTTTTTGTCTTACTTTATTTTCTATGTATGGATATAGGAGGCTTGACAGAAACTCTTTATCTGTCCAAGATCAGCGACCTACAAAGTCTCACTGAATTGTAAGAATCTTCTTATATCCGCTCTCTGGTTTTTAGAATTGGCGTCTTCAATCATGCATAAAGATTGACATTTATAGGGTATTTTCATGTTAAACCCACGGCCTTTCTAGTGAGGATGATTAGTGACAAACAGACTATCCAGTGAGGACAATTAGTGACAAATAGGCTACAAAACTTTGTAACAGAGCTCTGGAACACGCATCAAAACAAATAACAAAACACTCAACTTGATTGCTCATTTCCAGAACATGACTGATCTACTTTTAGAATCTACTTAAAAAAACTTGATTAAAAAAACAGAGCTCAGTGCTCCAAATAACTCACTTGTAGCCAATCAAAGGCCTTTGCATGTATCAGTTTACAAAGTGCTTTAGTGACTAGAAGGAATAACAGTGGAGAAAGGGGACAACCTTTCTTGATGCTTCTGGAGGCAATAAAAAAGTGTGAACCTGAGCCATTAACTAGAATAGCAAAAGTGGTTGGGGAAAACCAACCCTCCATCGATCTTAATGAAACACCATTGAAACCACACCTGAAGAAGTAGGAGTCTGAGGTGGAGCCAGTTAACTTTCTCAAATGCTTTGGACATGTCTATCTTTGTAATCAAAGTCCATTTGTTTCCTTGTAAAAGTGAAAGACTATCTGGGCTGTCCCTATGGCATCTTTAATGTCCCTCTTAAGTAGGAAACCCATCTTTTCTCTTGAGATATGTTTAGAAAGATGGGGCTTGATTCTAGTTGCAATGATGCTAGAAATGACTTTAAATTTTATACACACTATTGCAAAGTGAAATCAGACATAATTGATCAAATGATTGAGGAGCATTTACCTTTGGTATCAGAGTGATGAATATTGTGTTGATATCAAGCCATATTGTCCCAACAACAATATAGCAGAGGATGACAGTCATGTGTATGATTACATGAAGGTGTTTGATAAACCATTCTGGGTGTGAGAAACCTATCTCAACCTAAGCCTGAAACAACCTTGAAATAATTCCCTAATAGTCTATTAAGTTGTTACTTTAACACCCTTCCTTATCTTTTCCTAACTTCGCTACTTAAGCCGCATCCTAAAGGCAACTCCCAACCCTTTTGAAACTACAAACATAATTACCTATTGAAAGTCTAAGATGAAATCAAGTCATAGTCACTGTAGGAGCTGGAATTTTTCATTTTGGACATTCATTGTTTGGTTGGAAATTATTATAGTTTGACAATCCTAGTTGTCTACTAATTGAGGGCTGAAAATCACCTTGTTTGGGACAGTCATTATGGCTATTCCCTTGGCTACAAAATATCTTGTGCTGGGAAATTACATTTCACCTCCTTTTGATTGGAAATAGAATCCTATGGACAGTCATTGAAACACATATGTAAAAAGGGATATGACCATTGGGAGGACGTCCCTACTGATTAAATAGGTTTAATTATGTAATTATATTTATTACACACGCCTCCATCATATTCAAGGAGATACCAACAATCTAAAAACATAATTTTCAACAAAGGTGACACATTTTGAGTCCAAGGTTGCTAAAGCACTTCAACATCTTGCACAAAAGGAATGGTGGATGTGGGGCAACAAATCAGTAGCCAAGGGATCCTACAGAGGACACATAAAATCTATCAACATGGAAAGGAATTTTATAATTTGTGAACAAAAGTTTCAGCACAGATCCTATTGTTAGGAATTAGGATTAAGGGATTACTGTTTCTGTATGGTTGTGTTTCCAACAAGATGTTATTAACAATATGAATCTATGGGGATTGATAGGAAGAGTCCTACTAGGCTATAGGTTTTCTTGCTTGTGAACCTTCTAAAGGAATTGAGGGATAGATGGAAATCCAAGTTTCCTATGTTGAACATGCTATCACCTGCTCAGAAAATGATATATAGATAATATTATTTTTTATTAGGAATAAAAGGGAAGGATCTTAAATTAGGAAAATAAAGACAGTCATCAATGAAACATATTTTCATTAAGTTGTAATTAAGCAATAGAACTGGCGCTACAGTCTAGAAAAATAACAAGTACAACAAGACATATGGGTAGCAAATGCTCACATATAGTTTTAAAAGACTCTAGGAATATCCTCCTAACTTTGAGAAATCAAGTCGAGCGCTACAATTGTTGACATATCAAGGCACCATAATCCATATTATTCACCACCAAATTTTTTTGTCAAGGAGTTCTTAAAATGTCTCACTCTACATTAATAAGCTTCTCAATTAATTTTTGACCATTATTTATTTTCATTCTGAAAGGAAAAATTTAAGAATAGAGATAATAGCTACTTTGCATGAATTGAGTCATTCTAGCATATCTAATCTAATAGCTTATTCAAAGTTTGATTGAATCTTAGAAAAATCTTACAATTCTATCTCTATTTCAGCATGGCCTTCCTTTTGGACTTACAAATTTCTACCTTTTTAATTTGGTAAATACACCCCACTGAAATATGTTAGAGAGAATGAACATGAGACAAGTTTATAACTTCAGTAACCCCACCTTTCCACCAGCTAGATCCAACAACATAACTGTTCTTCTCTGACTTATATTTTTAGCTTTCTCATGTTCCTCTCTCTGCAGTTCCTTCTTCTACTGTCAAACCCAATGCAATTAGATTCAATGGTTATAGATCAACTTCTCAGTTAGATTAATGTGCATAAAATGTAAGCCAAACACAAAAGTTCCTACATTGCAAGGTAAAAAGAAACCCACAAGGTAAAAACACACCAACACACTGCAAGCTCAAATGTCTAGGAAACAGAGCAATGAAAAAACTACAAAGTTTGGAAAAAGTAAGAATTGATGACCAAAACTTATCTGTTCTGTAATAACAAAATGCGCACTGTATCAAAATAAGAGACACTACACATAAATTTCGTAGTAGGGCACAATAATAAAGAATAAAGATTATTTCCTGGTCAAAATGCTTCAAAAATAATTCCAGTAAAAGCTTGATCAGAACAGATGGCCAAAACAGTAGGTTTTTAGCTTTCACTCAAGAAAACATTATAGAGGGAAGAGCTTGATTTTGTTATACACTATTGACATTATTTCTGGTATAGTCTGTTCTAAACTCTTTAGGATTGCTGAAGATGACATTTATGATAGCTACATTCACAATTTCCTACTGCTGAAAGTTTTTTTGTTTGACAACCCTTTATATGAGAAGGACATCATTATCATTGAAACAAAGCATGTCATGTTCTAAACACTAATCTCAATCATATCCTCAGGTCTGATATATATAAGGCATACATTGGGATAACTACACAATACACTTTTTGACAGTGATATACCTTAAAAAATTTTCTAATCATTGTCACAGTGATTCAGATTGGTACATTGAATTAAAATCAGGATTCTAACTTGTTTATTGATGTATATGTTGTTGTCACTATCCCTTGCAAGGGCATAGAAGAAACACATTTTTTGATTGCTTGGAGCATGCTAAAATCATTTGAAAGCTTTGTCATATTGATATGCGTTCAACCATAAATTGGATAACCATATCTAGATATTGAAGTTAATGCATTTATCCTTGAAGACAAGCATTGTCACCTATATTTGAACACATTACTGAAACACACATTTGTATGTATTTGTGTATATATATTTACATATTTATTGATTAGCTAATTTATTTGTTCTTTGCCAAGTGCAGGTTGCTTGTTACTTGTTTCGTTGGACCAAAGTAATGGCATATGCAGATTATTATGAGCATGCTTTGACAAATGGTGTTCTCAACATCCAAATATGTCATGAGCCCAGGATCATGATTTATATGCTTCCCCAAGAAGCTGAAAGTTCTAAGGTTGTTTTATTCAGTTAACATGCTAATAAAAACAACCTAAAATTGCCTTTACTATTCAGATAGGGAAAACAACCAAGGTTTTCCTCAAAGCGGGTCAAATGGCTGAATTAGATGTTAGAAGAACTAAGGTATTGAAAAATTCAACAAAAATTATTCAATGCAAAGTTTGTTCATATATTGCTCGGGAAGAATTTCTTGCTTTGCGCAATGTTGTCATTGATCCTCAGGTCTTATGGAGAGATATTTCATGTTCATGTATTTGTAGGTCTGTTGGTTCTAAATGTTTATGCATTATGAGTACACCTGTTGTTTGTTGGAATTGTTTTTTTTCGCCATGTTAAATCTTGTGAAATTGCTATGTACATTTTTTAGTTATTTGTTTACTCTTTTTAGCGAGCAACAAAATTTATTACTTAACATGTGTTGATTGTAGGTAATTTTACTCGCAAGCTTTATAACAACATGAGGAGAGAGGTTGTTGCAGTGTGGATACAAAAGCACATGTGCAGATATAAAGCTCAGAAAGCTTAGAAGCATGTGGAGTGCGGATATAGAAGCACGTGCACAGATAGAAAGCTCAAAAAGTGCGCCATTGAGTATGAAGAACCTATTGCTGAGACTTTTCCATTGAGTATGAAGAGCTTGTTTTTGAAGTTGCCAGGGGATCTAAGTATGGTTTTGAAGCTGCCGCAAGATCTAAGTATGGCTTAGCAGCCAAGTACAAGTGGGATGGTTTAGCCATTATAATATTTGGAAAAGTCATCGATGTACTAGATGATTTTCATGTAAAGTTATATGGAGATAGTTTTTTAGAAAACTCATATTTTTTATAATACTTGACATCTCATATAATATAATTTGTGTGATTTAAAACTTATATGGTTGTACTTTATATTATTTATAAGTGTTGTAATTAACTAATTAATGTGACATTCCATAATTCACATGTGTATTAAATGATAATAAATAATGTACGATTCATTTTTTAATTTAAACATAATATTATATTAAAAATTTATATTGATTAATAATGGACACCATTAAAACTACTAAAATATAATAACCACACATAAAACGACTAAAAATGACTAAATTAGTGACCAATAAATGAGATTAATGACCAAAATTCGCATATAAAATGACCAAAAAATGAGAGATATGTAATCAAACAATGAGATATAAATGACAAAAAAAAGACCAAAATTCGCATATCGATGACCAAAAAAAAGTTTTGGTGGCTAATTTATGGTCTTTTATTACGCAACCAAATTTAGTCATGTTCTAGTTTGTCATGAGGTCATTAATTTGGTCATTGATTCAAATATATGACTAAATTAATGACCAAATATATGACCAAATTAATGACCAATTGAGAAGCTATAAATGACCAAAATGAAAATGACCAATTTTGGTCGTGTAATAAAAGACCGCAAATTAGCCACTAGCGATCTCCAAACCAAAAGTGGTCATTGATATGCGGATTTTGGTCATTTTTTTGGTCACTAATCTCTCATTTTCTACTAGTGAACTAAATTCTACTGTCTTATATATGAGAAATATGAACTCTTTATCTTGTTAGAGTCTTTGGCACTTTCTGACCTGCTACAAACTCTGACAGAGTCGACTGAATGGATTATGGATTGAGTAATTAATATTTCCAACACTCCCCCTTAATTATGAGCAGATTGTAATTTAAAAAAAAATATTATAAAATGTTTTTTCAGAGCAGAAAACATGCTTTGTTCATGACAGAGTTCACTGTACAGAACTTGTCATTCCCAAATAACTTCGGAAATACAAAAATGTATCCCTTGCCAATGGTTTTGTAAAGATGTCTGTAAGTTGATCTTCAGATGCAAAATTCTAAGCAAATTTCTTTGTTATTCACCAGCTCTCTTATGAAATGATACATTGTGTCAATGTGTTTGGTTTTCTTGTGAAACACATGATTCTTTGACAAGGCAATGGCTGAATTGTTGTCACAGAAAATGGTTGGTGGTTCTTGCTAGTTCTGTGAGATATATTTTAACATTCTTCTCATCCAAACAGCTTGACATGTAGCTCTTGTAGCTGCGACATACTCTGCTTCTACTGAAGATAGAATTACTATGGGCTGTTTCTTCGAAGCCCACGAAACAACACTTGTACCAAAATGAAATGTGTGCCCAGATGTGCTTTTTCTGTCATCTGTGCTGCATCCATTATCACTGTCAGTATATCCTATGAGTTCAAAATTTTTTGACATTGAATACATTATGCCAAGATCTTTTGTAGCACTTACATACCTCAGAATTCTTTTACCTGCTTTTCAATGTGATTCTTCTGGTGACTCCATGAATTTGAGATCAGACTTACTCCATACATAATGTATAGTTTTGTCGCTGTTAAATACATAAGGCTGCCAACAAGCATTTAAACAACATAGGATCTACCGTTGATCCACCATCATCTTTACTCAATTTTAAACATGTTATTACTGGTGTTGGGGCTGCCTTGCAATTTGACATATTAAATATTTTTAAAACTGTGCTTGCATACTTAGATTGTGATATGAAAATACCACTTTCAAATTTCTAGAATTCAATGCCCAGAAAGAACTTCATGAGCCCCAAATGAGTCATTTCAAATTCACTTTCCATGACTATTCTAAATTATTTTATACCAAAATCATCAGTAAATATTAAATCATCTAGATACAAGCAAACAATTAATATTTTACCTTTCTCATTCAATTTGGTGTACAACGTTGTCTCACTTTCACTTTTGTGAGATCCATTCTCAATGAGATAGGAATCAATGCGACTGTACCAAGATCTTGGAGCTTGCTTTAAACAACAGAGTGCTTTCTTTAGTCTGTACACTTTGTGTTCTTGTCCTGGAACTTCATATCCTTGTGGCTATTCTACATACACTTCTTCATCCAAATAACCATTTAGAAATGCTGACTTAACATCCATTTGATAAACAGGCCATTTGTCTTGTGAAACGATAGCCAAAACAATTTTGATTGTATCCATGCGTGCAACTGATGCAAACATTTCATTGAAATCTATGTCAGGTTGTTGTGTGAACCCTCTTTCTACCATTCCTGCCTTGTGCTTCTGCACATTCCCATAAACATCTTGCTTGGTCTTATAAATCCATTTGACGTTGACTACATCTTTATCTTTTGGTATATCAACCAGTTCCCATGTCTAGTTTTTCTCAATCCATTCTATTTCTTCATCCATGGCTTGTGCCCATATTTCTTCTTCAACAGATTCCTCAAATGTTAGTGGATCATATATTTGAGAAAATAATGTAAAGATAGAGAAGGAATTTGGTGTACCAGATTCATATATCTCACGTAGACTCCTTGTCTTCACTGGATCTGTTGATTTCAAACGGTTTGATGGAGTCTATTGTCCTCTTGGTGTGCTTGTCAGTGTAGCTTGAGCTATGATTTGTGTTGATGTTCCTTGTGCTGAACCATGTCATGGTCTCATGGGAGTTGACGATGCTGCGACTGTTTGATTTACGTGTGGTGTTTGAACCACTTCTTCCATCATGTCTTCATGCTTGACATTCTTCTCAATGTTTCCATCGCATGATTCATTCTCAACAAATTGAACGTCGCAACTAATGATTACTTTCCTTACGACAAGTTCATACAACTTGTATGCTTTTGTGTCTTCAGAATAACCAATAAAAATACATTTTTGTCCCTTCTTGTCTAATTTATTTCTTACCTCATCTGGCACATGAGCATATGTGATACAAACAAAAATTTTTAAATGAGAAACACTATGATTCATACCTGTCCATGCTTCTTGAGGAATCTTGTTCTTCATGCTCTTTGTTGGACATCGATTCATAATGTATATGGCAGTTGAAACTGATTCACCCCAATATTCATTTGAAAAATGCTTGGCTTCCATCATGCTACGAGCCATGTCCATAATGGTTCTATTCTTTCTCTCTACGACACCATTCTGCTGAGGTGTATACCACGCAGTGAATTGCTTCTGTATGCCATGAGTTTTGCAGAAATTTCAAAATTCATTTGAAACATATTCACTGCCTCTATCTGTTCTTAGGATTTTTATGCGATGTCCACTTTGGTTTTCCATGAGTGCCTTGAACTGCCGAAAACAACTAAATGCATCAGATTTATGTTTCAAAAAATATACCCATGTTTTTGTTGAGTAGTCATCAATAAAAGTAAGAAAATACTTACAGCCACCAATGGACGTTGTCTGCATTGGGCAACAAATATCAGAGTGCACAATCTCAAGTGGTGTGCGCGCTCTATATAACTTTCCAACTAGAAAAGGCTCTCCATGCTGATTGCCAAAGATGCAGCCTTCACAAACTCTATCTGGTTTTTCGATCAATGGAAATTTTTTTACCATATTCTTTGTGTGCAACAACTTCAGTCCACCAAAATTCAGATGTCCAAATATGAAATGCCATAGCGAGGAATCATCCTGAACTTCTATTTGAAATGCATCCTAAAAATCAGCGTTTTCATTTTCTTTCTTGTTACAGTGAACATATTCTTATTCACTTTCTACCTTGAATGCATCTTTTGTATTGTCTAGAACTATCCTCAATGGAAAGAAGCGATTGCTTGTCATTGGCACTCTTGCTATCAGTTGGTTGCTTGGACGTACATCTTTTATCACACAGTGATTATCTTCCATGTAAACTCTATAACCTTCCTATATCAGTTGTCCAATAATCAGTAAATTATGTTTGAGACCTTCTACATGGTAAACATCAGAAATATACTTATGCTCCCCCTATTTGGTTAAAATACTAACAGTACCTTTCCCCAAAACAGTGACTCGGACATTATTTCCAAGTGTAACATCAGTTTGAACTGAATTATCTAGACTGGAAAATAAATTTAAATTACTAGTCATATGATTGCTACAGTCTGAATCTAAATAACATATGTCAGACGGACTTTCTTGGATGGTATTGCATTCAATTGGGGATGTGCATGCCATCAACATTGCGCTTGACAAAATGCTAGTATTCGTTGACTGCTTCTGGATTTGCTTTCCTTGATCATATTGCTTTTTCCTGCATTCATATGCACAATGACCAATTTTTTTATAGTAATGACATTGAATATTTGATTTATCAAACTTGTGACTACTTGGCTGACTTGTGTTTTGATTATTTCCTCTATCAGCAACACCTGTAGGACTACTGCTACGTCCTCCTCTTGAGAAGTTTCTTCCTCTGCCCCTGAAATTATTTCTCCCCCTGCCTCTTCCATGGCTTATAGATGACTGTGTTGCGAGGGGCACCTTTGAATGATGTTTAAGTTCTTCTCAGCCTTTGTCCATGATTAATGAGTGAACCTTGCATCTCATCAATAGTAAACGTTGTCATGTCTGTGTGTTCTTCCAATGTTACAACCAAGTTTTCAAATCTTGGGGGAAGACTTCTGAGAATTTTCACAACCACCCTTTGGTCTGTTATTGTTTCTCCATGAGATTTTAGTTGATTTATCAAACCAACAACTCTCATATAAAATGAGTCTACTGACTCTGAATCATTCATGGACAGAGATTCAAAATCTCTTCTCAGAATTTGCAGCTTTGAAGTCTTTACCTTGTCCTAACCTTGATAAGTTGTCCCTAATGTGTCCTATGCCTGCTTTCTAGTAATTGCTATTGCTACTCTTGGGAGTATGATTTCATGCATGGCTTGATGTATGTAGAACAGATCTTTTCCATCTTTCTTCCTCTATTCCCTCAGGATATCTTTCTCATCTTGTGAGAGATTATTATATGTCATTTGATCTCCTGGTTTTACATAACCATTTTGAACAATATCCCAAACATATTGACCTCCAAACAAATCCTTCATTGTTAGAGACCAATATTCATAATTATTTCTTGTAAAAATCGGAGTTTGTAAACTCGACATATTTGAATCGGAAGTAGAAGCCATTTTTTTAATTTTTACCTTTCCTTAGAAAATTACTTTTTCCCTTTTAGGACAAGATTTCTTTCCTAAACTATCTTTGATGCCAGATCTCAAGAAAAATGGTGGCCGCAGTGATTTACTTGATTTACCGTGCAGCACAACCTTTTGTTTTCCCCTTTTCACTTTTCCAAAACTTGCGACTCAATTTTCTTGCGATGAAATTTGTGCGACATAATTACTGTGTAGAGTTATTGTGCTGCAAGAGAGTTACTACAACAGAGTAACTGCGATGGACTTTTCACCTATGAAGGACTTTTACTTTGGCTTCGACTGGATTTTACTTCGACATGAATTTGGTTGCGACCAACTCATGTGTGAACAATTTTTTACTTCCACGCAATAACTTTATATTTCCTAGTCTAACGACTTAGGAATATGAAAAACACTTGTCACTATGGTAACCTAGGATTAACTGTGACACAACTATATTGTGAATCACTCACAATATCATATAAGAAAATAATAAATAATATTTATGTCGAACCTCTGCGCGTAAAACTAGGAACTTGTGCATAAAACTAGGAACTTTTACATAGTGAAATAATTATGAATTCTTGATGTCTTTCACTCACAGTAAATGTAAACAACATTCACTCAGGTAAATATTGATAATATGTGCATCTATCTAAAACATTCATTCAACCATAAAATTAAGGATTTATATTTCATGTGATGGCATAACAAAATTTACAGCCGTAAATACAAACTTGGTAAAAACACAGAAGCTTGAGCTTCAAACTCTTCACTAAGTTTTTCTTCTTCTTCTTCACCGCACTTCTCTTCTCTGTTCTATTCTGTTTGTCTCTCTCTTTTTAGATTTTCAAATTTATCCTTCATATAGAAAATTTCTGCTGACTAACTAACTTAAGGGTGTGTGCAAGAAGTTGAGGGTCTCTTTTGGCGCGTTAGATGCAATAGAAAACTAAAAAAATAGACTTCCATCAACTTGTATGGATATTTTGAGACACTTACACAATGAATCTTATAATGAGTTAAAAACAAGAAATGTAGGAAATTGAATGACCTTTCCAAATGTATAAATTTTTTCTATAGAAAATGCAGTTAACTATCTAAAGTTAAATATTTTTTAATGGACACTTTTTATTTTTGGGACAAATGATAAGGTATATGTTTTTGTGGGTGCAGCATCTGAGTGAGTAAATGATGGAATAAACTTATGAAAATAGGTATACATATAGAGAACATATAGTACTAGTGCACGACTATTTTTCCAATAATAAAAATAATTTTTTTAATTTTTTTTAATTATCTAAGAGATCAAACCTCGAAAACGGTACGTCAGTTGTGGGTGTCGCATTTGAATGTCTTAATGCAATTATTTGGAAATGGGTTTTTTATAGCATGTAGAGCTCAGTGTTATTTAGTGCACCATACAATTTGTTTTAAAATGGTTGAAAAATGAAAGAGATATTGATGAAACACTAACAATGTGTTTTTTGAGTTGAGTGATAATAGTAGATAAATACGAAAAAAATAGAAAAAATAATGTATTCTTGTTAAAATTTACATATTTGGAATCTGCAAAAAAACCATATATGTTTCTAAAATCTCATAAAAAATGGAGGTGTGCAGCATTATCAGATGAACGACTAAACACGAGCATATTGAAAATTTGGATATAATGCTGAATTAGCCATGGTTTATCATACTCCAAGGCATAGGCATATTGAATCCGAAGCAAAGTACGAAGCAAACACATAGGAATAAGAATTCCATGCAAGCATGGGTGAAGGATCGGCCTTATCATTTGGAGGGAATACATTTTTGAATTTAAACAAAACGGGAGCACGTTTTATTGAAGCAAAATGGGAGCGCGTTTTATTGAAGCAAAACGGAAGCGTGTTTTAGTGAAGCAAAACGAGAACACGTTTTAGTGAATCGCAACGTGGGCACATTTTTAAATACTACAATGAGTGCTTGTTTTGTTAATTATACCAATACTTTTATTATTTTATGTCCCCCCCCTAACTCCCCTCTTCCCCTTAACTCTTACTAATCCCCCCTCCTCTTCTCCCTACCTCTAATCCCCCCCTCCTCCTCTCCCTACCTTTAAAATCCACTCCTCTCTCTTCCTAACACCCCACCTCCCCTTTCGGTCTCTCTCTCTCTCTCTCACACACACCTATGTCCCCTCTTATCACTAACACCTGGACCGATTTCTCTAGTTGATGTATGTTCTCTAATGCTTTACAGTCAGGGGAACACTTCTGGAGATATAGCACCCTTGACAACCCACCATTCTCTCTCCCTGTCTCTCACTCTCTCCCCCTGATGTCTTCCCATACAACTAACACCCCCTATCCTCCACTGTCTC
>LPNX011211353.1:1074211-1256066 GCA_001517045.1 Pseudotsuga menziesii | reverse complement strand
AGTAATACCTATCCCATCTGCTCCATTACCCACTGTCCCGCCAAGGATTAGTTTTGTCCATTATAATTTGGCTCATAGATTCGACAATAAATGCCCAAATGGAGGACTGCTTAATTTCCCTATCATGAACAGCTATAATAATAATCCTATCCAATGTCCTCTTTCTTATAATAATTACCATGGACAGGAAGTTAAGTTAAACTCTAGAAAATCAGTAGAGATCTTTGAGAAAGAAATGCAAGAGCTGCTCAAAGGTAGAAGGAAACCTCTACGTATCTCCATGTTACCTTCCATGTACGAAGAGAGATTCCATAGACCATTTAACAGGTCCCATGAGAAGTTGACAGCATTGCTCTCTAAATGCAGAAATGTTCTTCTCATATATCGGTAACAACTTCCTTAATCGATTACTGTATCTTAGAATTAGAGATTATAATTCTAAAATCTAATAGTTCATTATATATTGGTAATGATACTATTAATATTTGGTTTGATTTAAACATTTCTTCTTTTAACGTTTTTGCAGACCTGAAGGGCAGCATGTAATTATGCTGAAGCACACCGAACCAATAACTTCCACAAGAGATTTAAGAAATGGGAGAGGCCGACCAAACCAGTCATTAGATCCCAAAAATCGCAAAATATATCTCACTTTTCCTCCTGGTTCTACCTTCACGTCTAATGATGCTGAGGAATATTTCAGGTGTGTGAGTAACTATTATTATGCATGTGGGTTGGACATTATAATTTTTCTTGGTCTGAGTTGTATGAAAACTTTGATTGGGTATTACACAATCTTAGGCAATTTGGACCAGTGCGGGGAATTCGGATGTCACATGAAGAACCTCCTACATATGCTTTTGTGGAGTTTTATACTTCGGAAGGAGCACTGTCAGCCCTTTGTAGTACACACGCGCATTACATTGCAGGCCAAAAAGTGATGGTGAAGCCTTATAAACAGTCTGCATCACTCAAAAGTCCAACTTACGATTGAGACAAAATGGGGACGATTCAAACCATATTAAAGGTTCCCTGAGAAGGCATATGAAATTTGGAGCTGGGAGTTGAAAGGCCTGAAACAATTCCCGTGAACTAGAACCATTGATTTGTTAGCTGTTTCATTATAAACAGTTATATGCAATGACAACAAGTAAAACGTTCTTTATATATTCTTAAGCTCTATTACAGAGTTTGTTTTATAGGAAAAATGCACGAAATGGCTTTTGTAAGAGAAAAACCATCTAAGATTTTACCTCCTTTCTGTTGTCTGTTGATAATAGATGTTAACAAAATAAACATAACCAAAGTTGTTACGTCTATCAGGGGTATTTCTCTTAGAATTGAGTCAGGGTGTTGATTTTTAATTTTTTAATATAAATTTATTATATATGGAGAAGATTAAATAAATATAATATTTCAATTGTATTCACAAAATGAGAGTTACCGGATGGTTTCATTGTCACCGGAAGCAATCATGTCAATATAATCCGTTTCAATTCTTTCCCTTAGCCCTAAGTTGGTTGAATTACAGTTACAGTATTAAAAGTTGTTTTTTATATGAGAAAAGTGTTGAAAATATTAATTATAAGTAGATTTAAATTACAATATTAAGTACAAGTAGATTTAAATTACATTTTATGAGACTTTGTTAGAGGTATTTTTTCGTGAGCCAGTTTGTAAGGTTATAAAGTTTCTCTCTCACCATATTTAAGAAAATGAATTGTATTTCTGAAGTCAAATTAGTTTAGATAGAAATCAATTACAGATTTTAATGTTAATCCATAGTTTTCAAGAGAACCAAAGGAAAATAAAAAAAACTGTCAGTAGAGTTTGAAAGCTCAAACTCCCATGCTCTTTAAAAAGTAAACAATCAAAATAAAGTTCCAAATATGTAAATGTGACAATAATTCATTTGTTATATCAGGATAATATATAAACTCATAATTCATAATTGAATAAATCTGTTATTTATGGGCCATATAATCTCTAAAATTAATTGAATGTCATATATTCTATAAAATTAATCAAGTAAATGTTACATACATTTATTATTTCTGAAAGATTTAAAAAATCTATAAATAAATGTTTCTACTATGTAAAAGTTTATGTTTTAATCGACTGAGAGTGCTCCACATAAGCCTTAGCTTGTCCTAATAGTGTGTCTCAAGGCGTTAACGAGCAACCAATTTGCATTGTACATGTAATGTTAATGAATAACAATCACCCGCTGATGCAGTGGTATGCTACCACTACTAAGCTGAATCCTTCGGCAACAAAGACTTCTATTCTGAAAAGGCTAAAGTGTTTAATGCTCCATTGTCTCCATGAATTTTGTGAAGGCAATAATTAAGAGTCTAATGTTTATTAGATGCTGTTCATGATAGAAAAATTTAGAAGCCACAAAATTAATGCAATGGTTAATGGTTAGCACTTGGCTAGTGTCCGTAGTCGATGTAGGTGGAGAAAGATATTGAAACAAAACTTTGTCGATAAGAATTATCTCTGTATCCTAACTCTATAAATTGAGCTAAATACAACTCCATAATTAGCAATGCCTTCCAGTTTGTAATATCCGTGTCCATGTCTCAGTCTGTGTGTTCTTTCATTTTGTGTTTTTAATATCCGTGTCCATGTCTCAGTCTGTGTGTTCTTCATTTTGTGTTTTGCAACATGGTATCACAATCAGTCTGGGTGTGACTGCCTCACTGGAGTGTCCAGGATTATGAGAGAGCAGTTACAGAAATCCTAAGTTATAGGAGTAGATTCTTAGAAGAATAGAAAATTATGTTTTGTGTGTTCTTTTTGCCGTGAGAGATTGCTGAGTGTTCTAATCGTCGAGCAAGAAGAAAGCTGTAGGAGAGCCATTGAAGGCTGGTTGTTAGTTTAAGGCTGGCATGTGGAATCATTCAAGTTGTTGTCAAAATATTGGAGTTGGGCTAAAGCTGCAGTCCAAAGAGAAGACCGTACTAGGGAGAGAGGCACGCAATCTGAGTTTTGTTTTCCAGATTGCTTTTTGTTTTCAGTCTTGAAGGAAGAGCGGCCTCCGCATTGTGTATCATGCTTTGTCCAGTATACTAGCTCATGGAGCAAGCCATACTGTGATTTGAAGAACCCATTTGCTGGTTGAAGAGTAACCACTATTCAAAGGGCCGCCAATGCTGCTGGTGTCCTCGCTTGCTGCGAAGGGCCGCCAATGCTGCTGTTGTCCTAGCTTACTGCGATTGTTGTAGAAGAGTCACCGTTCTCTCTAGAGTTAGAGTCATTATGTGCAGAAAGGCCACCCTATGGGAATTCATTGCCATAGCTGGAGACTTGCTGCCATGAAAACGTGAAAACGCGGTGTGAGAGGAGTTACTCAGAACCGTGCGAAAAGAAAAGGAAAAGCTGTGAAACATGCCGTGAAGAGAGAAATCTCTATGTTGAAAGGTATAAAGTAATTAAATTTTATAAAATTGACTTTAAAGTTTTTTAAGATTATAGATGACATCTCAAAAGGTAAGTGAGTGTCACGATCATGTCATTCCTTGCAGCGTTGGAATTTCAATTCATGATTCCCTACCCTTCAAACTAAATTATTTGACATTTTGACCTTTCATCTCCTCTCCTTAGTCATAGTCACAGAACCTTTCATTAAAAGAGTCGAGTTACGCTTAATTGTACGATTTTTTCATCAATAATTTAAAAAAAAACAATTAATTAATAGAGAAATTAGTTTTTATTATAGATTTTAAAAAATCTAACAAAATTACTTAAAAAATAATACAAATTAATAATTGAAACTTACTAGTATTATGCAATTTACATTCACAACACAAACATCTATATTACTTGAAAAAGTGACAAATTTGCCCATTTGATTTAACTTTCTCCCAAAATATTTAAAGTATTTGAGGAGAAAAATGCTCCATAACTAGAAAAACATCCTCAAATTCCAACACTGATTCCATGATGGTAAAAGTATGTGTGTACTTTTGCACAAATGAGAGCATTATTGTGGCACGGGGACTTCACTTAGTGAACATCTCACATAGCACATGCGATTGNCCCCAATACCTGCAATATATTGGTTCAATTTTTAATAATTTTAAAACCCACAATATGAACTAACTTGATAGGATATTGGTCAACAAGTGAAGCCCCCATGTATTATGGTAAAGGAGCCATATGGAGAATACATTAAGTAATTGGAATGGTCATGTGTGTTCCATTTTGCAAAGAGAATATTAGTGAAGTTGTAAGTGGTATGGTCATGTGGGTTCCATTTTGTAAAGAGAATATTCTTGAAGTTGTAAGCGGTATGGTCAAAGGTCATAAGTAAGGGCATTTTGAAAAGAGAATTTAAGTGAAGTTGTAAGTGGTATGGTCAAAGGTCATAAGTAAGGGTTAAGTGTGTAATGGATTGTTGGTATAAAAGTTTAAAATTTGAGATATGGGTGAGTGTCATCAATATAGAAAGTCATGATCATTAGTAAAAAGTATTAGTGTAATAGGTATGGTTAATATTGTAAGGAGTCAAAATTAAGTTAAGTGAAAGATGAAGTATATGTCAAGCATTTAAAGATGTAATGTGTCAAGTTTCTGCTATGTAAAGTGATGACATAGGTGGGTGAATTAAGAATGCCAATCCATTGCCATAGGTTTCTTGTTGGACCTTGATCAATTCCAACAAGAAACATTTGTATGTTAAAGGTGATGTAAAAGACAAAGGTGAATGACAAAAGACAAAAAAAGAAGGGCTTAGATATAAATGCTGCTTAGATATAAATGACAATATGTAAAGGGCTTGTATTTATTGGGATAAAATAGTAATGATCACCATAGTGTTCTTAAGCATTTCAAAAGCGTGTTTGACTTTAGATAGTGATGTACATGTAATGTAAGGGGTGCATGATTTCAAAAGCTTGTTTTACCTTAGATAGTGATGTACATGTAATGTAAGGGGTGCATGATGGGTTGTACTAGAAACCCCATAGCTTTGGTCAAAGTTGTAAAGCTTAGCCATATGCAGGTTGTATTCCCCATGGTTGTTGTAATACATATTCGTATTGTTCACGCATAAGTATTGTGATGAGAAATCACACAAAGTTATCCTCTTATGCTTAAAGATGATGTCGTATCTAGCTTGATGCTAGATTGGAGAAATTGAATATGGAGTTAAAAGGAGGTAACCTCAACATTGATTGGAGAAATTGAATATGCTAGATTGGAGAAATTGAATGTATGAGGTAACCTCAAATTGTATGTTGGTTGGGACCAAGAGAAAGTTTAGCATGTTGATGAACCATGTATCTCAAGAGGATTCCCAGAGAACTAGCCAGTAGGCAAAAAGCTCAAAGACAATCTGTAATAATGAAGGAAGCCCAAGACAATGACCATCAAGATTGAAGACCAAGTTGAAGACCTAACTGATTGATGAGTAAAGATGAAGACATAGTGGATGACTCACTAAAGACATGACCAAAATGAAGACAAAGATGAAAATTGCCCTAGAAAAATACTAGGACTAAAACTACCCATAATGACCGACAACACTTTGTTACTTCTAATAAACATTAAGGGAAATGTTATGATAATAATTAAGATTCTAATGTTTATTAGATGTTGTCTATTACTGAAAAATCTAAAAACCACAATTAATGCAATGCTTGACAATTGAAATAGTGCCGAGCAGTAGTGTAGTGTTGGCAATGGATGTAGGTGAAGAAAGACCTGGAAACAACTTTATGAATAAGAATTATCTCTGTGTATCCTAACTCTATGAATCTATAAATTGAGCTAAATACAACTCGATAAGCAATGCCTTCCAATATGTAGTATGTCTCCGTCTGTGTGTTCTTTGTTCTTCATTTTGTGTTTTGCAATAAATTTGATTCATGAGAACTACTTCATTTTCCCATGGAGCTTTTTGCTGGGGAGAAAGAATCAGATCGTAATTCCAAAAAGATGATAGAAATAATTGCAGATCAGTAATTTGTAGTCGGACGAAGCATGTTGTGTTTATAGTTGGCTTCTTGGAGAATTAGTTATTTTACGTTCGGACGCAGCCTGCGTTTTTCAGGTTTGGGATGGGTTGGGTTTAGTCTGGCCCAAACATGTTCAGAGCAGGATCGTTGACAGAATCGATCCCTCGTCAATTTGTTTCACCTGCAACAAGTTTCTGTCCCACAAAATTCACGTGCAACCAGAAATAAAGGATCTGCACATTATACTAATGCGCAAAAAAACTTCGGAAAGAACCTAAAGGGTTGTTCGAATTTAGACAGTAATCCTTAAGTCTCATGTAATTTAAATCACATCCCTACCTATCAATTGTTTCTGTCGCTAATTACGAGCGCCTGTCACAACCAATATACTAGCATATGTATTCCTTCCTTCATAGATTTAAAGTCCAATATCTCAAAGGACATGACATTCCTGTAGTACAATAAGTAACAACTTTCCTTTTAGATATTTGGCATTTAAAATGAATTTTTTCGTTTTGGTATTAAATAGTGCTACTTACCTATCAGACATTCCTTCTCCATATTATTGATGCAAATGTGAATAATTATTCATGCAATTATGAATAAAAATTATATTAACATAATCACAAGTAAAGTAGAAGATGAATGTCTATAAAGACAACTAAACTTAATTAAATTTTAATCAAAATATATGTAAGTATACTAAGATACTAATAAATTTTACAAAGTTAATCTTGTAAATCATTGCTATACACTTGTTACAATAAGATTAATATTGTTAATATAGTCAGTCAATTCTAAAATATAAGATAATATTTAAATACCTATAAACATAATTAAAAAATTATAACAAAATCATTGCTTCAATTAAAAATATTTTGCATTATGAAACGATCATAAACAGTTCTCACCTTCTTGTGTAAAGTTCTCAGCTCCTTCTTGGACATCCTCATGTAGTGCATTCTGCATTTGGCGAGTCAATCTACATAAACAACTGTTTCCCACGAACGTCCACAATGGCTCAACATTCGCCAACATTTGGCATCTAAAGCATTCGATCAAGGGTTACAGCCATTTTCAAAAGGTTCAAGCAATGTGCTGGAGATTAATGATATAATATAATCACCAAAGAAAAGATGTTATAATCACCAAATAAAAGATGTTAGGAATGATAGACAGAATTTTTACGACAAACTTCAGTAATTTTGGAGGGAGTTAAACTTTACACCATAATCATTAAAGAAAAGATGTTAGGAATGATAGACAGAATTTTTACAACAAATTTTAGTAATTTTGGAGGGAGTTAAACTCTATACCATTTGCATGGGGTAAGGGAATTTTGTTGAAATTTTTAATTTGGTTGTTGAAATTGCAATTTTTGTTGTAAAAATGGATTTAACCTTTTTGATAATAGATAGGACATTTAGCTCACTCCTACTTTTAAAATTTTAGAATTTTAAAACATGAATAAAGTTAAGAAGTTTTATGTTTTAGATTATTTTATTATTTTTATTTTTATGATTTAAATTTTCGTATCCCATGGATTTGAGAAACATAAAATTGATAACTTTTGTATTTTGAATTATTTTATTTTTTATTGTTAAAAAAATTAATAAAAACATATATATATATAAAAGTGGTTAAGATAATCAATCCAATTTTAATTTAAAAATATATATATAATATTAAAATATAAAGTTATTATAATTGAAAAAATCTAAAACATTAAAATATAATTATTAAATATTAACTAAAATATTTATAATTTTAAGATATACAAAGTTATTTAAATTTAAAGTAATATTTATTTAAAAAATAAATTATTTCTTTAATTTAATAATAAAAAAATATTATTCATTTATTTTCACATAATTTTATTTTTTAAAATATTAATGTAATTATTAATAATAATATAAACAATATTAACATTAATATCATTATTATTATTATGATTATCATGTTTAATAATATTAAGAACAACATGTTTATATTTTATAATATAATAACAACAAAAATGTTTTATAATATTAATAATAACATGTTATTAGTCTTATAAAGATTAATGTTGATATTAGTATTAATATAATAATAAAAAATATTAACATTAATATCATTATTATTATTATGATTATCATGTTTTATAATATTAATAACAACATGTTGATGTTTTATAATATTTTTTTTTGACCATAACATAGGGGTAGATTAAATTAGTGCCGGTAAATCAGCTACCGTATACTTTGACCAAATGATAGTCTCGCCAAGATTCTTTGTCAATATGGATTTTAGCATCCAAAGCAGCCCAATGGCGTGATTACAATAGCATAAAGATTCAAAAAGCCTAGAACATAGAGTAAATGGAAGACGCAGCTTCACCAAAACAACCATATGAAACTGGAAAGAGAGAAAGCTAAGAGACTTTCGGAGACCAGATTTGTTAGAGTCATTTGTCCAGTTTTGCAAGCACCTTGTTGACAGCAACCTCCAAGGCAGTGATGTGGTTCCCGAAGTCCCCCTGGGTATTAGCCACATCCTTAAAGCTGGTATGAACACTTTCTTTAAACTCCTCGAGATTTCTTGTTGGGGCCGACATGTCTGCACGCAACTTCCTAATATATTCATTGAGAATGTCCCAACTTTTCTCTCCAGCTTGGATGGTCGATTGCAGCAGCTGGTCTTGATTGTTCGTTTGGCCTCTGATCCTGTCCATAGCATTTTCTAGCGTGTCAAGCCTCTCTTCAACTATCAGCCCCGAGTCTGAGGAGGATCCCAGTGACGCCATTGCAAGAGGATGCTAGTATTTTCCTAAGAGCAGCTCTCCACTGGATCCTCAAACGAAGTGCTGTAGGTAACGTTGAGGGATGCATTGTTTAAATAACAAGGCTGGCGAGAAGCTAAGTCACGAGACTTTTTTGACCCGATGGATCTTTGCAGAGATTTTTTGGCAGACTAGACAGAGGGAGAATAACCATAGTACAAGAGAATACTACAAAACGAATGGGATCGCCGGATGAGTATCATGATGCTACTGCGCTCAGGGGATAGAATGCTACATCGGTGAGGGGACATCACATCGAGTTTCAATCCCATCCCTGTGTAAGGTACCTCTGCTCAAGAGGGTTCCGCTATCGTCTTCTTTGTCTTCCAGGGAATTTAACCCACGAAGCACATGGTAGAATCTGATGGACATAAATTTTTTGCTTAGAAGTCGGATTTTATGATATATTAAAGCCAGTTTTAATTGGGAGGGCCGCTTCTTCCTCACTAAAGCTTGAATCAACATTCTTGAGTCACCAAAGACCGTTATTTTGGCGATTCCTTTGGAGAGAGCAATCCTTAAACCTTGCAATAGACCACATAATTCAGCTGTGTTATTTGACTCAATACCTAAACCCCAAGCGTAGCTTCTAGCAACAGTTCCATTAGCCGAGATAAACACTCCACTCCCACCAGCAATGCCTGGATTACCCTTTGATGCTTCGTCGAAGAAGAGGAAGAGTTCATTCAGGGAAGATTTCCAATTGATGAAGCCCGGTTCATCAAGCCTTATTTCCCAGTCAGCTATATTGGCATGATTTGGCATTGATCGGGTGTGGTAGTTTGGAACAATTTTGCTTAACCACTGCGATTCTTCAGGCAAGAGTTGAATGGTATTTTTTAGGGATGTATTATGATCAAGAGATTCCCCTAAGATTGCTCTGGCTTGTATGGCGATTTTAGAAGGATGAAGTTCTTGTTCCTTGAAGATTCGATTGTTTCTCTCAATCCAAATTTTCCAGCAAATAGCCTTTGGAATCCATCTCCAGGCATATTGGAGCAGACTTTTCTTGGACAGATGGAATGGAGAGAGCTTCATCCATTCTAAAAGAAGGTCCTGGATGGTGCTGGGAAGATTGATACCTTGATTTAGCATCATTGCTTCTCTCCATACCTCTTTGGAGAAGGGACATTCAAGAAGGATGTGATTTGAAGTTTCTTCCTCTTTTTTGCAGAGAGTGCATCGAGTTGGGCCTTCCATACCTCTTTTCCTTAGATTTTCGCCTCAAAGTATACTTTTATGGGCAAGCGTTTAGCAAAATATGTCGATTTTCGGAATGAAAGCTTTGGTCCAGAGAAATTTCCAGATCACTGGATTGGGAGTAGCATAAGGGATTGCTTGGATGTTCTTATAACCCTCTGAGGCTCAATAGTTTCCTGATTTGCTCCCCCACCCTCGTCTATCTCTGGATCCTTCTTTAAGTGGAGACTTGCCTTGGAGGAGCTTTGTTAGAACATCTGCTTCTGCTTCTAATTCTGGAGGTGGGTTGCCTAGATCCCAACCAATCCAGTTATTGTCTTCCCATGCCGATAGATCCCACAAGGAGGTGGCTTCTCTATCTACTAGCCAACATTTGATATTGTTCACTTCCATGCACTTCCCAAGTGGAGTTTCTCCCAGGATGGAGTCCTCCCAAACTCTGATTTTTTTCCCATTTCCTGGTATCCAGTAGAGATTCCTTTGTTGATGTTTTATAATATTAATAATAACAAACATGGTTTATAATATTAATAATAACATGTTATTAGTATTACAAATATTAATGTTAATATTAATATTAATATAAAGAAATAATATTATTAATAATAATATTGATATAAAGAAACAATAATGTTAATATTAATAATGTTTTTATTATTGTGAGTATTTTGGAAAAATATTATTAAATTTAAATATAACGCCTATAAAAATATTCAATAAAATATAAATATGTTTTTATTATTATAAGTATTTTGAAAAAATATTATTAAATTTAAATATAACATATGTTTATAAAAATATTCAATAAAACGAGTTAGCTTTCTATCTGGCCATTTGCACCGATCAGACGACTTGGCTCGCATGAGAGCTCGCGACGCAAGCCAAGCCGTTCGATCGGTGCAAATGGTCAGGTGGAAAGGTAACTCCTTCAATAAAATATAAATTGATAAAAGTATTACTTTTTACTTTCACAAATTTTATGATTTAAAATTATTATAGCTTGGATGTGATTATATGACATACACACTATATGGTTAACATAATATAAAATTATTAAATTGCTTAAATGTGAATATATCTACCATAGATCCATCTTAAAACCTAGATTTATCAACTATGAACAGGGATCCATTTTTTTTTTATCTTAAATTTTTACATGTTAAAAAAAAAACTAAACCTCAATTAATTTAATCTTTTTGGTGCTTTGTAAATACTAGTCATTGATCTATGTTAGTTTTAATTTTTCTATTTTATAAGACAACATGGATTTTAAATTACTTTTCATTTGGTTCTAATTCCTTAATTTATGAGTTGGCATGAATTTTTTTAATTAGTTTAACATAACTTTATATGACAACATCTCCCCAACCTACTCTCAAAACATAGCATATAGTTAACATTAATCATAGCATTTATTATGATCAAAGTCTATGAAGATTAATAAGTATTATTGTAATACCCTTACTTTTTGATGTGATATTTTTATTTACATTTTTTTGGAACAAGTGAGTTAAATTTTATATATAAATATAAATCCAAAATTGAGAGTTTTAAGAGCTATACTATTAATTGAGAGAAACTTAGGTTTAAAGAAGTTATCAAATCCTCAACATTCTTTAGGGGTTTGTTATTTTTATATAAAAGTCCTAGGAACAGGAAAGAAGGCATGAACACAAATGAATGATGGAAAGTAAAAGACTAGAAGAAGAAACGAGCTCTAAGAGATCACAGAGGTGAAGGCTCTATTGAATGTAATTATGTAATAATGCAGAGATACGAGAGAGCATGTGCAGGATGTTAGGCTATGTACGAGAACCATTACTGAGCATAAGAGAATGCTAGACTTCTCGGGTAAATAACTCCTTCTAGTTACTTGTGGTAGCTTTAAGCTCCATGAAAACTGTTTTAAACCTAATGGTTTGGGAAGTGGGGTGGAACTATGCAAGTCTCCACACTTGAATTTCATGTGGCTCGATGGAGTATAGCTATTAAAGCTACAAGTTCCGATATACATAAATATATGTTTCTTGAAACTGAGGCTTAATTTATTACACACACACACATGTTTTTAATAAATAATTCTTTATAGTTCTACCTATGTATTATGTGGTAACATACTACGAATGATAGAATGAAGATGTTGATAAGTTAGTCATAACCCTCTTTAATATTTATTTCATTTGTTTTGTATAGTTATGAATGATGAAGTAAAGATGCCAATGAATTAGTCAACTCTCTCTTAAATATTTAAAGTATCACTAGGAATTTTTTACATTGTGTAAGAAACTGAATACATAGAGAAACTGTATGATAAAAAATGAAAAAAACATATGTTAATCTTTCATCACTATCATTACCTTACTCGTAGTTAACAGAGATAGTAATGACAAAACCCTAAGAACAAGGAACTTTTCAAATAGAGACCCTTTAGGTAAAATATAAAGAATAAAATTGTAACTAAATTATTAAGGAAATAAACCCTTGGGTATTCCAAACCCTAATAAAAAACACAGTAAATTCTATTATGAAATGATTAAAAATGAGTGAGCTATTATATTACAGTCCAAGGCACAATGCCATAAATTTTACAACCCATTCACTTCGAACCCCGTTACTTTCTAGGTGGAATAATTGGTCACAAAATACAGTCGAAGAAGAGGCTATAGAGAGTCGAATAACTTACAAAATGAGCAAATAGAACGTAATGTTAAACCCTATCTAACTGTCAAAGGTTTTAAAAATAACAACTGCAAATTGGGCCGAATGGCTTAAGAGAATTAAAATAATAGCTACTCAAATTCTTTCCACAATGACCATTCAAACTAGTGACAGAGTTAAACTGACCACAAAATTTAACACTGAATTCTTGCACAAGCAAGCCGAAAATATCATCAAGAAATTTCTGACCAACAAAGGGCCCAATACTTGAAGGAAGAGATTAAATGCCCAAATTTGCAAGAAACCCTTTTGTTGTGGCATTGTACACAACACGAGCCTTTCTATGTGTACACACAAAACATTTTAGAAGAGGGTTAATATATACATATATGAGTTCTTTTAAAACAAACTATTGAACAATAAGTTATGCAAAAAACCCTCATACCTAGCAAAGAATCCATTGTAATCGCTCTCCTCGGGTGAGGGGCCTTTCACGACAAGGACATTGAACTGTAGTTTTAGGAAATAGAAAAGACTATAAGTATTCAAAGGTGGAACAAAAATACAGTGAACCATATGTTCGCAACTCTGAAAAAAAAGTTAACCATAAAGGCTGGATAAAACCTCTCTGCAACCTTCCATTTCTTCACCAACCCATCACTATAACTAAACTGTCGGTCGCAAGGGAAGCACAGTTGCATCGACCGCATAACAACTTATGGGATGCGAAACAACAACTCCGACAATAAGTTTAGTAATGAAACCCTGGGTAAATTCAGTGATCCCTTTCGAGGTGTATCCCATTTAGTGGATTTGAAATGGATTATATAGTCCTCTTTTCAATATGACTTTGGAATCATATATTACATTGTAATGTTTGTATTACCCTTGGTTTTGTGCTAGGGTTATGATGTTGAAGGGAAAATGCATATAATAGAGCCTGTAACAATAGAGTAAGTATTATATGGATAAGATAAATAAGTTATTACTTAACCTCTCGGTTATTTCTAAGCCATAAATCGTGTGGAGTTAAACTTTAGAGAACTATCAAACTTGAAAAGGAATCTCAATAGTTGAAGGTTTAACTCTTGCAAGTAAAGGTAGGAACGTTTCTCATAATCCTTCGATAAAAAATAAAAAATAAAAATAAATAATTTTTGTTGATTTCTATGTTGGTGTGTTACAAATGGTATAAGTGCAAGGTTAAAACCCTTCGACCTAATGGGAAACATCTTAATCATGCATATGACCAAGTATTTGAATATAGAGAATTTTAAGTAACAAATGAATAAATCTTGTTACACTGAGACATAGTGCTGGAAGAAGGACAAGTTGGGGAAGAGGAAGTAGTTAGTGAAGGTATGCCAGCGTTCGAGAACACAAGTTTTTATCTATAAATAGAAGAAGACGTAATTTGCAGATATTCAGTCAGAACTGTTGGAAACGATGAAGAGTTTGAAGGTATATTTGGAAATGCCTGAGGCGGATAGTCCTAAACTAATGAATTCCAAATTGGATCAAGAAGAGATAAATGAACTACTACTAAAAATTTTGGCAGACTCACCGAAAAATAATGGTCAAAACTCTAGTAGTACTAGAAAGAAAAGAAAAGTAACAGTTCAAAGCGGTAGTAGTGAAGAAACTATAGATATTATTCATGTAGCTACACTAGATTTAAAAAAGATAATGAATTAACATTTGAAAAGCAAAGAGAGAAACTTGTGGAGTTGCACAGATAATTTAAGAAGTTAAGGCCTCCAATGTTTGATGGAGAATCTGAGGAGGGTGCTAAGGAATTGTTCCTAAATATCAAACGATACTTTCAGTTATACATATTTGATGACAATTTGAGGGCAGGTTTAGAAATATTTCAGCTAAGTGGGAAAGTTTCCGTATGGTGGGAGGAGGCTAAAAGTGTTAATAACATACACAGTAAAGAGTTGAGTTGTAAAGTATTTAAAAATTTGTTTAAAAATATAAATATACATGTCAAAACGATACTATGATGAAAAATCCAAAGAATTCAATGAATTACTATTGGGAGTATTGACTATGGAGGAGTTTATTACCAAGTTTGTAAATATGCAACACTATGTACCTTATTTAAGAGATGTGAAAGATAGGGTATACCGGTTTATCCACTATTCACCTCCGGCATATAAATAAAATATTGAGTTTGATATGCCTAAGACTATGGATGAAGAAACAAGGAAGGATAAGTTGTGTTACCACTTGTTCAAACAAAGATCAGAGTTGAGAAGAAATTGGTAAAATAAAAAAATGAAAAGATGGATCAACGTAAGAAGGGATTCAAACCTTTTCCTTTTAGGAAAGGAACAAGAATTCATATTGATAATATTACAATTGAAAAGGATCAATTAATAGCAATGGGGTAAAGAGTATGATAAATTTGAGTGGGGGATGGAATAACAGCTAAAAACAAGTTAAATATTTGAGATGTAATGGACCTCACATATATAAAAATTGCCCACACAATCCTAATAGAAAGATGACACCTGTAAACATGCTACAGGAAGCTTCCACTGTTAATGATTTGTCTAGAAATATAGCTAGAAATAATGTTTCTTTGGAAGACAGATAGGAGGATCATCAATCCACCATGTTGGAAGTAGAAGGTAAAATTTCAAGCATGCATGTTTCTATACTTATCGATTCAGGATCTAGTCTAAGGTACATTGCACCAAAAATAATTGAAAAGTGTAAACTTGTAAAGGAAAAACAAAAAAAAGCATGGCTCGTATAGCTAGCTACATGGGTAAAAAGGAAGGTTACCGAAATAGTTAAAACTATAGATTATCTTTTAATGACATGGGTACCTCAGTTAATCTAAATGTACTTCATTTAGGTTCCTATGACATTCTGATAGGTATGGATTGGCCAGAATCCCATAATGCTGTCATAGAATGTTTGCATAAAAGTTTTGGTTATGTGGATGAGAAAGGTAAACATTACACGGTGAAGGAAATTTATAGACCTATATCTACTAGACAAATTTCAGTAGTACAAATTAAAAAGTATATCAGAAAATGGTTTCAACTTTATTCCATCAAAAGTAAAGAAATGGAGTTTGAAAAATCAGAAACAGTATTAGAACAATTTCCTATTTTAAGGGAATTTCAAGAGGTATTTCTTGAAGAGATACCTGGATTACCACCTAAGAAGGATTTAGAATTCAATATATATCTAATGCCAGGTTGAACACATGCATCCCAAACTCCATATCGCATGCCTACCCCATAATTGACAGAATTAAGGATGCAAATACAAGAATTATTAGACAAGGAATATATTCGTCCTAGTTTATCACCGTGGGGAGCACCTGTGTTATTCATTAAAAAGAAGGATGGAACTTTTAGAATGTGTATAGACTACACACAATTAAATAAGATGACGGTTAAAACAAATATCCTTTACCAAGAAGAGATTATCTGTTCGATCAGATTGGTGGAGCAAAGATATTTTCAAAAATTGATCTTAGGTGAGGATACCATCAAGTACAAGTAAAGGATGAACATATTCATAAAATTTCTTTTCAAACAATATATGGACATTATGAATTTGTGGTAATGTCATTTCGTTTAACAAATAACCCTGCAACATTTATGAACATGATGAATAATGTACTAAGTAAATTTGTGCTAGCATTTATTGATGATATCTTAGTATATTCCAAAAATGAAAAAGAGAATGAAGATCACATGCAGAAAGTTTTGAAGACATTAAAAGAACATCAGTTTTATGCAAAACTGAGTAAATGTGACTTTTATAAAAAGGAAGTACAGTACTTAGGACATGTTACATTTGAGAAAGGAATAGAAGTTATCATACTAAAATCAAGGCTATCCTCGAATGGTATGCACCAAAATATGTACTTGATATAAGCTCTTTCATGGGGTTAACTATAAATTACCGTAGATTTATAGAAAACGTTTCGAGAATAGCCCACCCTATAACAACTATCCAGAAGAAAAGTGACTGATTTATTGGGAGCCAACAATGTCAAGATAACTTTGATAAATTAAAATATCTATTGACAACAAAACCGGTATTAAAAATTGTTGACCCAAATAAATACTTTGTTGTGTACATTGATGCAAGTAAAGAAGGATTGGGAGGGGTCTTAACTCAAGAAGGTGTTGCAGCTGCAACTATTCTCCCCAAATTTCTTAAAATTTGGGCCCCTCCTCATGATTTAGCATTGTTTTTAATCGTTGGATCCTTTGAACCTTTTGGTCATGCTTTAGTGCTGGATGATTTTAAAGGATTGACTCTCGGCCTATTTTCGGAGGTTGCGTGTGTTTGAAATTGTTTGGGTCGCCGATTGTGAGTTTGGTTCTGCTGATGGATCTTTGAAAGGCCGTTGTTTCAGAGGTAAAATGTATTTTGACTGCTGTTGATTTTTTTAAAACTGTCCGAACAATCAATTTTGTGTTAATCAGGCATCATACTATGTTAAATCGGTGGCTACTGTCCATTTCCCTTCCGCCGTTGCAGCTCCCAAAGCAATTAAGCACCAGATGTGTAAAGCGCTCCGTTCGCCGATGTGTATCGGCCCTTTAGTCGCATGTTTATAACCTTTCTGCTTCCGCCATTGCGGCTCCCAAATCAATTAGCCACCTGACATGAAAAGCGCTCCACCGCCGATGCAGGTCGCTTGTCCGTGGTATTTTCCTTTTCCGCCGTTACGGTTGTGTGGATCAATCGACTTCCGATGTCAATGTCCTTCTGATTCCCAATTGGGAATTTTCCCGCCCGCCGGTTGCATGTCCGTAACCTCTTTCTCTTCCACCGTTGCGGCTGGGGCAGGGCTTTTAGCCTCCGATGCCAGTGCTCTGAACGTTCGATGAGTTCTCATTTCGTGTCGTGGGTGTTTTCCTTCGAACCCATAGTTAGACGAAGTAGTGGTGCCAGCGTTTGTTAAGCCTTGTGGTAGTAACACAGTACATGGACTTCTTAATGCTTAGCCTTTTAGTTGATATGGTTTGAATGCGATTCCAATGAATGATGCACGTCGTTTGATGGCAGGTGGTTTCCGGAGATTGGTCAAACTACTGCGGCGCAAAGGGAGACGGACCGTTTGGTGAAGGTAGAGCTGAAACCAGCAGGATTGCAAGGAGGAAAAGTGGATTAGAAGACAAAATCAAAAGCAAAAAAAGCACAGATCTGAAAGGTCCGACAATGACTCAGCCGATCATGAGCATGCGCAGAAAAGATGGAAAGAGGGATATGAAACGTTGGAAGAACCGAATAGTGACACGTTTGGGGGGAACCCAAGCAGTCTACTGTTTGTTTAAATATTTGAAAATGAGAATGAATAGGGGCTTTTTCCCTGGAAAAACTTGTAACTTGATGCTTGTAAGAGGAACTATTTCATTTTACAACCAGAGATTGCAAATTTTGCCTGTTGGAGGAAGTGCTGTGTGGAATATGTCAATGTGATTAAATGAGCAATGTTGAATGTGAACTATTTCGTTTTCAACTATGCCTCATTAGCTGTAAGAGCATTCTAATTTCTTGAACCTATGTTCTTGTCTGAATGTTCTTCGGTACCTTTATGACGTCTTTTCCACTATGAGTAATGGAATTTTTAACTATTGATGAGATATCTTATCATATATACTTTCTTCATGTTTATATGTTTGGTTATAAGAACAACTATCTGTGATTTGCCATAACACATGAACAGGGGTGCATTACTCATGAATGAATACCCAGCTCTCTAGAGATAGCTTAGTTAGTATTTATTTTCTTGCATGATTTGGATGCTTGTGAGTTCTAAGACGAGAGGTAAGAACCTACGCATCACATTGTGACTACTCTTTGCATCTTCATCACCTTGCATTGTTATTAGGCACTTGCATATCATACGTAAGTCGAAAAATACAAAATACACAGTGGACCGGGCCACAACCGGTAAAACCTTTGTTTTTGTTACTTGACCTACGGTAGCCGGACCGCAAACCGGACGGATTCCCTATACCAAACAGTCACAGGCTAATTGGGAACGTTGACTGGGGAGAATCCCTTGTTGTTGTTTCCTGTGAATTTCCAGGCCTCAACAGTTTTGGCGCTAGAAGGAGGGCCGCCAGCGCATGGCTGGCCGAGGAAAGCCGTTTTTTCGAGATTATTTTCACCGTAACAGTTCTGAAAGCAGTGGACTTCATAATCCAATTTCGGAAGGAAGGAATAGAGAACATCTATATTCTATTGGAAAGGAAGTTGTTAATGACCTGAGAAGACACACCAGGGCGTATGTAAACAAGATTGGAGGATTACCAATTATCCATGAATTTCTCAGAAGAAAGTATAAAAAGAAAGATCGTCCTATAGTAGAAGACTCAGTGCTAGTTGGAGACTGGGAAGAACTTGTAGAAACAGCCTTACAGGAAGTTGTACTACCTTTTAATCAAGAAGGCCTAGATACCCCTCACAGTTCTCCTGCTCACACTCCTATTATCTCACCTCCTTAATCTCCACCCAGACTCATGGCAGGAGTAAATTCTAATCCACCACCCAACCCACCAAATCCACCACCTGCCTGGAGAGCCAGATCACTTTTAAATCTAACGCCTCCGCTACATGATTTACCTCAATCCTTTGAAAAGATGCTGCCCAAATTCGACCCAAATGAGAAGATACTAGTAGATGATCACCTGCAAAGTTTTTACTTGGCGATAGAAGGGTTGAGGGCTGGGGAGTATGAGGATGTAGTTTGCAGACTATTTCCGGATACCCTTAAAGGAGCTGCAACATCATGGTATTTTGGGTTGCCTGCTAACTCTATCCCTGATTGGGATACCTTCGAGAGAATTTTCAGAAGTAAGTATGCGATTCAAAAGACTCATGCAGCCCTCATGAAAGGACTATGTGCCTTGAAGAAAGAGAGAAAGGAGAAGGTGCACAGTTTTACTCAAAGATTTGCAGCATGCCTCAAGAATTTTTCTAACGCTGACAAACCTTCGGACAAGGTCCTGATTGAGTATTATACCTCAGCTTTAGGCCCTGATTTGGCCATGTTTTCCAAAGGTAGGGCCAAGCCTACTTTGACGGAAACCTATGAAGAGGCAGAAATAGTGGAAGCTGAAAGAGAAAGTATCGAAGATTATCCCGAACAGTCAGGAGAGAAAGGTGGGGGAAGGAAAGCCTTATTGTTTACTAAGCCTAAGGAAAAGAAATCACCATATTATGAAAGTATAGCCAAAATGATGCAGAAGCTTTCTAATAAAATCATAGACTTGGAGAAAGAAAAGGAAGCACAAAAGTTCTATAAGCCCTATTATAAGAAAAGAGAGGATAACAATCAGTCTCAACCTCCTCCACACAATTATGCATCTATGAATTTAACAGAGGTAGGCATGGACAATTTTTGCACTTTTCACCAACAACCACACTCTGAAAAGAATTGTCCTCAATGGATAAAATTGGTGACGTTGGTCATGAATCAACTATTGGATTCTAGATTAACAGAAGAGGGAGATGAAGAAAGAAAAGAGAATACTACTTCAACGAAAGAACAAGAAGAGGAAACCATGGTTTTGTGGGGTTCTGTTTCGTTATTTGATGATGAAGAGGAAAAGAATCAGGGGTACAAGGACGTCATGGAAACCAACTTAGCAACAAGAAGCCAAGGGTCGGTTAAAGAAGACAGTCTCATACTCCCAAAGATTAAGAGGCTTCAGCAAAATGTTAAGAAATTTCAAAATAAATCCTTAGCTGATAAAATTCCAGAATTCACTATTACCAGCCAAGATCCTAAGCAGAATAATACGTTGGCTAAGCCAAATGAAGAAAATATGAATGCTGATAAACCTCATCCCATTGAACAGCAGATGGATTATAACGACGTGGAGGATTTAAAGAAGGTAAAAGTGAATGTTTCACTATTCGAAATGTGTAAAGTGCCGCAGCAAAAATAAATACTATTGAAAGCACTTGAAGCATCAGATGAGAGGCTTCCCATTGACAATCGGCCTGCAGAAGAAGAAGAAATCAGAGAAACCAACATTGGAGGTAAGTCTAAGAGCAAACATCCACCTTTCCTCCTCACATTTGAAATTTGTAATCACAACTTACATAATTGCATGGTAGACTCAGGGGCGTCAGTCAATGTCATGCCAATATCAGTCTGTAAAAGGATAAATGGGAAGCCTAAGCCATCCACTTGGAGAGTTGTCCAGTTGGACAGGACGGATGTAAAGGTAATGGGTGAGATGGAGGATGTCCTAATCCGCCTGTCATTAAATGATAAAGTGTGCCAAGTCATTAATATCGTGGTGGCAGATATACCAAACGCTTATAGTCTTGTTTTGAGCAGAGATTGGTTAGCAAAACTGAACGGATATTTTTCCTCTGATTGGTCACATCTGTGGTTGCCGTATAAAGGAAGTCTGAACCAAATTAAGATTTTGATGGAGCCTCACATGAAATATAACGTTACTCGACTTGAGGAGAAGAATGAACCAGTGGATTCTGTGTTGGGAAATTAGTTTATTGAGTTGGAACCAGGAAATTACCAAGCAGAAGAAGCCAGCAATACGTCAGACACCCAGCCTGATCTCCTTCGATTCTCACAAGCTGATGAAATCGACTGTAAAATAGTAGATTTAGAAGTAGGAATAGATTCACATTCATTAGTTAGTGATTTTTGGACTTTGTTTTTTGATGGCTCTAAGACGTTAGAAGGGTCAGGGGCCGGTTGTGTCCTGATCGACCCCCAGAAGAATAAACATTTTCTTTCATGTAGATTAGAGTTTGAATGTATGAATAATACAGCTGAGTATGAAGCGCTGGTGCAGGGCTTAAGGAAAGCGATTGAATTAAAGGTAAGTAATCTAAAAGTTTTTGGAGACTCTGAAATTATTGTGAAACAAATCCGGAATCAAATACATTGTGTTTCCCCTCACTTGAAGGCTTACCAAAATGAGGTATGGGACCTACTTAAATGTTTTAATACATTCAATATTATCTCAATTCCAAGACTTAAAAATGCAGCAGCTGACCTGTTGGCCACATTGGCCGCTAGGCTGGTACCTACTAATAATCGATGCTCTGTTGAATTTCTTTTCAGGCCCTCAGTACCTGATATGATTACCAACCTACGAGTGTTCGATGATGACCAACAGATTATAGAATGTTTAACAAATGACGAAGTATTTAAAGGAGCAATTATAGATGATGAAGAACATCAAGCCAAGCTGAAGTATGATAATTTCATCCCTAAAGGAGTCAGAATGTTAGAAAGAATGTTCGATTTAAATGAGAAGTTCAGAAGACTGGCCAACATGAAGACTCACAGCTCATCTTTACAGTTCGAGCTAATAAATTTAGGGACTGAGACGAATCCTAAATTTGTGAATCTTGGCAAATGTTGTTCACCAGCAGAAAGAGATAAGTTCATCAGTCTGTTTAAACAATATAAAGATGTTTTCGCCTGGACATACGAATATTTGAAAACATACGACACCAGCATCATTAAGCATGTTGTCCCCATCAAAGCCGGTGTCAAGCCATATCAGCAACCTTTAAGAAAAATGCATCCAAAATTGGAACCGCTGATTCAGAGTGAAGTGAAGAAATTATTGGATGCTAGATTAATTTTTAAGGTCAGACACTCTGAGTGGGTATCAAATCTGGTACGAGTGAGGAAAAAATCTGGAGAAATCAGACTATGCATGGATTTCAGAAATTTAAACCATGCTTCAGATAAGGATAACTATCCTGTGCCACCCATGGAGCAATTGCTACAAATGGTCTTAGGTTCTGAACTGTTTTTGTTATTAGACAGTTTCTCTGGCTACAATCAAGTATTAGTAGCCGAAGAAGACAGATTGAAGACAACATTCAGGACCAAATGGGGAACCTTTTCCTACAGAAGGATGCCCTTTGGGCTTATAAATGCTGGAGCAACGTTTCAGAGGGCTATCGAGATAGCTTTTCGTGGATTGATTGGCCGTAGTGCTGTAGTATACCTTGATGATATTACGATATTCTCAAAGAAGAGAGAAGAGCACGTGTTTCATTTAAGGCATATTTTTGAACGCTGTCGGAAATATGGCATCTCGCTCAATCCCAATAAATGTGTGTTCGCTGTCACGGAGGGCAAATTGCTGGGTCATATAGTTTCAAAGAAAGTAATCTCTATAGATCTAGAAAGAATTAAGGGAATTGAACAGATCCCGTTGCCCCATAATAAAAAAGGGATGCAATCATTTATGGGAACTATAAACTTCGTACGAATATTTGTGCCTGATTTCGCTCAGATTGTCAAGCCGCTGCAGCAGATGGTGAAGCAAAATGCACAATTCAAGTGGACTGAGATTGAGAAGAATGCTTTCAGCAAAATTAAAATTGCGGTTGCACACGCGCCCCCCTGAAAATCCCGAATTTCGATAAAGACTTCATTCTGTATACCTTTGCATCCGATGATTCGCTAGCAGCTGTGCTTACGCAAAAGCAAGATGGAGGGGATGAATTCCCAATATATTTCATGAGCACGGGTCTACAAGGGGCCGAATTAGATTACCCAGTCATTGATAAACAAGCTTACGCAGTATTTAAAGTAGTAAAGCAATTCAGGCCTTATATCTTAAAAAATCGAACCAAGGTGATCATCCCCTACCTAGCTGTAAGGTCCCTTCTTATACAGAAGGAGTTAGGAGAAAGAAGGGGAAACTGGGTAACAACTCTTCAAGACTACGACCTTGAATTCAAGAAAGCCTCTATAGTTAAAGGATAAGGTTTGTGCAAACTGATGACTGAAAATGGAAAAAATGAAGAACACGCCTGGGAGGATGAAGCCGAATTACATGTAATGGAGGTTTGTCCTTTGTTTACAGCTCCCGAGTCTTGGTATAGAGACCTCATGCATTACCTGCAGGCAGGGCTATTGCCAGAACATTGGAATTCTAAGCAAAGAAGAGCATTGCGTCTTAAATCAGCTTCCTATCAAATTGTTGAAGGAGTATTATTCAGAAAAAATTATGACGAAGTTCTTCTGAGATGCTTAGAGAAAGAATATGCAGAAAAAGTAATGATAGATTTGCATGATGGGCCTGCTAGGGGACATTATTCAGGGGATACTACAGCCCACAAAATCCTCAGAGTCGATTACTATTGGCCTACACTCTTCAAATATGCGCACGCACATGTCAGGAAGTGTGATATTTGCCAAAGGTGTAGTGGGAGACAACCTAAAGCAGCAGCACCCCTAAAGCCTGTGATGATCATGGAGCCATTCGAGCAATGGGGGTTGGATATCATTGGAGAAATAAAACCAAATTCCTCCCTACAACACAAGTACATTCTGACCGCGACCGATTATTTCACTCGCTGGGTCGAAGCAGTCCCACTGTGCAAAATAAATCAAGACGAGGTCATCACCTTCCTGCAGGACCACATCATGACCAGGTTTGGAGTTCCAGTTTCGTTAGTTTATATGTACTTTTCATCAATTAAATTAACTGCTTTTGCTCATGATAAAGGGATAAAATTGCATTATTCTACTAATTACTCTCCACAAGGAAATGGCCTGGCTGAATCCACTAACAAAAATCTGATTAGAATTTTAAAGAAGACTATGATAGAAAACCAGAGGAGCTGGCACTCAACGCTACCAAACGCCCTTTGGGCCGATAGATTCACCCCAAAGTCTGCAATAGGATTGTCACCATATACCCTTGTGTATGGTAAAGAAGCCATTCTCCCCCCCAATATCATGCTACCATCCTCCATGATAGCTCAAGAGTCCAGAGGGTCGAAGAATGAAGTTTTGCAGATGAGGATATGCAATCTTCTGAAAGTAGAAGAGGCTAGATCTAAAGCCAGAGAATGCTTTAAGCAACAGCAGGATTTAATAAAGAGATGGTTCAACAAACATAAATCTGGAACAAAAGGATTTGAAGTGGGAGACTTAGTCCTCAAATGGGATCACCCCCATGATGAGAAAGGAAAGCATACTAAATTTCAGCAGTTGTGGGTAGGCCCTTTTCAGATTGCGGCAAAGCTTGGCCCTTCTACTTATAAATTACAAGATCTATAGGGGTGGGAAGAGAACTTACCAGTAAATGGTTTGGTTCTCAAGCCTTATTTTTCTTGAGTTTCTTTGAGTTCTTCTGTCTTGTATATAAATAATCTGTTTGGTTGTCTTTTGAGTCATGTTTTTCAGTTTGTTTTAGTTTAAGTTTATTGATTTCAATAAAGGGAACGAACCTGCGGTTGCATAGGGAACATCAAAATTTTTGGGAATGATAAACATTTTTGGGTATTAGACTATGTGTGCTAATTGTCTAAAAGAACTTCTTCTAGTTTAGCAGTTTTCTCGAATAGCTCTGTGTGCATCGAAGTCTTGCTTAACCCCTGTGAAATAAACTGGATTCAAAAAGTCTGAAATACTATGTTGAGGCTCCATCCACATGACACTTAAAATGTTCTAAGGGGCGACAGCAGAGGACCCATGGAAAGGAGCAAGGTGAATAGTATATTAAATATAAATGATCCCATGCCAAGAAATGAATGCCAAAAGGTAAATAAGAGTAAAAAACTCCTATGAAAGCATCATACATCAAAGCAAATGCTGAATCATAAGTACTAAATTGCTGAAAGTTCCTCTCCGTCCGTGAGCTGAAACATGAAGTACATCGCTCACACAAAAGGACACTATGGGATAGAGGAGCCTGAATTAAAATTTAGAAAGAAATGCATGCAGGAGGACTCATATGAAAAGGGGCAAAAGTCCAAAAGCACAAAAAGTGCTAAAGTGGCATGGCAATGAGGAACAAATGAATATTTATGTTTACCATATGCTACAATCTTGTGGTGTCCAAGCTATCAGCTACCTGAAGAAAAAAGTAATAATGAAACTCATCCTCTCGCCTCGACATAGTTATCTGGACTTGAAAATCTTGTTTTCCACTTTCCCAAATTGGACTATCATCAATGATTAAAGGTACACACTTCTGTCATTTGAGAAATCCAGATAGCTGGAAGAATTCAATAGATGCATTCGTTGTTAAATAGTCTGTTACTCAAATAATAATCGCCCAGAGATCTAGGTTCACCAGGTAATCGTCAATTGTTGCAGCTGCAACCGTTCTACCCAAATTTCTTAAATTTTGGGCCCCTCCTAATGATTTAGCGTTGTTTTTAATCGTTGGATCCTTTGAACCTTTTGGTCATGCTTTAGTGTTGGATGATTTTAAAGGATTGAGTCTCGGCCTGTTTTCGGAGGTTGCGTGTGTTTGAAATTGTTTGGGTCGCCGATTGTGAGTTTGGTTATGTTGATGGATTTTTGAAAGGCTGCTGTTTCGGAGGTAAAATGCATTTTGACCGCTGTTGATTTTTTTAAAACTATCTGAACAATCAATTTTCTATTAATTAGGCGTCATACTATGTTAAATCGGTGGATGCTGTCCATTACCCTTCCGTCGTTGCGGCTCCCAAAGCAATTAAGCGCCCGATGTGTAAAGCGCTCTGCTCGCCGATGTGTATCGGCCCTCTAGTCGCATGTTTATAACCTTTTCACTTCCACCGTTGCGGCTCCCAAATCAATTAGCCACCCGACGTGAAAAGCGCTCCGCCGCTGATGCAGGTCGCTTGTCCATAGTCTTTTCCTTTCCCGCCGTTGCGGCTGTGTGGAGCAATTGGCTTCCGATGTCAATGTCCTTCCGATTCCCGATTGGGAATTTTCTCGCCCGCCGGTCGCATGTTTGTAACCTCTTTCTCTTCTGTTGTTGCGGCTGGGGCAGGGATTTTAGCCTCCGATGCCAGCGCTCTGAGCGTCCGATGAGTTCTCGTTTCCTGTCGTGGGTGTTTTCCTTTGAACCCATAGTTAGACGAAGTAGTGGTGCCAGTGTTTGTTAAGCCTTGTGGTAGTAACGCAATACATGGCCTTCTTAATGCTTAGCCTTTCAGTTGATATGGTTTGAATGTGATTCCAAAGAATGATGGACGTCATTTGATGGCAGGTGGTTTCTGGAGATTGGTCAAACTGTTGCGGCGCTAAGGGAGACTGACCATTTGGTGAAGGTAGAGCCGAAACCAGCAGGATTGCAAGGAGGACAATTGGAGTAGAAGACAAAATTGAAAGCAACAAAAGCGCATATCTGAAAGGTCCGGCAGTGACTCAGCTGATCATGAGCATGCGCAGAAAAGATGGAAAGAGGGATATGAAACGTTGGAAGAACCAAATAGTGACATGTTTGGGGGGAACCCAAGCGGTCTACTGTTTGTTTAAATATTTGAAAATGAGAATGAACAGGGGATTTTTCCCTGGAAAAACTTGTAACTTAATGCTTGTAAGAGGAACTATTTCGTTTTACAACCAGAGACTGCAAATTTTGCCTGTTGGAGGAAGTGCTGTGTGGAATATGTCAATGTGATTAAATGAGCAATGTTGAATGTGAACTATTTCGTTTTTAGCTATGCCTCATTAGCTGTAAGAGCGTTCTAATTTCTTGAACCTATGTTCTTGTTTGAATGTTCTTCGGTACCTTTATGACGTCTTTTCCACTATGAGTAATGGAATTTTTAACTATTGATGAGCTATCTTATCATATATACTTTTCTTCATGTTTATATGTTTGGTGATAAGAACAACTATATGTGATTTTCCATAACACATGAACAGGGGTGCATTACTCATGAATGAATACCCAGCTCTCTAGAGATAGTTTAGTAAGTCTTTATTTTCTTGCATGATTTGGATGCTTGTGAGTTCTAAGATGAGAGGTAAGAACCTGCGCATCACATTGTGACTACTCTTTGCATATTCATCACCTTTCATTGTTAATTAGGCACTTACATATCATACGCAAGTCAAAAAATACAAAATACACGGTGGACCAAGCAGCAACCGGTAAAACCTTTGTTTTTGTTACTTGACCTACGGTAGCCGGACCGCAAACTGGATGGATTCCCTATACCAAACAGTCACGGGCTGATTGGGAACGTTGACTGGGGAGAATCCCTTGTTGTTGTTGCCTGCGAATTTCCAGGCCTCAACAGAAGGTCATGTAATATGTTATGAATCTCGGAAATTAAAAGAGCATGAAAACATTGTGTAGTACATGCTATGGGAATTGGCAGCTATCATTCATGCCCTAAATATCTGGCAACACTATTTGATAGGAAATAAATTTGTGTTACTAACAAATAACATTTGATTAAAATATTTATTTGATAAAAAAACATTGAATGCTTGCCAAGCCAGGTGGCGTGCATTCTTGAGCGAGTATGATTTAGAAATTAAACACATAAAAGGGAAGGAAAACATAGTGGAAGATGCATTAAGTCGACAACAACATAAAATACATTTGGTGCTAATTAGTGATTATGAATATTAATTCAATTTTTTGTTGAAGGAAGCATCAAACGATGACGAACAATATAAACCTTGGGTGGAAAAGTGTAACCAGTAAAATTTTGAAACTGAAGAAAGTCTGTATCATATTGATACACAAGGGTTTCTACAATTCAAAACTTGAATTTATGTGCCTAACCAATATAATTTAAAGCAAATCATCTTTATAGAATTGCATGATACTCCATATGCAGGACACCCTAGATATCAGAAATTTATAACAGCTTTAAAGAAATATTTTTATTGTCCAAATATGAAGAGACAAGCAACATAGTATGTGGCTCAATGTTTTACGTGTCAACATGTTAAATCTATTCACCAACACTGAGCCGTATTACTGCAGCCTATACCTATACCTGAATGAAAATGAGAAACTATAACTATGGACTTTATTACAGGGTTAGCAAGAAAAAAGAAGCAGGATGATTACATTATGGTTGTAGCAGACAAATTATGTAAAGCAACTCATTTTATACCTGTAAAGTCAACTTATAAAGCTATAAATATTGCAGATATATTTATGAAAGAGATCTTTAGAATACATGGAATTCCAAAACTAGTTATTACATATCGCGATGCTAAATTCAATTCAAGATTCTACATGACATTATTTAAGGGTATGGATACAAAATTAAATTTCAGTACCACTTACCATCCACAAACAGATGAACATACTGAGCGAGTGAACCGGGTCCTTGAGGACATGTTAAGAATGTATGTGATGAATCAACCAAGCAAATGGGAGGATTGTATTCAGTTGCTAAAATTTGCATATAACAATAACTATCAAGCATCCCTCAAAATGAGTCCTTTGAGGTATTGTATGGTAGGATATGTAAAGTACCTTTGAGTTGGGGAAATATAGAGGATAGGATGGCATTAGGACTAGACATGATGGAACAAATGGAGGAGATGGTACAACAGATAAAACAAAATATAAGAGAAGCACAAGAAAGACATAAGAGTTCATACATAAGAGTTATGCAGATAAAAAGAAGACAAATAAAGAACACAAATTAGGAAAACATGTGTTCCTAAGAGTCAAACCAAAGAAAATCAAGCTAAGAGCATGACTTTATGCAAAAAATACACTCAGATATGTGGGACCTCTTGAAATTTTGTCTAGAATAGGGCATGTAGCTTATCAGTTGGCCTTACCTCCTTCTATAAGAATTCATGATGTTTTCCATATTACTTTATTAAAATAATATGTTGCTGATCAATCTCATATTATTAATTGGTAAAATGTGTAGGTGGAGCAAGAGGGTGACTTCCACACGGAACCAATGTGCATTCTCAATAAGAGATAAATTTATCTTTGGAAGTAGACTATTGTACAAATTAAAGTACAGTGGAAACATTATTCAATAGAAGAAGCTACCCGAGAAAGAGAAGAGACCATGAGAAAAAAATTTCCTACTTTGTTTCAAGAATTTAATGATACTAAATAAGCACTGAGGATAGTGCTAAGTCTTAAGTAGGAGAGGATTGTAATACCCCCTTGTTACATTTTGATGTGATATTTTTATTTACATATTTTGGAACAAGTGAGTTAAATTTTATATATAAATATAAATATGAAATTGAGAGTTTTAACATCTATACTATTAATTGACAAAAACTGAGGTTTAAAATAGTTATCAAATCCTCAACATTCTTTACGAAGACAAGTGGCTAGTACTAAATGTGAGTTAGTTAATTTTCTATAAAAGTATTAGGCGAAGGAAAGAATGCATGCAAACAAATGAATGATAGAAAGTAAATTACTCGAGGAAGAAAAGAGCTTCCAGAGATCACAAAGGCGAAGGATCTATTGAATGTAATTATGTAATAGCGTAAAGCTTCCAGAGAGCATCTATGGGATGTTAGGATATATACCATGTTCTGGGGTAAATAACTCCTAGTTACTAGTGGCAACTTGAAGCTGCAGGAAAACTATTTTAAACCTCACGGTTTAGGAAAGGGGGTGGAACTGTGCAAGTCTACACACTTGAATTTCCCGTGGCTGAATGGAGTATCGTTGTTAAAGCTACAATTTGCTATATATAGACATATATGTTTCTTCAAACCCAACTTTAATTTATTACAAATACAAACAGGTTTTTGATAAATAATTCTTTACAATTCTACCTATGTATTATTTGGTTACATACTACGAATGATAGAATAAATATGTTAATAGGTTATTCACAACCTTCTTTAATATTTATTTCATTTTTTTGTATACTTACGAATGATGAAGGAAATATGCTAATGAATTAGCTCACTCTCTGTTAAATCTTTAAAGTATCAGTAGGAATCTTCGACATTGTGTAGGAAAGTGAATACATAAAGAAGTTGTATGATAAACAATGGAAAAAAAAATGTTAATATTTTCTTCAATATCATTACCTTACATGCCATTAATAGAGATAGTAACAAAAAAACCCTAAGCACACAAAATTTTTCGAATAGAGACCCTTTAGGTAAAATATAAAGAATAAACTCATAACTAAATTATTAAGGAAATTAAACCTTGGTATTCCAAACCCTAATTAAAAACAAAGTAAATACTATTATGAAATGATTAAAAATGAGTCAACTATTATATAACATTCCATGACGCAATGCCATAAATTTTACAACCCATTCACTTGGAACCATGTTACTGTCCAGGTGGAATAATTGTTCACAAAATTCAGTCAAAGGAGAAGCTATAGAGAGATGAATAACTTACAAAATGAGCTGACATAATGTGATTTTAAACCCTATCTAAGTATCAAGAGGTTTTAAACATAACAGCTACAAATTGATTTGAATGGTTTAAGAGAATTAAAATAGCAACTACTGAGATTCTTTCCACAACGACCATTAAAACCAGTGACAGAGCTGAACCGACCACTGACTTTAAAACTGAATTATTGCATAATCAAGCCAAAAATATCATCAAGAAGTTTTTTTATCGATGAAGGGCCCAAAACACGAAGCGAGAGTTTAAACAATACCTTACGCTTTTAAAACGCCCAAATTGACAAGCAACCATTTCATTCTTCCACTGTAAACAACGTGGGCCTTTCTCTCTCTGTACACAACGCATTTTAGAACAGGGTTAATATATACATAATCAAACTTGAAAAGGAATCTCAACAGTTGAAGCTTTAACTCTTGCAAGTAAAGTTAGAAACCTTTCTCAAAATCCTTCGATAAAAAAAAAATTATTTGGTTTTTGTTGATGTGTAGGTTGGTATGTTACAACTATATACATTATTATGAATACATTTTCCACTATTTTAAAAATACAATTTCCTAGACTATTTTTTTTTTTAAATTTAAAATTAAATTAATTAACTTGATTAAAACTATTATCTTGTTTAAATTTAAAACTAAATTGATTTATAAAATTTTGAAATATTAAAAAAATAAGGCATATTATATTAAAAATTATAATATTAATTCTAATATAAATTTCAAATACATTTTAATGCATTTCTACAAATATAATTCAATATACTATCATTTTAAACTATTCTAAAAGCAAACAAGCTATTCTAAAAATAAATACATATTATAGTCACCATATTGATTAAAATGATTGATAAGATAAGAGTTTTGAATATAAATAATTTGATTAAGTTTTAACTCAAAGACATTAAGTAAATTAAAAATTTACACTCTAGATTGTTGGATTCTTGTTTAATAGATATGTTTAATCATTCTCAATATAAGTAATGTAGAAATTTGACATAAGCTAACCATAGTGAATGTGACCATGGCATATAATCATTGAAGAATTTCACAATCCAACATAACTCTTTAGAGATTTCACAATGAAATGTAACCCTTCAGGAATTTTGCAAGTTTGATCCCACCTAGATGAATGCCACAATGCAAAAAAAACCATTACGAATAAAACAATGGACATACCAGTTTACAAACATTTCAACGCTACACAAAGTCAACTAAATTCAACCAAGATGTATGTCACAATATTTGTAACACACCTCAAAATTCGTAATAAAAAAAATTAACATGCAACTAACTAGTGAGTAATTTATAATTCTTAACAAGAAGATTACTCATGTGTTAAGTTAATGATGCTTTTTCATGTATTTAATCTCCCTTTTCTTCTTACTATGCCAGGTTTCGTCGGTGGAGGTAATGGCCGACTCCATCCATATCGTTCAACTACACCCCAAGGTGAGGTTTTACAACTTCCCTACTTTCATTTTAATAGTTTTACTAGGGATATAATAGCCCTAAGGATTGGGAGACAATACCATATTATTGATCCCATACATTAATGTAATAAGGTTTTTATTAGAGGTTTAAATTCCATAGGCCTTGCCATAGCCTAAGCTCATGGTATACAATGTAAAGTGTAAAGGATAAAGTCCTTACCATAGTGTAAAACCCTTCGTTGATTTATGAAGAAAAGGTTATATTATAAAACAAGGTTTTTGGCATATTCTAATTGAGCATGATGCTAACATGGTCTACAACATGGTTTGCATTATAATATTAAGTTTGTTAGTTTGATGTTTAAATCCAAGGTTCAAGCTTGATTGATAATTTCGATAATACTTGCTTACAGTTTTCCTTTTAGTTATTTATCCATTTTTTACTGTAACTTAATCTTTTTTCATGTGGAAGAGCGTTGTAGAGGAAGGCGACATGGTCACCTCCTCGAGGACTGTGTTTTATGACTCCCAAGTAAAACAAAGCGAAACTGTATCTCTATTTTCAAAAATCATACGGTTTGATTCAACAAAAGTACCCACCGTTTCTTACAACTGGCGTGGTTTGTTGCAGGGACTTAAGCCTGAGATTAAGGAGTCGAGAGGAAGCCTTAGCTCTACACAATATAAGTTAAAGGGTCCCATTTTTTTTTTTATTCTAACCCTGTGGGGTTATCTTTTTAAAGGATAGACGGCTCACACCCTTCTCTGCTCACACATATGTTTGAAGCATGTTTAAAAAATAGATTACTTGTATTTAGAGTTGTGGGTTTCGTAATGGATTGTCTTACTACTACATCTCTCATCATGTAGATTAATATGTTTAGGGTTATTTAAACAATGGTGTAGGCCATCGTTGATGGTCTTGCAACCACACATTGTATACATTTAAAAAAAAATATTTACTACATAATGGAAACGACCCTTAGGGTCTCTCTTGAAAATATAGTCTAGGGTTATCCTTTTCTTATAGGATTCCATCCTTCGATGGTATTATGACCATGCATAAGTTTTGATAAGAAACGTCTTATGAATTAAATATTATCTCTCCCAATGAGAATAATAATGATATTGATATTATTATTGTTGACCCGTAAGAGGGTTTAAAAATGGTTTATGCATCTATGTTTATCTACTGTGAGTTGTGTTTATTTTTGTTTATAATGGAAGCCATTAGTATGGAGTTACTTCCATAATATTTAAACTTGATACAACCCATTGGTTCTTATGATTTTTGTGGTGTAGATAAATTACCTCTTACTGTATAAAAGCTTGACAAAGAGCATAATGGACTTACAACTGGTCTTTGGAATTGACATACTTGCATATGCACTTTGTTTGACTTGCAGATCTACGATCTGGTTATGCTATTAGTGGAGATCCATAGAGGATTGTTTAGATAATTTAAATATTATTCAGAGTTGTCCCATAGGTGATTATTGGTATAATATATATACTATATATGGTTATTTACTAAGATATCATTATCGTGTAGATGAATAATTTGTATGAGATATGTCCTGTATATAAATATAACTCTATGTCTATAGATGAATTTGATTCTAGGATTGGAAATGAACTAGATGGTAAATTAGACTCTTAGTTCATAATCATTTAATATTGATTATATTATGTAATTTTTATAAATAAAAGATATTTTTAGCTAAATCCGTCCTAATATGGAATTATCAAGACTTAACTACTAACCATAGGAATATTTGTTTATCCTAACGTACTAGAAGGATTAAACTTCAGACTTGGAAATTAATGAAAAGGAAATGAGTATAGAGATATATTAAAAACTAAATTGGGTAATATAGGCATGGTTAGCGTACAACATGAATATCTAGTTTGCTAATATAATCAATATGAATACTGATATGTAACAATTATGCATTCTAATTAGATACATGCTCGATCCTTAATATATACAAAGGAATAAGTGATTTCCATTAAAAATAAATATGTGTGATTCTTAATTAACATAGAAATCTATCCTTAACTAGTTTTAACATATAAGAATAGGACAAGAAACCTCGCATCACTGTTGGGGAAAAATAGAGGTGGAATATCTGTTCCAACCAACCAACTCCTAGAGCAGCCAAATCACTTGCTCCAGAATCCTCGAGCGTGTTCATTGAACCAAAAGAGAAAAATCCACTTAATGCACCATCTATTACATTATCAGATTCAACCCCCATCCAATGCTAAAATCCTGCTTGCTAATGGACATACTATTATATAGAGTTTTTTCTAGGAATTGGTCATTTATGAGCATCCTTCTCTTTAACACTCAACTAGGAGTTATGACCTGATTTTTGGGGATGATTCCTCCTGCATCTTGAGTTCTAACTCGGTAGCTTTAGCCATTTGTATTTTCCTCTTATGGGTCAGCAAAAACTTGTCAACAACTATTCGACTTCTATCCCCTTTAGAATTTTTTATCAATAAAGAATAAATCATTACAAATGTTTTTTTTTTTACTTTCTGTAAAAAATATTAAAAGTAATAATAAAGTAATTTCAGCAGAAATTTATAATAAATTATTAATTTAGGTGTGTTACATACACCTCCCCTTAGACGATAACACCATCCTTGGTGTTACTAACTTTGTTCTTTATTCTTCCATTTCTTCATCTTGGAATAGGACTTGATATGACTCCCACATAACACTTTCGAGTTCCCAAGTGGATTCTTCCGGAGTAAGGATCTTCCATTGCATTTTGACTTGTCCAATGGTACGATTTTGAACTAAAATTTAGACTCCTGTTGAGAATACACTTCGGTCCCACCTAGAACTCTCCTTCGGATTTCACCTAGATCACATTCCAATTGATCACATGAGTAGCATCATGAATATATATTTTTAAAATAGAAATGTGAAAACATTATGCATTTAATAGTGGGTGGTAGGGATAACTAGTACGCAACTGACCCTACTTTACCCAAAATTTCAAAGTATCCGCAATACTTAGGCGACAACTTTGAATACTTTCCCAATCTCAAAGAACATTTCTTGGGATTTACCTTGATGTACAAATCCTCACCCACCTGGAATTCACTAGGAGTTCTTTTTAGGCCAACATAACTTTTCTACATGTCTTGGGAAGGATTTGTGTATATTAAGGATTTTTAGAGTATAATAACCAACCAAGAAACCTTAAAACCTTGGAAGGTAACTTTTTATTTCTTGTTTGATGGTAGCCTTGAAAAGGTAGAAATACTCTCTCAGAGAATCTATTAGGAGAACAAAATTAAAGTGTGGCAACAATGATGTTGCAGATTGTAACCTATATAATGAAATAAATGTCACGGGATGTGACCCTTTTGGTGGACGTAGCCCAAGGATTGGGTGAACCACGTACATTGTGTCTGTCGCATTTTCATGCGTCTAAATGTTTTACTTTCCTCATATTATTTTGTACATATGACACTATTCTACAAATGGATTGTAGTACTGTAAAAGAATGTTAGTGTTATCCCAATGATTTCTTGTATGCTTAGTAGGTCATGTTTAGGGAACTATGATGATTTAATACTTATGGTTATGAATAATATCTTAGGGGATTTACATTAAATAAGATTGTCATCAAGGGACTAAAATGTTGTACAATTGAAGGTTATAAGATATGCTATTGATATGAATGAAAGTGCATCTCACATGATTCATTACTTAGAAATAAACAATGAATAGTCCATCGAATCGATCTCTTCTACTTAAGAGGATGATAGCCCAACAACTAGGTATCTTGATGATGGATATAGGGTGGCTAAAGATTTACCTAAATAAATAATTAATCCCTGAAGAGAGATCCATATTGTTAGTCGAAGGTTAACGTAGATGAAAATGTGGTTAAAAGAACATTGGGGTATGTTATCAAATGATAGGTTAATTCCTACACCTAAGTATTCTTCCATTGATGGGATTACGTAATCATGTGAATGCCAAAAGGCATAATATGTTGTTTAGTTATGTTATCAATAGGAATCCTAGTAAATTGGATGTAAAGTGCATGTTTGGTTTCTGAAGAGGAGGATGGATGTAAATTGTTGAAATATTGTTTTACCATGTGCGTAGTTTTGACATTATCAAATTTGATTGGAAATGCTTCATTCAAATGCCATGTAAAATATGACACTAACATGATTGGCTCCTTTTGTAGTAATAGTGAAACAAAAATTTTACCCCTTTTTCACACATAATGGCACTGAGGTATAAGGGGTATGTTACAAATGGTATCAGAGCCAGAGTTGAAGCACTTGGGCCTATTTGAGCTCCAAATGCTCCTACATATTTTTTTTTAGGAACTAACAATTGAGTTTTGCTTTGTGATAACAAAAATAAACAAGTTCACATTGTTGTGCAACACAGGTACCTAAAGATGTACCAAACGCAGATATTTATTGACCTTGTAGTTGTGTAGGAAAAGGTGGAACATCTTCTAAATATCACAATGGAGATGTCCCATTACTTCTGCCACTTCCATGTCAGGCCCGACGACATAAGTACATAGTTATCTTGCTTTTTCCTTGATTACTTTCGAAGAGGTTTTGTGGATGGCTAAGACGATTGCTTTGTCTCTATTTGAATTGCACAAATAAAGGTTAGTGGTGTTATAGCTACCAATACTAAAATTATATAAAATATAAAACACCTCTTTACATTTGGAATTTCATATAAACCAGGAACAAATAATTGCACTAAATCATATGGATACATCAATATATGTTAGTCGAATGGCTACGATTGCATATAGATGTTGGTAATGGAATATTTTGGTTGAGGTGCATGACTAATTATATCCAAAGCAAATTTATTGATTGAGCATTTAGATCAAAGGTAGAGGAGGTAATGGTTCTCAAGATTTGGGTCCATTAGTTCGAACAAAACCCTTTCACCTATATGTATGCACATAACTAGCATATGACATTGGGCCCTAAAAGCATATGTCATAGGGAAGAATCATGTTTTGTTATTCTTAATCTAGTCTGGCTATCATGAACTAATAAATATGGTAATGGTTAGTTGTTACACATATTAAATGAATGATGAGATAAGTGAATGCTACTCGGTTTCTAAACCTGTGTGTAACAGTAAATTCACAGAAAGTGAATGTTAAATTCCTTATCAGAAGTTGTTGATTAACTTGTGAATGTTTAATACCATTAGAATACTAAGTGGATGCTAAGTGAGGGTAGGACTTGAATTTCAGAGTTGTTGGGAAGAGAATTTAGGTTAGCTACAATAATACTAATGCTATAATGTATCCTTTACATATAATTATTATTGTACAAAGAATTGGTATTATTGATCTCTTATACCTTTTCACAAGAACGACAACATTCCTTATAGTATTTCTTCAAGAAAAGGGAACTAGACGGCTTATGAACTTGGACTACAATTCAGCTAAGGTAAATAGAATGATGTGTTGTGCCTAGTGTTACTTGTTGTATAGAAAGAGTGCAACTATATAAAGGCTTGCATTCTGATGAACTAGAAAAGTTGTAAGATATGACATAAGTAGTTGAGATATGAAATTTTGGTTTACCTTGAATTACTAATGTTATTGGAATTTTCGTGTCCCTAGCATTGCCACACAGGAATGTGGTGTAAAGTTGGAATATTATTTCACTAGCAATTATCCAAATATAGACGAGTAAGGATGTCTAAAAGAAATTGATAATGAAAATAATGAATTGATGAATGTTGTATAATGTTATATGCTAACATTGCAGGATATGCTAGGAACACTATCAGTCAGAGTTAACTGTTAGAAAAATATTCACCGCCGTAATTAATGAGGTTAAGTATGGGTGATGTTTTACTTATTATAATTGTTGAATTTCGAGGTTTTATGAACCATGGATTAAGTATGGATGATGTTTTTTATATACCGAAATTGTAGGCTTCACCAAGATTGTGACCATTGCGGTATATAAATCCGCCTATGTATATAAGTTGCGCTCAATTACTCAGAAATGATTAAGGAGAAATTTCTCCAGATTAATTAAAGGGTTATATAACTCATGAATGATGATTATAATCGCTACAACTTATGAAACTCTAATGACTAATTAATGAAATTTTGGCTCATTGATAGGTGCTTTGACTAACTATGTAGCCGACTCCCTAATCGGGTCAATGACGGAAAAGTCATGCTAAGCACCAAGAAGTGTGTGTTATGAATTGTCAAAGTTGAATATGAACAAGGGAAAATTGAATGTTGCGGGAGCACAATGGTGTTAGGCAAGTGATTTCCACATGAGCACATTGGTGTTAGGCATATATGCTGCAGGAGCACAATCATTGTTAGGCAAGTGGTTGCCGTGGGAGCACATTGGTGTTAGGCATATTGTGTGGCAAGAAAATTGATAATCTAACTATTCCTTTCTTTTCTGGACACTAGCCAAGCTGGGTGGAGAGGGGATTTTTGGACTCAAGCAAGGAGGCTTGGGGAAAATCATGAAGGAGTATGATCATGATTATGATATCAATGTTAAGACCTAGGCAAGACTGGACATCTGGAAGATAGGACGCTGTTTGATGTCACTGAGGAGAAAACTTTTAACTAGTGGTTAAAAGGGAGAGTAACCTTAGAAATTGTTGTAAGTCCACATGAGAATGGAAAATGAACTCAAGTGAGTTTGGAAAACATAACGAACATAAAACACGTTAAAGGAATTTCCAACTAATTAGATTGTTACATGCTTAATGTGTAATGTGAAGAAAGGATTTCCTCAGGTCGAGGATGACATAACTATCCAAAGGTTGGAGATATAAACAAACACCCAAAGGGTAGTAATTATGTTTGATTGATGAATAAATTGCAATATGAAAATGATTCGGTATTATGACACTAATGAAAACTACAAAATTGCAGATTGTTGGAATGCAAAAGAATCTATGGCTTATGTTTAAGTTGAATTATAATTTTAGACATGATGTACTGAAGAAAATTGGGCTAGACCTAAACTTGTTGTAGGAAACTACAAGTATTGAACGAAAGTGACTTGAGAAGTACCGAATGATCTCACGGGGTTCAGAACGAAGAGATGAAAAGAAGAAAAGATGACGAAATGGAAGAAGGAAATTTGGTCAAAGAAAACGCTGGAACACCGAGGACAGTGTTATCTTAAGGGGGGAAGGATGTAATATCCCTCTTACATAGCCTTAATTATTATGATTACAAATGTGTATTGTACTTACTTCTGGTGAGGAGCTCAAGGCCAAGACCCCACCAGAAGAAAAACCGTGCAGCCTATATGAGTTAATTACCTAAGTAAAAAACTTAGGAGGCATAAAGACAATGACATAACTTAATCACAAGAGATAAAAACAAAACATCCATAATGGATACCGTGGTCCTACGTATCATCTGGATCATGGCAGTATCAAGGTTAAGGCTCACCCTATAGGGATTCCCACTTCGACAAAAGATGCTAAGATTAGTCACTTAACTCTGAAATTTGCCATTAAGACTAGATGGAGGAGATCTAACATCATTCTTACTTTGATGTAAGAGGGTCGAGTCATCATAAGTTTAATATGAAAGAACAAAGAGGAACAACCTAGGGTTTAAAGGCTATGTGATGTAGCTCTCTTAAAACGGAAAAAGAATAAAAAGGATGTCATATTTGGCATACCTCGTAGAATGATCAAATGGGGATATGCCATCTACCCAGACTTGCATAAGAGGGACTTGATAACTGAAGAGTCACTACCACATGTTAAAAAAGGTAAAAAAGAAAAAAAATAGATCTTAGAAAACCCTCGCCCCAATGAGGTTACTTCGACCTCACTTTGTGATCAAAGGAATTGGAAGTAGGGAGACATGTGTATTATATATATATTTTAGCACGTTTTATATTTATATATGAAAATAATTTCANTAGTATAGCCCAAAACAATTTCATATGTTATACATTATTACATGTATATAATTATAGAATGAGATAACCACATCGATGGAAGAACGGGACAGCCACATTGATTGAATATCATGTTACATGGAGCATTAGTCAAAGTCTTGGACCTATTACCTCCTGATGTTTAGCCACCATTTAAGGAGGCGTTATTACTTCCTTCTACGGGTATTACATTTTGGGAAGCATAGATTCTGGAGGGTGTTAAATTACTTGACTGTTAATCATCAGTTGGGTGAAAGACGTTGCCAGAATTATTAATCATTGAGGTTTCACCAAGTTGTATTATATATACGTTGGCTGTTAAAAACGAGGGGGGAAAAGGGAGTATTTCTGCGTTCTCAGGAGGAGAGATCTCTACATTGTAGTAGGAATAATCCCTACGCTTGAGAGGAAGAATGACCTCCTTGGATGAGAGAGTGTGGATCGTAGACCAGGTTGAAAGTGAATGGATTCCTATGATCAGCAATAAATTGACCATTATCAACATATGATTCCACACATATATATTGGAGTGAGGGAATGCTTGCAAGACAGGATAAATGAATCGGTTCTAGGATACGATTTATAAATAGGTATGGATAGTTATACATATATACATATATTCTTGAATGCCTACGTATTGTGGTTTGATGTATTTGAGTAATTACCTACAGTTTAATTACAGCGATAGGACTGGAGTAGTATATTTGAATGCCTGAAATCTGAGAGGAATTTTTATCTAAATGACTGATTTTTTTTAAGGATGCGCATCATCTGTGTAATATCCGGATATATTTTTCATGCCTACATTTTATAGGGATTGTGGATCAATTTTTAGTTGTGATTTATTTATTTGCATTTGGATTCCTTACCTTAAACCTTAGACGCAACTGTCCATATACGTGACTGCGTTTTGTTTGCCTAGGGATATGGCATCTCCATGATTGCGTTTTGGGTTTTTGTGTTTCTTCCTGTTTGCATATCTAGATAAAAACTTAGATGCGACTTGTGCATCTACCTCACTATGTATTTTGATTGCGTAAGGACCTATCATCTCCTTGTTTTGCATTTGTAGTCTCATTGGCAGGGGTAAATAAAACCCCATATGCAAATTTTCCAAAGGATCGACACCTGACTATGGTGTTGCTTTGAGTATGTATCTGGCATTCCATGTCATACTTCTGGGATTTAGTTCCAAGCATGTTGTATTTATTTACAGATCTTAAGTGATACGGGTAAGTACTTCTCCTTAATTTCCTAGTTGCGTTTACCATACCCTATATGTTTTGATCGGGTAAACTTAGGAAATCGATTTCAGCATTTGGGAAAACCCTATTTGTCTTATTCTATAGTTGTCGATCTATGGCTGCGATTGTGTAAGATCTCGCAAGCTGACACCTTGAACGGTGTGTTTTAGACATCGACCTAAAATTTGAATGGTGATATAGCTCGTGTGAATCGAATGATAGACAAATCGATATTTTTCATGTATCATAATCTCTTTTTTTTGTGCTTAATCATAAACGAATCTGAGGAAATGAAATTTGCGACCTTCCTCTGGTTGCACCTACTTAGGTATGATCGGTATTTCAAGTCATTCCCATTTCTATCAGCGTTTTGAAATGATATCCAGATACTAAATTGTCTTCCATTCATTGTCTACTTGAAACCATAGAGCGAATTGTGGAAAATTATGGATTTGGTATATTAGAGGATTAGATGATTAACATCTAGTCAACCAATGGCCTTCAGTACAATATGAATGAGTACAAACTCTCTTTTTATAGAGCTAATTTCTAAATAAGAGCCTTTTAGGTTATGCCTATGGACAAGATTATTTAATGAATATGTTTTGATTAATAATATATTTAAGGATAGATGGAAATAATGGCTTACTCTAACTAAGCCAATACATATCCGTGCTTTGGATAAAGTGATTTTTTTGTACCAAGGAAATTTCAGTAAATTCCCCTTCCTATAACAGGGTGGGAAGGATTTGTGTATATTAAGGATTTTTAGAGTATAATAACCAACCAAGAAACCTTAAACCCTTGGAAGGTAACTTTGTGTTTCTTGTTTGATGGTAGCTGTGAATAGTTAGAAATACCCTGTGAGAGAATCTATGAGGAGAACAAAAGTAAAGTGTGGCAACAATGATGGTGCAGATTGTAACCTATCTAATGAAATAAATGTCACAGGATGTGACCATTTTGGTGGACATATCCCAAATGATTAGGTGAGCCATGTACATTGTGTTTGTCTCATTTTTAAGCATTTGAATGTTTTAATTTCCTCATATTATTTTGTACATATGGCATTGTTCTGCAAATGGATTGTAGTACTGTAAAAGAATGTTAGTGTTATCCCAATGATTTCTTGTATGCTTAGTAGGTCATGTTTAGGGCACTATGACGATGTAATACTTATGGTTATGAATAATATCTTAGGGGATTTACATTAAAGAAAATTGTCATCAAGGGGCTAAAATGTTGTACAATTGAAGGTTATAAGATATGCTATTGATATGAATGAAAGTGCATCTCACACGATTCATTACTTAGAAAAAACAATGAATAGTCCATCGAATTGATCTCTTGTGCTTAAGAGGATGATAGCCCAATAACTAGGTATATTGATGATGGATACAGGGTGGCTAAAGATTTACCTAAATAAATAATTAATCCCTTAAGAGAGATCCATATTGTTAGTTGAATGTTAATGCAGATGAAAAAGTGGCTAAAAGAACATTGGGGTATGTTATCAAATGACAGGTTAATTGCTACACCTAAGTATTCCGCCATTGAGGGGATTGCGTAATCATGTGAATAACAGAAGGCATAATATGCATGTTTGGTTATGTGATCAATAGGAATCCTAGTAAATTGGATGTAAATTGCATGTTTGGTTTCTGAAGAGGAGGATGGATGTAAATTGTTGAATGATTGTTTTACCATGAGTGCAGTTTTTACATTATCGAATTTGATTGGACATGCTTCATTGAAATGCCATGTAAAATATGACACTAACATGATTGGCTCCTTTTGTAGTAACAGTGAAACAAAAATTTTACACCTTTTTCAGACATAATGGAATTGAGGTATAAGGGGTATGTTACAGATGGTATCAGAGCCAGAGTTGAAACACTTGGGCCTACTTGGGCTCAAAATGCTCCTACATATTTTGTTTTAGGAACTAACGATTGAGTTTTTCTTTGTGATAACAGAAATCAACAAGTTCACATTGTTCTGCAACATAGGTACCTAAAGATGTACCAAACGTAGATATTTATTGACCGTGTAGTTGAGCAGGAAAAGGTGGAACATCTTCTCAAGATCACAATGAAGACGACCCATTGCTTCTTCCAATTCCATGTTAGGCCCGATGACATAAGTACATAGGTATCTTGCTATTTCCTTGATTACTTTCCAAGAGGTTTTGTGGATGGCTAAGACGATTGCTTCGTCTCTATTTGAATTGCACAAATAAAGGTTAGTGGTGTTAAAGTTACCAATACTAACATTATATAAAATATGAAACACCTCTTTACATTTGGAATTTCATGTAAACCAGGAACAAATAATTGCACTAAATCATATGGATACATCGATACATGTTAGTCGAACGGATACGATTGCATATTGATGTTGGTAATGGAATATTTTGGTTGAGGTGCATGACTAATTATAGCCAAAGAAAATTTATTGATTGAGCATTTAGATCAAAGGTAGGAGGAGGTAATGGTTCTCAAGATTTGGGTCCATTAGTTTGAACAAAACCCTTTCACCTATATGTATGCACATAACTAGCATACGACCTTGGGCCCTAAAAGTATATGTCATAGGGAAGAATCATGTTTCATTATTGTTAATCTAGTCTGGCTATCATGAACTAATAAATATGGTAATGGTTAGTTGTTACACATATTAATTGAATGATGAGAGAAGTGAATGCTATTCGGTTTCTAAACCTGTGTGTAACAATAAATTCCCAGAAAGTGGATGTTAACTTCCTTATCAGAAGTTGTTGATTAACTTGTGAATGTTGAATACCATTAGCATACTAAGTGGATGCTAAGTAAGGGTATGAATTGAATTTCAGAGTTGTTGGAAAGAGAATTCAGGTTAGCTACAATAATACCAATGCTATAATGTATCCTTTACATATAATTATTATTGTACAAAGAATTGGTATTATTGATCTCTTATACCTTTTCACAAGCATGACAACATTCCTTACAATATTTCTTCAAGAAAAGGGAACTAGATGGCTTATGAACTTGGACTACAATTCAGCTAAGGTAAATAGCATGATGTGTTGTGCCTAGTGTTACTAGTTGTATAGAAAGAGTGCACCTATATAAAGGCTCGCATTATGCTGAACTAGAAAAATTGTAAGATATGACATAAGTAGCTGAGATATGAAATTTTGGTTTACCTTGAATTACTAATGTTATTGGAATTTCCGTGTCCCTAGCATTGCCACCCAGGAATGTGGTGTAAAGTTGGAATATTCTTTCACTAGAAATTATCCAAATATAGACGAGTAATGATGTCTAAAATAAATTGATAATGAAAATAATGAATTGATGAATGTTGTATAATGTTATATGCTAACATTGCAGGATATCCTAGGAACACTATCAGTCAAAGTTGACTGTTAGAAAAATATTCGTTGCCGTAATTAATGAGGTTAAGTATGGGTGATGTCTTACTTATTATATTTGTCAAATTTTGAGGTTTTATGAACCAAGGATTAACTGTGGATGATGTTGTTGATATACCGACATTACAGGCTTCACCAATATTGTGACCATTGCGGTATATAAATCTGCCTATGTATATAAGTTGCGCTCAATTGCTCATAAATGATTAAGGAGAAATTTCTCCAGATTAATTAAAGGGTTATATAACTCAGGAATGATGATTATAATCGCTGCAACTTATGAAACTATAATGACTAATTAATGAAATTTTGGGTCATCGATAGGTGCTTTGACTAATTATGTAGCCGACTCCCTAATCGGGACAATGACGGTAAAGTCATGCTAAGCACCAAGAAGTGTGTGTTATGAATAGTCAAAGCTGAATACGAACAAGGAAAAATTGAATGCTGTGGGAGCATAATGGTGTTAGGAAAGTGATTTCTGCGTGAGCACATTGGTGTTAGGCATATATGCTGCAGGAGCACAATGGTGTTAGGAAAGTGATTGTCATGTGAGCACAATGGTGTTAGGAATATCTTGTGGCAAGAAAATTGATGATCTAACTCTATCTTGCTTTTTTGGACACCAGCAGGGCTAGGTGGAAAAGGTATTTCCGGACTCAAGCAAGGAGGCTTGGGGAAAATCATGAAGGAGTATGGTATCAATGTTAAGACCTAGGCAAGACTTGACATCTGGAAGACAGGACATTGTTTGATGTCACTGAGGAGAAAAAATTTAACTAGTGGTTAAAAGGGAGAGTAACCTTAGAAATTGTTGTAAGTCCACACGAGAATGGAAAAGGAACTCAAGGGAGTTTGGAAAACATAACAAACATAAAATGTGTTAAACGAATTTCTAGGTAATTAGACTGTTACATGCTTAATGTGTAATGTGAAGAAAGGATTTCCTCAGGTCAAGGACGACATAACTATCCAAAGGTTGGAGATATAAACCAACACCCAAAGGGTAGTAATTATGTTTTATCGATGAATAAATTGGATTATGAAAATATTTGGGTTTTATGACACCAATGAAAACTAGAAAATTGCAGATTGTTACAATACAAAAGAATCTATGCCTTATGTTTAAGTTGAATTATAATTTTGGACATGATGTACTGAAGAAAATTGGGATAGACCCGAACTTCTTGCAGGGAACTACAGGTCTTGAACGACAATGACTTGAGAAGTACTGAAGGATCTCAGGGGGTTCGGAACGAAGAGATGAAAAGAAGAAAAGATGACGAAATGGAAGAAGGAAATTTGGTGAAAGAAAACACTGGAACACTGAGGATGGTGTTATCTTAAGGGGGGCAGGATGTAATATCCCTTTTACGTATCCTTAATTATTATGATTATGAATGTGTATTGTACTTACTTCTGGTGAGGAGCTTAAGGGCAAGGCCCCACCAGAAGCAAAATTGTGCAGCCTATATGAGTTAATTACGTAAGTGAAAAACTTAGGAGGCATAAAGACAATGACATAAATTAATGACAAGAGATAAAAAAAAAACATCCATAATGCATACCGTGGTCCTACGTATTGTCTAGATCATGGCAGTATCAAGGTTAAGGCTCGCCCTATAGGGATTCCCACTTTGACAAAAGATGCTAAGCTTAGTCACTTAACTCTAAAATATGATTAAGCCGGGATGGAGGAGAATTAACATCATTCTTACTTTGACATAAGAGGGTTGAGTCATCATAAGTTTAAGATGAAAGAACAAAGAGGAACAACCTAGGGTTTAAAGGCTATGTGATGTAGCCCTCTTAAAACAGAAAAAAAATAAAAAGGATGTCATATTTGGCATGCCTCGTAGAATGATCAAATGGGGATATGCCATATACCCAGACTCGCATAAGAGGGACTTGATAACCGAAGAGTCACTACCACATGTAAAAAAAATGACAAAAAGGAAAAAAAATAGATCTTAGAAAACCCTCGCCCCAATGAGGTTACTTCCACCTCACTTTGAGATCAAGGGAATTGGTAGGAGGGAGACATGTGTATTATATATATATATATATATATATTAGCAGGTTGTATATTTATATATGAAAAGAATTTCATATATAATAGTGGAAATGTTATATAGCGAAAAATAGTAGAACATGATATATAGTGGAACACTATATACATTGGAAAGTATATAAATATATATATACATTGGAACTAGTATAAGCCCAAAACAATTTCATATGTTATACATTATTACATGTATATAATTATAGAATGAGATAACCACATCGATGGAAGAATGGGACAACCATATTGATTGAATATCATGTTACGTGGAGCATTAGTCAAATTCTTGGACCCGTTACCTCCTGATGTTTAGCCACCATTTAAGGAGGCATTATTACTTCCTTCTACGGGTATTAAATTTTGGGAAGCATAGATTCTAGAGGGCGTTAGATTACCTGACTGTTAGTCACTGATAGGGGGGAAGACGCTGCCAAAATTCTTAATCATTGTGGTTTCACCAAGTTGTATTATATATGCATTGGCTATTAAAAACGAGGGGGGGAAGGGAGTATTTATGTGTTCTCAGGAGGAGAGATATCTGCATTGTAGTAGGGATAATCCCTGCGCTTGAGAGGAGGAATGACCTCCTTGGTTGAGAGAGTGTGGATGGTAGACTAGGTCAAAAGTGAATGGATTCCTGCAATCAGCGATAGATTGACCATTACTAACATATGATTCCACACATATATATTGGAGTTAGGGCATGCCTGCAAGATAGGATAAATGAATCGGTTCCATGATATGATTTATAAATAGGTATGGACAGTTATACATATATACATATATTCTTGAATGCCTATGTATTGTGGACCGATGTCTCTGAGTAACGGCCTGTTCTTTAATTACAGCGACAGGCCTGGAGTAGTATATTTGAATGCTGGAAATCTGAGAGGAAGTTTTTATTTAAATGACTGATTTTTTTTAAGGATGCTCGCGATCTATGTAAGATACGGATATATTTTCCATGCCTACGTTTTATAAGGATTGTGGATCGATTTTCAGTTGTGATTTCTTTATTTGCATTTGGATTCCTTACCTTAAACCTTAGACGTGACTGTCCATATACCTGACTGCATTTTGTTTTCCTAAGGATCTGGCATCTCCATGATTGCATTTTGGGTTTTTGTGTTTTTTCCCATTTGCATATCTAGATAAAAACTTAGATGTGACTTGTCCATCTACCTGACTGTGTATTTTGATCGTGTAAGGACCTATCATCTCCTTGTTTTTCATTTGCGGTCTCATTGGCAGGGGTAAATTAAACCCCAAATGTGAATTGTCCAAAGGATCAACACCTGATTGCGGTGTTGCTTTGAGTATGTATCTGGATTCTGTGTCATACTTTTGGGATTTAGTTCCAAGCATGTTGTATTTATTTGCAGATCTTAAGTGATATGGGTAAGTAATTCTCCTTAAGTTTCTAGTTGCCTTTACCATACCATATATGTTTTGATCGAGTAAACTTAGGAAATCGATTCCAGCATTTGGGAAAACCCTATTTGTCTTATTCTATAGTTGTCGATCTATGGCTTCAATTGTGTAAGATCTTGCAAGTTGACACCTTGAACAGTTTGTTTTAGACATCGACCTAAAATTTGAATGGTGATATAGCTCGTGTGAATCGAATGATAGATAGATTGATATTTTTCATGTATCATAATCTCTGATTTTTTTTATGCTTAATCATAAACGAATCTGAGGAAATGAAATTTTTGACCTTCCTCTGGTTCCACCTACTTAGGTATGATCGGTATTTTGAGTCATTCCCATTTCTATTAGCGTTTTGAAATGATATCCAGATACTAAATTGTTTTCCATTCATTGTCTACTTGAAAACATAGAGAGAATTGTGGCAAATTCTGGATTTGGTATATTAGAGGATTAGATGATTAACATCTAGTTAACCAATGGCCTTCAGTACAATACGAATGAGTACGAACTCTCTTTTTATAGAGCTACTTCCTAAATAAGAGCCTTTTAGGATATGCCTATGGACAATATTATTTAATGAATATGTTTTGATTAATAATATATTTAAGGATAGATGGAAATAATGTCTTACTCTAAAGAATCCAGTACATATCTGTGCTTTGGATAAAGTGATTTGTTTGTACCAGGGAAATTTCAGTAACTTCCCCTTCCTATAACAGGGTGGGAAGGATTTGTGTATATTAAGGATTTTTAGAGTATAATAACCAACCAAGAAACCTTAAAACCTTGGAAGGTAACTTTGTATTTCTTATTTGATGGTAGCTTTGAATAATTAGAAATACTCTTTGAGAGAATCTATGAGGAGAACAAAATTAAAGTGTTGCAACAATGATGTTGCAGATTGTAACCTATCTAATGAAATAAATTTCACAGGATGTGACCCTTTTGGTGGATGTAGCCCAAGGATTGGGTGGACCACGTACATTGTGTCTGTCTCATTTTCATGCGTTTGGATGTTTTAGTTTCCTCATATTATTTTGTGCATATGACATTGTTCTGCAAATGGATTGTAGTACTCTAAAAGAATGTTAGTGTTATCCCAATGATTTCTTGTATGCTTAGTAGGTCATGTTTAGGGCACTATGACGTTGTAATACTTATGGTTATGAATAATATCTTAGGGGATTTACATTAAAGAAAATTGTCATCAAGGGACTAAAATGTTGTACAATTGAAGGTTATAAGATATTCTATTGATATGAATGAAAGTGCATCTCACATGATTCATTACTTAGAAATAAACAATGAATAGTCTGTCGAATCGATCTCTTCTGCTTAAGAGGATGATATCCCGGTAACTAGGTATCTTGATGATGGATACAGGGTGGCTAAATATTTACCTAAATAAATAATTAATCCCTTAAGAGAGATCCATATTGTTAGTTGAAGGTTAATGTAGATGAAAATGTGATCATCTTATGATATCTAGGATGTCCTGAATACGGTCGTTTATGAAACACATTCATGGCTGTAAGTTTGATTTCTGTTGTATTTGATATGTACAACCTATTTTTATTCAACAATAAACCCCTTCTATTTAGGCTGAAATCTATTCTTATTTGATTATGTTCATTTCAGCAATATTTTCTTTTAAAATTTGGTATAAATTATCAGAATTTTCTGCACTTAGGATTTGATTTTCTAGATCAGATTCATAATTGCTTCTTGTAAATAATAAATTTGCATGTCGACTCAAATCGTCTGCAACTTTGTTTTCCTTTCCTTTTATATAATTTAATTTCAAAATCATATTCACCTAAGAAATACAACCATCTTGCTTTTCTAGCATTTAAATTTTGTAGGTCAAATAGTTATTTTAAACATATGTTGTTTGACATAAGAAAAAATTTCCTTCCAATGAGGTATGCCACCACATTTTTAATGCGTAAATTATTGCAGCAAGTTCCAAGTCATGCGTAGCATAATTATTTTATGTTCCTTTAATTTTCTAGACTCGTAAGCTATGACATAATTTTGTTGTATCAATACCCCGCCTAATCCTTCTTTACAAGCATCGGTACATACGACGCAACCATTGAAAGGATCAATAATCTTTAGGATAGGGGTGGTAGTTAGCAGGTGTTTTAATTTATTAAATATTTCCGTACACTTTTCATTCCACTCAAACTTTTTGCCTTTCTTCAGCAATGAAGTTATGGGGCAGGCTATCTTAGGAAATCCTTCGATGAACTTTTGATAGTACCCGATAATCCCCATGAAAGATCATATGTCGGTTACATTTTTAGGAACTTGACATTCAATGATAGCCTTTATTTTGTTGGGGTCAACAGAGATTGCACCCTTGGACACTACATATCCTAGGTATTGAATCCTATTTTTAAATAAGTCGCATTTACTGAACTTAGCATGCAACTTGTGTTCTCTTAGTACTTGTTGAATTATCTTTAAATGTTTTTTATGTTCTTGTTCATTCTTTGAGTATATTAGTATTTCATCTATGAAGACAAATACATACTTATCCGGATTGTTAATTAAAATACTATTCATTAAACACATGAATGCAGCAGGTGCGTTTGTCAACCCAAAAGGCATTACAACAAATTCGTAGTGACCAATATAGGTCCTAAACATAGTTCTAAAGATGTCATCATCTTTGATCCACACCTGATGGTATCTAGACCTTAAGTCTATTTTAGAGAAGATTATTTCCCCATGGAATTGATTGAAAAAACCATCTATCCGGGGTAGTGGGTACCTATTTTAAATAGTCATTTTATTTAGTTGACGGTAGTCTATGCACAATATTAAGATTCTGTCTTTCTTCTTTACAAACAAGACTGGTGCTCCCCATAAGGAAACACTAGGTCAAATATACTTTCTCTCAATAAATTCTTGTAATTGTAATTTGAGTTTTGTAAGCTCTATTATGTTCATTCGGTAAGGAGCTTTCGATGTTGGTACCACTCCAAGTATCATATCGATTGTGAGGTCAATGTTTCTTTTCAGAGGAATTTCGTGGAATTCTTCCGAAAATATGTCTTCAAACTCCTTTAAGATAGGTATGTATTCTATTCTATTTTTATTTTTATTATCTCTATCATCTACCACATAAACAACAAATAGGATTTACATCCTTTATGCACTGATCTTTTCATTTGTAGAGCAGAGATCTCTCTGATCATGACTTTCCTAGGGATCCTTTTTATTTTATAGTGTTTCCAGTATCGTCTAAACATGTAAATGTTTTTTCAAAACAATTTAGATTTACGCTGTGTTTTTATATCCAATCCATTCCTATAAACAGATCATAGGAACCTAAAGGAAAAATATTTAAATTAGCATCCGTAATGAAACAATTCATCAGTAATTCACAATTTTTAACATAACTAGTAACTTTATGTTTAGTACCCATGGCTAACTGTACCAACCATGATTTATCAAACGTTTTTTGTACTAATTTACATAATTCAACTATTCTAGGTGATATATAACTCATAATTGCACTTCGATCAATCAAGATGGAAATAGGTTCACTGTTTATCATAGCTTCCATCTTTACCATTGAGGTCTAATGGCTTGCTTGTCAGTTTTCCAATGCAGTGCTAATTCAGGGTATTCTCCTTGCCATGTCTCCAACTGTAACTGCTTCTTGAATGGAGTGAACATTAAATTTTTTCTTTCTAACATGATAGTCTTTGAAATAATGTGGTCCATCACATTCCCAACATTTTAAGGGTTCCCTGTGTGTAGTGTTCTTCTTAAAGGTAGTGGGAGGTTTCCTTTCTCTTACTGTAGAATTTTGTGGTTTAAAGTTTTTGTAGTTATTTCCTTGATACCGTTTATAATTATTCCCTTTGTTTTTATACAATTTATTGTTTCTTTTTATTGGATCAAAGTTATCTCTCTTTTTAGTCTTCTAATTCGGTACACTTTCTCTTTTATTTTTATTTTGGCCGTAACAAAAATTTTCCTTTATCATCGCTTCCTCCATGGTCTTTGGATCGTCATACTCAATCCAATATTTAAACATGACAAGAAAACAACATAGAAAACTGTGTATCTTAGTTTTTTCATCAATTCTATAAGGCACATAATGAAGCATACTCATAAATTTACTACAGAGCTCTTTGATAGTCATAGCTCCTATTATTAACTCATAAAATTCTTTGGCATTCTCTTCGTAATACTGTTATGAAAAGTGTTTTATTTTAAACTGGTTTTAAAATTTTTTCCAGGTTAGATATATTTCCTTTATTCCCTTTACTTTATTTATATCCTTCCACCATCTATATTCTTTTCCATTCATATTATATATGGCCATTTTAGATTCCAGTTCATCAGATTAATTGTATATTTGGAAGTATTTATTCATCCCTGACAACCAAGCAACTGCTTCTTCTCATTTTTCAATTTCACCATTAAACATTGGTGGTTTAATATTTTTTAACTACCAATATATTTCCTCAAATGGTTTGTACTTCTTGTTATTTTTATTATCATCACTACTTTCACTTGAATATTGTTTTTTTTTAGTGATGTTTGACTGATTCTTCACTAGAAGTTTCAGGTTTATGACTAGAAAATTCCAGTTTTCTTCCCTTATGTTTGTAAGGTGCAATTTTTGGCATGATATGTTATGAATCCTTGTTTTTATCTTTTTCATCATTATGTATTTTAACTAGTAATATAGTATTTAGTTCCTCTTGAGCTTTTAGGATTCGTTCATTATCCATAACTCTTTTTAGCTTTGATCTGTGTTCTTTAACAGTTCTTTGCAGTTCAAATTTATTATATTGAGCTTCATTCAAGTTTATCTAGATATCCCCATCCCTTAAATTACCCTCTTCATTGTTTAAAATATTTTCCAGGTGAAACTATTCTTCTATAGACAACCCGGCATCTGCCATGTTTTTCCTGCAAAAATACAATTATCCTTCTCTTTTTGTTTTGTAAGATAATTAAACTAAAAATAATGTAAAATTAGTTTCTTGGTTTCTTTATCAGTTTGAGTGCTGAGCCAGTTCAGGCTTGGTGCTGTAACCATGATCTAATATCATTATGTAACACACCACAAAAATCATAATTAAAAGAAAATTAACATGCAACTCACTAGTTAGTAATTTATAATTCTTAACAATAATATTATTCATGTGTTGAGTTAATGATGCTTATGCAAGTATTTAATCTCCTTTTTCTAATTACTATGCCAGGTTTCGACAGTTGAGGTAATGACCAGCTCCATCCATAACATTTAGCTACACCTGAAAGTGATGTTTTACTATTTCTCTACTTTCATTTTAATAGTTTTACTAGGGATTTAGTAGCCTTAAGGATTGGGAGACTATACAATAGTCTTGATCCCATCCATTAATGTAATAAGGTTTTTATTAGAGGTTTAAAGGACACGGTCCTTACCATAGCATAAGCTCATGGTATATAATGTAAAGTGTAAAGGATAAGTTAGTTACCATAGTGTAAAAAACTTCATTCATTTATGAAGCAAAGGTTATATTATAAAACAAATTTTTCAACATATTCTAATTGAGCATGATGTTGACATGGTCTATGCCACGGTTTGAATTATAATATATAGTTGCTGGTTTGATTTTTAAACCCAAGGTTCAAGCTTGATTGATAATTTTGATGGTAATGATTATGGCCCATAATTATTTTGTCCATGAGTTATGATGTTGGAAGGGATTGTACCCTAGTTGACTTGGAATTTTTAAAATATTTGTCCTGGTTACGAGTTGACAGTGCAGCCAGACCCTTCAAGCTAGCTTGAGATGGAATCTCATCCTTCCATCTCTATGGCGTGATTGAAAGGGTTTCAAATGGTTTTTATTATGTCATTTTTTGTTGTTTTGATCCTTCATTAGTGTTTTTTGGTCATTTGATCTATAAGTTGCAAGAGAGTAAGCTCTGCTCTCTCAATGACAATTATTCTAGGGTTTCTGGTGTAATGATGTTAATGGCATTGTGTCTGTTTTATTTCCAAGGTGTTTTTGGGCTTCCATAGAATTCATGATGGTCTGCATCATGCTGCTTGTTCCTCAATGACCCTACCATCATATCGACTATTCAAACTTCCTTGATAACATGTAAGGGTTATAAAACTCTTCTCTATAATTTTTGTTTGGTAAACTCATTTGTTTAAGAATTTTACTAATTTTACATGTTCTGGGTGTTGGTAGAGGAGGGATAAGGGAAACCCTGAGAGGAGTTGAACCATGGCCCTCTCTGTAACTCGCCGAAGGTAAAGGTATAAATATTTATAATACTTTCTGATAGTTTTCCTTTTAGGTATTTATCCAATTAAGACTGTAGCTTAATCATTTTGCAGGTGGAGGGGCACTAGAGAGTTAGGGGATAGGGTCACCTCCTCCCAGGCGTGCGTTTTATAACACCCACTTAAAATAAAGTGAAACCCTATTTCTATTTTAAAAAATCATATAGTTATATTCAACGAATGTATCCACTATTGCTTACAACTGGTGTGGTTTGCTGTAGGTGCTTAAGCCTGAGCTTAAGGAGCTGAGAGGAAGCTCCAGCTCTACACAATATAAGTTAAAGGGTTCCATTTTTTTTTGTTTAGTTCTAACCATGTGGGGTTGTATTTTTTAAGTACATAGGACTCACACCCTTCTCTGGTCCCGCATAAGTTTGAAGCATATTTATAAAATTGGATTACTTGTATTTTAGAGCTGTGGGTGCCATCATTGATGGTCCTACAACCACATCACTCATCCTATAGATTAATATTTTTAGGGTTATTTAAATGATGGTGGAGGCCATCATTGATGGTATTACAACCACACATTGTATACGTTTTGTTATAAATATTTACTCCATAATGGAAATGACCCTTAGGTTCTATGTTGCAATAATAGTATGGGGTTATTCCTTCTCTTATAGGATGCCATCCTTTGATGGTCTTACAGGAAAACATATGTTTTGATAAGAAACATCTTATGAATTAAATCTTATCTCTACGAATGAGAATGAGAATGATATTAATATTATTGTTGTTGACTCGTAAGAGGCTTTAAAAATGGTTTATGCAACTCTGTTTATCTACTGTGAGTTGTGTTTATTTTTGTTTATAATGGAAACCATTAATATGGACTTATGATCATAATATTTAAACATGATATGACCCATTGGGTCTTACAATTTCTGTGGAGTAGATAAATTATGAAATCGTGGTTTAAGCAAAAGTATGCATGCTTGCAGCTTAGTTTGGATTTGATTAAGTTTTGATTACTGAATTAAAATCTTGACAACCATCGTCATGGACTTACAACTTGTCTTTGGAATTAATATACTTGCATATGCGCTTTTTTTTGACTTGCGGATCTACCATCTGGTTATGGATGTTAGTGGATATCTGTAGAGGATTGTTTAGATAATTTAAATATTATTCAAATTTGCCATGTAGGTGATTATTGGTATAATATTTATACTGTATATGGTTAATTACTAACATATCATTATCCTATATATGACTTGTTTGTATCAGACCTGTCGTGTATATAAATATAACTCTATATCTATAGATGAATAAGATTATAGGATTGAAAATGAATTAGACTGTTGGTTCATAATAATTTAATTTTTATTATATTATGTGATTTTAATAAATAAAAGAGATTTCTATCTAAATATTCCCTAATCTGCAATTATTGACACTTATACTATTAACCATAGGAAGATTTGTTTATCCTAACATACTGATAGGATTAACCTTCAGATTTGGAAATTAATGAAAAGGAAACGAGTACAGAGATATATTAAAAACTAAATCGGGTAATATAGGCATGGTTAGCATACAGCATGAAGATCTAGTTTGATAACATAATTGGGATGAATACTGATTTGTAACAATTCTACATTCTAATTAGATACATGCTAGATCCTTAATCTATATAGAGGCATAAGTCATTTCCATTAAAAATATATATCTATGATTCTTAATTAACATAGAAGTCTAACCGTCACTAGTTTTAACATATAATAATATGACAAGAAACCTGACACCACTGCCGGGGAAAAACCGAGGTGGAATAGTCATTCTACCCAACCAACTCCTAGAGTATCCAAATCGTTTGCTTGAGAACCCCCAATATTGTTTATTGAAACAAAAGAGAAAAATCCACTTAATGCGCCATCTCTTGCATTATCGAATTCAATCACCATCCAATGATATCCTCTTGATGGCTAATGTACATACTATTATATAGTATTTTTCCTAGGAATTGGTCATTTATGAGCCTCTTGCTCTTTAGTACTCAACTAGGATTTTTGACCTAATTTTTGGGGATGATGCCTCCTGCATCTTGATTTCTAACTCAGTATATTCAACCACTTTTGTTTTCCTCTTATGGGTCGGCAAACACTCTTAAAAAACTATTCCACTTCTGTCTGCTTCAGTATTTTTTATTAATAAATAATACTTCATTACAAATGTTTTATTTTTGAGTTTCTGTCAAAAATATTAATAATAATAAGAAAGTATTTTCAGTAGAAATTAATAATAAATTATTAATTTTAGGTGCATTACAATATTCAACTACGATACTTAACCATTCTCAACCATAGTAAAAAATGGTTTTCCATTATTAACCATAGTTAATAAAATTCAATAATAATATTAATAATGATAACAATAATGATGCAGTATAGTCAACCATAATCAAGCATGATGCACTAAATTCAACCATAATGAACCATAGTCAAGCATGATGCATTAAATCCAAGCATGCTCTAAGAATGCTCAACCATGGTTTCATATTGTCAAACTTTGTTTAAAGTAAACCATTCAAAAATAATGGTAGACCATGGTTTATAGTCAACCATAGTTAACCAAAGTCAATCAAGAATATCCAGAGTTCACATAGGCAACTATAGTTAACCTAAGTCAACCATGGCCAATGATGACATGTGGTCAACCATGGTTAAACATAGTAAACTGTGTTTATCCAAAGTTAAACATGATCAATGATGAATTAAAGCTAACCATGATTTGAAGTAAACCATGCCCAAATAATGGTCAACTATGATGCAACTGTGATCAATAACGATGCACTAAAGTCAACCATAATTAAGAACAAGTTATCAACTTGATGATTACCCAACATTGTTCTCCTTATTTTGGGGGTCAATTTTAGTAGTTGTTTTTCCCTCCATTTCAAAAAGTGTATATACTGGTGGAACCATTTTTCATTTTGAGCCATTTTTTTGCGATTTTGAAAGTTCTTGGTCATAAAAAAAACTATAATTTTTATTTACAAACATGTATTTTAAAATTTTACAAAAAACATACATTTAGTCACTAGTTATAATGGAGAAATATATACAATTTTGATATTTTTTAACATTAGAATGTAGTTGGAATGAAAAATATATACATTTTGGAAGTTTTTTCAAAGTTGTTTCTTTAAACTTTTATCTTAAATAAGTCATTTTCTATGCAAATTTGTAAAATAATTAGTAAATATAGACATTACTTTATGTATAAAAATGATACTATTTAACATTATTTTCCATAAAGTGATGATTCACATAAACTCAACAAAAAGTATACCATAGATTTGTGAATAGCATATGAAAAACATAATAGTTATTCTCAAAATAAAATCTTAAAGTGAAAACATTATAAAATATCTTATCAAAAAATTGTCAAGTTTGACATTTTCCTCAACGATACGAAACTAATCAAGAATATCATGTAGGAAAAAATCTTCATCGAAGTCGACATTTTTTGCAGGTTGGATCTCTTCCTAGACCTTAATGTGTTCTTCCATTGGGTCATCTAATCCCGCAGAATGCAAAAAATGATCATTTCCAAACATCCCTTTTAATGGTGGTTGAGTCTCTTTTCACATCTTTGCCACAAGTGACTCACTAAATTATTCTTTATTCAAACCAAATTCTTACATTTCATTTAGAATAACTTTCATAGCATTAATAATATTTTTGATATAAATGCATTGCAGTGGATCATTATCAATTTATATGCAATTTCTTCCTTTTTGTAAGGAGCTTGTTATTGTTGTACCTCATCACCACATGCAAAAAAAAAGTTAAATATCATAATGAAACATAAATTTAAAAATATATATTAAAGCATATAGATTAACGACACTAGTTTCATATGTAATATCATAAATATTATGTGATCCCAAGAACAAACCTAAAACCCAATCTCCTTTTGAAAATGTATCTATCATATAATTAATCAATGCTTATGGCTTCTAGTATATGTTCTCAATCTCTCTTTTCAAATCCATTTTTTCATATATCAGCTTTCTAACCACATCATTATAAGTAAATATTTGACCGTATTTTCCTTCACTCTTTTGATTGATTAAAAGATATTCATAGGCCTCATCTTTTGTCAAACATTCAAGATGTATGTTTTCAGTATCACTCATAACTAGATCACTGTTGGAGCTACAAATATTATGATTATTCCTTTAACAAAAATAGATAAGAATCTAATTAAATTATAGAGAAATAAATTTGGTTTCTAAATTCACTTCTTAGTAACACACTGCAAATATCTTACCAATATAGTTTTTTCCTTGAGTTTATTTTAGAAAGTGTAAAACAACAAAAGGAGAAAAGAGATTCCTAGAATAATGTTGGTGTCTAAAGACACCAGATTGCACTTAAGAACATGAGCACATGATCTAGTGTGGTGATAGACTAACCAAGAAGGATATCTATAAATGGGTTTGGACAGGGACCCAAGCCAATAATCATAGGACCAAGGATCCATAATAGGTGGATTAAAAATTAAAAAGTAGTTATAATTGTTTGTAGATCATGGATTAAAAGACCTAAAGTAGAAATATTTTAGTTTGTGGTCGATACCCTCCAACTATCGGCCCACGCAATGGCCGACTCCTCCATTCGTCAAGGTGAAATTACTAATGAGGCAAAGGTTCCAACAATCCCTCGTAAACTTAGCGTGGAGGAAAGAACAAATTATACAATATCCCCCCCTTAGGTTTATATGAACTGCAAAAAATGATCAAACATGACCAACAACACACAATTTTTGCACTAAATTAATCAATCATTGGTACAATAAGCACTCCTCTAAGAAGTTGTAACATTGTCACTACCAGAATCAAACTCAATGTAGTCATCCAAATTTTCTAGAACACTTTTGTCAAAATATAGTCCCAATTTGTTAAGTCGGCTAAACAAAAAACAACACAAACCAGTTAAGTAGTCGACTAGTCAATAATAAAATAAATATAGGTAGCCTCTATAGATACTATATTCTCTTTCCATTCATCAAATAGGTATTGGCATGCAAGGAATTACTCAAATATATGTCTCCTAACAAATTATAAGCAAGGCAATCGAGCAAAGTTCAGTAAGTCAAATCAATTCAACAAGAATAGTCGAGTCAACAACAGTTGGGCTTACCTCATAATCAGGTCTTCAAGAAAACCTCCAATTCTCCCCTCTTAAACATAACTAGGAAAAAAAGTAATAAAAAATCAATCGAAACATTTTAGTGGTTGAAGCTCAATTAACCACCACCAATACAACCAGTTCAAAAAGTATCTTTTGTTGAGCCATCAGGTGACCATCTTAGTCGTATATCAAAAGTCAAGATATCTGTCAACATACATCATCAGTCGAGCATCATTCGAACACCTCCAAAGCAATAAAAATCATGCGAGATAAATATTGAATGATGGTATAGTTGAATATATACATCTTCTTAGCACCTGGTTCGTACTAGTGCTAAATTTCAAAGAAATTTGTAGGTGGGATTAACACCAATCTGAGCTAAACAGCTAATAGGGGAATGAGGCAGCAGAATGGGAGAAATTAGGACCGAAAATCCCCTATCTTAAGACTGTGAGGGGCACCATCAAGTTTTGCAGGTTATACAGTGGTCAAAATAAACGGTTCATATCACTTAGTAATGGTGATCGACGGTCGCTAAGGATTTCACTGAGTAAAGTTGCGTGGAGAGGTAAATTGTGAAGGATCATGAAATGGGTCACATTCTCCAGGTTTCAATGGTCATGATTCAAAGTATTCATAGATCTACTGTTGAAAATAGTTTTGCAGAGGAAACCCACATGTTGGATAAGCTAAGTTGGGACCATGAAGTCTGGTAGGATCCTTAAGTTTGAATGACCGCGAGCTCAGGAAGGCCATATCCATGGATGAGACATATCTTCGCGGCCTGAAACTGTGCAGAGGTTAACAAGGTGGTGTACTGTGAAAGGTTGGCAAGTCTCGCATGTTTGGACGGTGGAGATTCTACAGGAGAACAAATCAATGACACAAATTAATGTCACAATGGGAAAGTGCTCAGATTTTAATGAAGGGAGCCATTGCAAAATCTAGGATGACCACGCATTTCTAATGAAGGGGATCCTAGTGCTAATCAATTCAACGGCCCTGATGGTTTTTGTGATGTAAAGAAGTAAGGACGATAACGAGGCATAGGTTTGTGACATCACTTAAGGACCACAGCATGGAACGACTAATATTCCTGTATAGGAAATCCACGGCCATGATTGATTTCACAGAGGGTAAAGTGTGGAAAGGAAAGGAGTAGCGAAGGTATGAAGAAAAGCTAAAGCATGGGAGAGATTCAATGGCACAGGTCATTCCTGAGAAACTGGAACTGTTTGGGTAGGTTCTGGAGCATCATTATTAGAGTAGGAGATTCTTCCTCTCATACTCCATGTTGCCATTATATATCCAGGATGTCTACTGTACTATAATATCGGTTTTGGGTAAAAAACAATCGTGGCAAATATGCCACCTCAAGAATTTTTTAGGATTTGAATGATGATTCGGGATTTGATCCCTAAATTTTGTAACCAAATTGGGCTCTGTTTTGAGGTTGGTATTGGGATATAGCACTATAAATATGACCTTAGTCGATGAGGAAAGGGTTGGAACTCTCATTCAGAAAGCATTCTTCTCTTGTTTTTGTCCTAGTAACTTTCTTGGAACTGTAAATGAGAAAAGTTCTCCTGTGTTTTCTGAGATTCATCACGGTGTTTTACATTCAGTCCATTTTTCTTGTTTTATCATTTTCATTATTGTGTATCTATGCTAATGCGATCTAGTTGTATATGAGGAATTCTCTCTTAGTTAAGTGTTCCTCGTATCATATGTTGAATTTGTTATGTGTTTATGATAGTATTTATAGAATTCTCTTTCAGTTAAGTGTTGTGTATCAGTTATTAGCCTCTTTGTTGTTTCTGCTAAAGGTGGTGTAAGTGATTCACTCATAGATAGGTGCCTCTTGATTTGCTGGGATCACTAGTGGAAAATGAGAGATTAGTGACCAAAAAAATGACCAAAATCCGCATATCAATGACCACTTTTAGTTTGACGATCGTTGGTCACTAATTTACAGTCTTTTATTATGCGACCAAAATTGGTCATTTTTATTTTGGTCATTTATAGCTTGTCAGTTGGTCATTAATTTGGTCATATATTTGAATCAATGACCAAATATATGACCACACTTATGACCAAATTAATGACCACATGACAAGCTAGAATATGACCAAATTTAGTCGTGTAATAAAAGACTGTAAATTAGCCACCAAAACTACTTTTGGCCATTGATATGCGAATTTTGGTCATTTTTTGGTTATTTATATCTCATTATTTGGTCATGTATCTCTCAATTTTTGGTCATTTTATATGCGGATTTTGGTCATTAATCTCGTTTATTGGTCACTAATTTAGTCATTTTATGTGTGGTCATTATATTTTAGTAGTTTTAATGGTGTCCATTATTAATCAATATACATTTTTAATATGATATTATGTTTAAATTAAAAAAATAATTATACATTTTGTATCCTCATCTACACATGTGAATTATGCAATGTCACATTATAATTAATTACAACACTTGTAAATAATATCTAATACACATGTAAATCATGCAATGTCACATTTATTAGTTAATAATTACAACATTGGTACATAATATAAAGTACAACCATATATATAAGTTTTAAACCACAAATTATATTATATGAAATGTCAAAAGTATTACAATAAATATGAGTTTTCTCAAAAACTCATATTAATTTCCATATAACTTTACAAGAATTATCACTTTTCAAAACATTACAAGTTAAACCATCATACTTGCACTTGGCTGCGAAACCAAAACCGTACTTATATCCCACGTCAATAGCTTCAAACCCATACTCAACACTAAACCATACTTAGATCCCATGTCAGCAGCTTCAAAACTATACTTAGTAACTTGAAAGCATCAACAATAGGCTCTTCATACTGAATGGCAAAGCCTCAACAACAGGCTCTTTATACTCAATGGCCCATTTATAAGTTGAGCTCACTCCTACAAAATACAATAAAAAAATATCATTAGTAAAGTAGAAAAACAATGAATAAAATTATTTATAATGATCATCGACTAACAACAATAACCAAGATCATGTGCAAAATAGAAAAATATAATCTAGCAAATTCAATTTAAGAATTGGTTAAAATTAAACTTGAATGGCTAAATCTGCAATATTTAGTACCTAAGAAAAGTAAAACTCAGATCTAAACCAGGAAATATAATCAACGAATCCACAAAACAATTATGCTTGACTGCACAGGTATAAACCTGCATACATAGTGCAATATGTGAAGGAGTTCACCCCTATATGTCACGTGGTTAGTGAATGACATGACAAATATGAAAACTGATGAATGATTTAAGAAAGTCTCAAATCCAACGTCCAAAAGAATAAATAATAGATTTCTTTACCTGTGGAGTCACCATTATGCTATGTATGATTTGGTGCAAAAGTGTAAAAAATGCACTCAAAAAGAGGTTGAAAATGCCGGTGCAACAAAAAGGTAAAATGTATGAATTGTGTATGTGAGAAAATCTATATAAAACTACTTTCACAAATATGCAATAAACATAAATCAAAAGAAAAGGGGGAAGTGAAACATTAGGGGAACCCGCTTGACGAGATGGCCTTGTTGGAACAAGAGAAGGTGAACTGAAAAAAAAAGAATCATCCTTTATGGCCCTGCACACAATGACAATAGAGGATCAACGTTATAATTCTCAGGAAATACCAAGTTGATTCTGTAGAGGATGACTGCATTTATACTATATAGGATTTTCCTAAAGGATGGTATCTAAGTAGAGATGTTTCCCAATCTTTGTCCATGAAATTGCCTTCCTACACCCTAATCATTTGGAAATTTCATACATTATCATTGGCCTTGATATTAGTGTTTGTCAACATTTGAATATTCAAATATATACAAATGCTTCATATCCTATTATGTGCATAAGCCTCCTATGGCGAGAGAAGTCCCTAGTCAGTATTAAGTTAAATATTTCTATTATTACCAAAGTCAGTGTTAGATCTAATACCATAAATTGCCAAATTATTCACAGTGACACAAGATTGCCAGTTAATTTACTAAGTTCAAAAGAAGTACAATATTTTCTCATTTTCAGCAAAATACATGACCCTAATTACTTGATGTCCCATTTCAAATGTAGTATTATGATTTATCTAGTCAAAAAGCTATTGTTCTGATTACTTCACAAATATCCTTAGCTTAATTTCTAGTGATATTAACTTTAAATTTTTAACCAAAAACATTTACAAAAGTGTTTTGTAGTTTTAGGTAGCTTATCTATTAAAACTACAATTATAAACATTACATGTTCAGTCATATTGACAGAAACCATGGAAACCCCAATAGCAACACCATGTTCATTGAAATAGGGACTAACATTAACCTGATAGATCATATGTTCCTTGTTCGCCAACTGAATCTCTACATCTTCTGTTTGAGGTTTTCCAGTTTCCAAAGCTTTCAATTTCAACATAACTACTGCAATTTCTATATGGAGAATAACCTGCATAATATTAGGTTCAAAGTCACTTCAATGAGTCCAATCTAAGCTAAAAGATAACTGGGAGAGCTATTGAAATGGCATACTACACCTGCACATGCATGTTAAGGAAAATGTTATTGCATTTTTAGCAGAAGGAGTACCCTGGACATGTTGAATGAACTATGTTAGCCATAGCTATAGGGATTCGAACCGTTCATCTTCCTTTGGTTTGTACCTCATTTTCTGGCTTTGAGGACCTACCCAAAGTGGAAACAATCCTTCTTCTGCTAGCAATTCTTGTCTCAAAAATTACTCCTTGTAGGTTGTCCAATAACTTTTTGGCATCCATTCTCATGTAGTGCCTCTATCACCCCTATTGATAAGAGAGGAGTAGCTGTAGAACTATAGGAATCTCTCTCAGAATCAGTTAAAGAAAAAAATATCGATCTTCCAAGTGGTGATTATTATAATTGACCCATTTTCTACTTGGAATGATGTTCTAATTATTTTCAGATGGGAGAACACATATTATATATTAAGCTTCCAAAGAATTTAATATTATATCCTAAGTATTATATCAAAATGACTATGACTATGACAAAATTCTTTTGATTGACTATGACCCTGCTAGTGTAGGAGCTAAGAATTTAATCAAAATGATTAAATATTATATCCTAAGAATGGGAATGGGTTTGATTATTCTAACACCTTTGGGTTCTAGACTTACATCTCTCCACATAAATGTTGGTTTGTAGTTTTGATTAACTCCACAAGTTTACCTTGCAATCTAAAAATGCAATAAAACTTGATATTGCAGACACCTCTTTAACACTGCAACTAGACCTTGAAGCCCCTAATCATACTACAACTTAGAGGATTTTTCTGATTCTGCAGATCTTCATGGCCACTCGCAAAATATCCATGTATTATCATCCAACTTTTGTGACCACCATCAAGTAGAATATCCAAGGATGAAGTATGTGTTATGGAAAAATCAAAACTTATTCTAACAATTATGCACAGTTAATGGCTTCAAGGTTCTTACTAACAGTTCCAATAGAGTAGAAGGTTAAGTCTATTCCGATTTTTGAATACTCAAAATTAGTAGTCAAATGGATGAAATGAACTGGGGTATTCTTAAGTAGTAATCTTATTTTTTTAGGTGATGATATTAAAGCAATTGCAAGAGGCTTCAAGTCAATTTCCTTCTAGCAAGTGTATCCATAACAAAACACAGAAGGTGACAGACTGTCTAAAGAAGGTCACCAGGTGGTTGAGGGTAGAGCACTGTATGAAGACATCATAGATGGGATTTCTTCCCTCTCCTAAGTTGGGTAATGCCAGAGGCAACACACTTTTTTTTTCTTGTTGCTAGAAACTTGAAGATAATATGGTTTTAATGTTTATTTTGTATGATGTGGATGATTAAGGATTGTGATGTAATATAATTAGGACTATGAATTAATGATGTCTAGACAGTTTGACTGAAGAATGAAAAATTATCTTGAAATGTGGAAGGTAAAAAAAGACCTACTTTTTTTATGACATGGATAGTTTCTATTTTTAAGTAATGGGAAATTAATAAGCTTTACAAGCTCCTTACAGTGTTCCCTCACAAGTGCTGAAGCACATTCACAATGTGATTTCTTTTCTCCTAGAGTAGAAATGACTATTTTTCCATGGAATAAAAAAAAGGAATCAAGAATTAGAAGATATGTTGTATTAGTTGAGTTGTCTCAAATCAGTGGAAATATCGTACTTGGAGAAGGTAGAGAAATATTACTGGCACTTATCTGGCATGGAAGGCAGAGAATGGATCACAATTAAGGTTTGGAGCAGATGCATTGATGGGGTGTGAAAGGGACAACCTTCTTCCTGACAAAATGATTTTTGATATGCAATCAATTGTAAAGTGCACCCTAAATTTATTGGGTAAACCAGTGGATTCTACAATATGGAAGAAGGGTTGGATTAATGCTTAAGACATTCGGGTGGCAAGAAGAGGCCCAGCTATGGGGTTCCTACTTGAATGATCTTAAAAAGGAACATATAAAGTTATTTGGTAATCCGGATGAGTTCATTTTTTAGATAGTGAATAAAGCAAGGGAGGACTACTCACCAAAAATAGGTTATGCTGGTCTTCAGGGGCCACCCCCTGAAGACGAAAAATGGTGTCGGGGGGGGGGGGCTCGGGGGGCTCTGGAAAGTCAAGGCCCCTCTTAAGGGGATGTTATCCATGTTGTTAGCCTTAAATAATACCATTATAACTTGGGAAATTATGGGAAAAAGAAACAAAGTTGGGCGTGGGATTTGTATACTTTGCAGAAATAATGAGAACACATCACACCTTTTCTTAGACTGTGCATTTTCGCACCAAGTTTGGAAAGAAGTGGAGGAGTGGTTGGGTTGCTAAATTTGTGGAGAAAACCTACCGTAGAATATTGTCTAAAGGAGTAGTATACCATAAGGGACCAGAACCAAATTAGGGCAGTACCTTTGTCAGTGGTATGGGGCATTTGGTTGGCCAGCTTTTAAGGAAAACTTACTCCTTCCTTTGGGATTATCACTTAGGTACACTCAAAACTTCAATTCTACAAATAAGTTCTAAAGAGAAAACCTGTTAGGTGGTTGGAGGAGGTGATCATTGACAAAATGGGAATTATTTGGTGGGGCACACCAAGGACGTGGCCAGATATGTAGTGTAGGGTGCATCCACCACATTTCAAATGCTCATTACTTACAGGTCAAGGCAAACTTGGGGAGAGGAACAAACAATGTGGAGGAATTGACAACACTATTACTTTTGATCAAAACTGATATAGACATAGGCATATTTCAGATACATGTACATGGAGACTCTCTCAGAACTATTAATTGGATGAAGGATCAGTTGCAGATGCAAGAAATCTCTTGACACACTCTAGCAGGGCAGCTGGAGTCAATCTCTGGGGTCTTTCAGAAGATTACTTTAAAGCGTGTGTTTATTTAATTAAACACGCTAGTTGATACCCTTTTTACATATGGTATTCATCTCCAAAAAAATTAGGTTAACCTAGTAGAGTACCTTGATGGGAAATTAGTGGGGGTCAAATAGACCTCTATGGAGGAGTACTGATTTTTCACACAAGAATAGATCTGGATTCTGATGAAATCTGGACTGTTTTTAGACCATATTTTTTATGTAAAGGATTTTAACTCGTAGAAGCTTTCTTCTAACTCTGAAAGATTATGTTTGTAGCTTATGGATATACACTGACAAGTAGGAGACACCACTCTTTGAGAATCGTGCCTTGGGCACCTGATGAGTTATAGCAGTTTTCTGTGGTTTCTTTAGAAATTGAAATTTAGATTAATATCCACCAAAGACCAAACAATGTCACTCGTTTAAAGAATTTTGGGATAGAAATTTATGTTTCAGGGAAACAGTCATTTGAGGATGCTGATAAAAGTATGTGAATAACTAATCATTGAGTTCTACATATTGTTTAAAAAATAAAAGAGAAACCTGTTTTGCACCACTTTACCTGGGATAACAATATCACTAAGCCCAAGCATAGAATAAGGCAATAAAGCTTGATGTTGCAAACACCTCTTTAACACTACAACTAGACCTTGAATCCCCTAATGATACTAAAACTGAAAGGATTTTTCCACTTCTACATACCTTCATGGCCACTCGCAAAATATCCATGTATTATCATCCAACTTTTGTGACCACCATCAAGTAGAATATTCAAGGATGAAGTATGTGTTATGGAAAAATCAAGACTTATTCTAACAATTATGCATAGTTAATGGCTTCAAGATTATTACTAACAGTTACAACGGAGTAGAAGGTTATGTCTATTCCAATTTTTGAATACTCAAAATTAGTAGTCAAATGGATGAAAGGAACTAGGGTATTCTTAAGTAGTAATCTTATTTTTTTAGGTGATGATGCTAAAGCAATTGCAAGAGGCTTCAAGTAAATTTCCTTCTAGCATGTGTATACAGAACAAAACACAGAAGCTGATAGACTATCTAGAGAAGCTCACCAGGTGGTTGAGGGTAGAGCACTATATGAAGACATCAGAGATGGGATTTCTTCACTCTCCTAAGCTAGGTAATACCCGAAGCAACACACTGTATTTTTTGTGTTGCTAGAGACTTGAAGATAATATGGTTTTAATGTTTATATTATATGATGTGGATGATTAAGGATTATGATGTAATCTAAATAGGACTATGAATTAATGATGTCTGGACAGTTCGACTGAAGAATGAAAAATTAGCTTGAACTGTGGAGGGTCAGAAAAGACCTAATTTTTTTGCTGAAATGGATAGGTTTTTTTTCAAGTAATAGGGAAAGTAGTAAGCTTTACAAGATCCTTACAGTGTTCCCTCGCAAGTGCTGAAGCACATTCACAATGTGATTTCTTTTCTTCTGGAGTAGAAATGACCATTTTTCCATGGAAGAAAAAAAGGAATCAATAATTAGATGATATGCTGTATTAGTTGAGTTGTCTCAAATCAATGGAAAGCTCGTACTTGTATAAGGTAGAGAAATATTATTGGATCTTATCTAGCATGGAAACCATAGAATGGATCACAATTAAGGTTTGGAGTAGATGCGGTGATGGGGTGTGAAAGGGACAACCTTCTTCCTGAAAAATTGATTTTTGATATGCAATCCATTGTAAAGCACACCCTAAATTTATTGGGTAAACTTGTGGATTCAACAATATGGAAGCAGGGTTGGCTTAATGCTTAGGACATTGGGGTGGCAGGAAGAGGCCCACCTGTGGAGTTCCTACTTGAACAATCTTTAAAAGGCACATATAAAGTTATCTGGTAATCCAGATTAGTTGGTTTTTTAGATAATGAATAAAGCAAGGGGGGACTACTCAACAAAAATAGGTTATGCTGGTCTTCAGGGGCCACCCCCTATAGACGTAAAATGGTGGTGGGGGGAGCTCTGGAAATTCAAGGCCCCTGATAAGGGGATGTTATCCATGTTGTTAGCCTTAAATAATACCATTATAACTTGGGAACTGATGGGAAAAGGAAACAAAGTTGGGCCTGGGATTTGTATACTTTGCAGAAATGATGAGAACACATCGCACCTTTTCTTAGACTATACATGTTCGCACCAAGTTTGGACAGAAGTGGAGTAGTGGTTGGGTTACTAAATTTGTGGAGGAAACCTGCAATAGAAGACTGTCTGAAGGAGTGGTATACTAGAAGGGACCAGAAGCAGATTAAGGCAGTACCTCTGTCAGTGGTGTGGGGTATTTGGTTGGCCAGCTTTTAAGGAAAAGATACTTGTTGTAATCTCACAGATCACATTAGGTTACCAATAATACATACTAAAACATACATACATCACAAAGATAAGAGATAAGAACAAGTAGATAGAATAACAGATTATATTAACATGAGAGGGTCCATACAATACTGAGAACTGAACTGAGTTCTCATCTGGCTCAATAGCCTAATATATATGAATTACAAATAGTTACAAATAAATACCTGTCGGTTCACTCAACCGACACGACCTTAGGTGTCCAACCTAATCTCTAACTAGTTGGTCGACCGACTAAGTCGGCTATCATTCAAGTCGGCTTACCGACTTGCTCCTCCATAACGTTTCTTTGTCCCGAAGAAACAGGGAGGTACCCAAAATTTCCTTTGTCCTTCTAATTAGTCATTCTTTGTGCTTGGTATTCATGGGCTCTGAAGTCTGATGGTTGGTCGTTTCTGTACACAGACTTCGATAATTGCTTCAGCTGTCACTACCAGTTGATATTGGAAATCCATCCAACTCTGCAAAATTTTATGTATGTCGATGGTTAGTGTAGTCAGACTAGATAAGATCGACATTTTCTCTGGTATGGAAACTTATGCTATTTTTTCCATGTCAATACCCATAAGCTGGTCCTTTTTCCTTTGCTATCTCCAGTAGTCTTTTCATCTGTGGGTAGATGATGTCTACTTTTTCCAGGTTTGGAATGGCTTATTGCACCCATTGATGTGCTTCTCGCTTGAGCTTCTGTAGGTTAGCTGTTTCAAGCACTATTTGATCTTCAATTGTGTGTTTGAGTGTTTCGTCAGTGATTTTCCTCTTCTCTAGTGCTTGGATCTCTTGTCGGGTCTTCCTGGATCGCTAATAGAGTTTCCCATAGTAAGCAGGCCAGTCTCACAGTAATTCTTCTATAATGACAGACTCCTCCATGTGATATTGTAACACCTTGTATGCTTCTGCAAAGGCTGTGTGCTGCTCCATCAATAATCGGACAGTTTCTTCTTTCTGCTCCTCTTTTGTGTCTTGAATTTGTGCCTGCAGCACCGACACCACGCTCTCAAACAACTGATAATATTTTTCTAGTGTTTTGTTGGTGTCAACCTCTGTTGGTCCTGGTATCACCATTTGTACAAGGCTTCTGCATTTGTTGAGAAACTCAACTTGTTCTTTTCATTGTTGTCGAGATCCTTACGTATCTGCTCGCTCCTTGCCTTTGCTTCAATTGCCAGTGTTTCTAGGAGTTGTCCTAGCTCTGCATCTTTCAACTTGGTTGCATCGACCGCAGTGGTCGACCCAAGTTGACTGATGTGGACCATTGTTGTCTGTTCATGATGTTTCTTCTTCTTTTTCTCCTTCTTCTTCTTGTGCTTTTGTGTTTCTGCTTGTTTCGGCACCTGTGTACCTGCAAGAGTTAGGTATGGATTTTGATTAGGATACTCGGCTCTCACCTGAGTATCCTACGTGTTTCTTCTTGTTTCTGTTTGTAGTATAGTTGGTTAGGATACTCAGCTCTCACTCGAGAAACCCGGGTTCGAGTCCCGACAATGGAACCAATGTTGTAATCTCGCAAATCACATAAGGTTACCAATAATACGTAATAAAACATACATACATCACAGAGACAAGAGATAAGAACAAGTATATATAATAACAAATTATATTAACATGAGAGGGTCCATACAATACTGAGAATTGAACCGAGTTCTCATCTGGCTCAACAGCCTAATATATATGAATTACAAATAGTTACAAATAACTACCAGTCGATTCACTCAACTGACACAACCTTAGGTGGCTGACCTAATCTCTAACTAGTTGGCTGACCAACTTAGTCGGCTGACCGACTAAGTCGTCTTACCGACTTGCTCCTCAAACACTACTCCATCCTTCTGGATTATCACTTAGGTACACTCAATACTTCAATTCTACAAATAAGTTCCAAAGCTAAAACCTGTTAGGTAGTTGGAGGAGGTGATCATTGAAACGCTAAGGACCTGGAAACATATGTAGTGCTGAGTGCATCCACCACATTTAAAATGATCATTACTTACAGGTCAAGGAAAACTTGGGGAGAGGAACAAGCAATGTGGAGGAACTGAAAGCACTATTACTTTTGATAAAAACTGCTATAGACAAAGGCATATTTCATATACATGTACATGGAGACTCTCTTAGAACTATTAATTGGATGTAGGATTAGTTGCATATGCAAGACATCTCTTGACACACTCTAGCAAGGTAGCTGGAGTCAATCTCTGGGGTCTTTCAGAAGATTACTTTAAAGCATGTGTTTATAGAATTAAACATGCTAGCTGACACCCTTTTTACGTATGGTCTTCATCTCCCAAAAAATCAAGTGAAATTGGTAGATTACCTTGATGGGCAATTAGTGGGGGTTAGACAGACCTCTATGGAGGAGTACTAAATTTTCAAACAAGAATAGATCTGCATTCTAATGAAATCATGACAATTTTTAGACCCTATTTTTTTATGTAAAGGATTTTAACTCCTAGAAGCTTGCTTCTACCTCTGAAAGATTATGTTTGTAGCTTATGGATATACACTGACAAGTAGGAGACACCACTCTTTGAGAACTATGCCTTGGGAACCTCATGAGTTATAGCAGTTTTCTGTGGTTTCTTTAGAAATTGAAATTTATATCAATATCCACCAAAGACCAAACAAGGTCACTCGTTTAAAGAATTCAGGTATAGAAATTTATGTTCCAGGCAAACAATCATTTGAGGATGCTTATAAATGTCCCTGAATTACTAATCATCAAGTTCTACATCTTGTTTAAAAAATAAAAGAGAAACCAGTTTTGCACCACTCTACCTGGAACAACAATATCACCAATCCCAAGCGGCAATAAAACTTGATGTTGCAGACACCTCTTTAACACTAAAACTAGACATTGAAGCCCCTAATGATACTACAACTTAGAGGATTTTTCCGCTTCTGTAGATCTTCATGGCTACTCACAAAATCTGCATGTATTATCATCCAACTTTTGTGAACACCATCAAGTAGAATATCCAAGGATGAAGTATGTGTTATGGAAAAATCAAGACTTATTCTAACAATTATGCAGAGTTAAATGCTTCAAGATTCTTACTAACAGTTGCAACAGAGTAGAAGGCTATGTGTATTCCAATTTTTGAAAACTCAAAATTAGTAGTCAAATGGATTAAAGGAACTGGGGTATTCTTAAGTAGTAATCTTATTTTTTTAGGTGATGATGTTAAAGCAATTGCAAGAGGATTTAAGTCAATTTCCATCCAGTATGTGTATACAAAACAAAATACAAAAGCTGACAGACTCTCTAGAGAAGGTCACCGGGTGGTTGAGGGTAGAGCACTGTATGAAGACATCATAGATGATATTTCTTCGCTCTCCTAAGCTGGGTAATACTAGAAGCCGCGCACTGTATTTTTCTTGTAGCTAGAAACTTGAAGATAATATGGTTTTAATGTTTAATTTATATGATGTGGATGATTAAAGGATTATGATGTAATGTAATCAGGACTATGAATTAATGACGTCTGGACAGTTCAACTGAAGAATGAAAAATTAGCTTGAAATGTGGAAGGACAAAAAATACCTACTTTCTTTGTTGACATGGATAATTTTTTTTTGAAGTAATGGGGAAAGTAGTAAGCTTTACAAGCTCCTTACAGTGTTCCCTCACAAGTGCTGAAGCACATTCACAGTGTGATTTGTTTTCTCCTGGAGTAGAAATGACCACTTTTACATGGAATAAAAAAAGGAATCAAGAATTAGATCATATGTTGTATTAGTTGAGTTGTCTCAAATCAGTGAAAACCTCATACTTCAAGAAGGTAGAGAAATATTATTGGCTCTTATCTAGCATGGAAGGCAGAGAATGGATCACAATTAATGTTTGGAGCAGATGCGGTGATGGGGTGTGAAAGGGACAACCTTATTCCTAAAAAAATGGTTTTTGATATGCAATCCATCGTAAGGTGCACCCTAAATTTATTGGGTAAACTAGTGGATTATACAATATGGAACCAGGTTTGGCTTAATGCTCAGGACATTGGGGTGGCAGGAAGAGGCCTAGCTGTGGGGTTCCTACTTGAACGATCTTAAAAAGTCACATATAAAGTAATCTGGTAATCCACATGAGTTGGTTTTTTAGATAATGAATAAAGCAAGGGGGGACTACTCAACAAAAATAGGTTATGCTGGTATTCAGGGGTCGCCCCTTAAAGATGAAAAATGGTGGTGTGGGGAGCTCTGGAAAGTCAAGGACCCTCTTAAAGGGATGTTATCCATGTTGTTAGCCTTAAATAATATGGTTATAAATTGGGAACTGATGGGAAAAAGAAACAAAGTTGGGCCTAGGATTTGTATACTTTGTAGAAATAATGAGAACACATCACACCTTTTCTTAGATTGTGCATTTTTGCACTAAGTTTAGATAGAAGTGGAGGACTGGTTGGGTTGCTAAATTAGTGGAGAAAACCTTCCATAGAAGACTGTCTGAAGGAGTGGCATACTACAAGGGACCAGAACCAGATTAAGGAAGTACCTCTGTTAGTGGTATGGGGCATTTGGTTGGCCAACTTTTATGGAAAAGTTACTCCATCCTTCCGGATTATCACTTAGGTACACTCAATACTTCAATTCTACAAATAAGTTCCAAAGCTAAAACCTGTTAGGTGGTTGGAGGAGGTGATCATTGACAAAACTAAAATTATTTGGTGGGGCACACCAATGCCCTGGCCAAATATGTAATGCTGGGTGCATCCACCACATTTCAAATGCTCATTACTTACAGGTCAAGGAAAACTTGGGGAGAGGAACAAACAATGTGGAGGAATTGATAACACTATTACTTTTGATCAAAGCTGCTATAGACAGAGGCATATTTCAGATACATGTGCATGCAGACTCTCTTAGAACTATTAATTGGATGAAGGATCAGTTGCAGATGCAAGACATCTCTTGACACGCTCTAGCAGGGCAGTTGGACTCAATCTCTAGGCTCTTTCAGAAGATTACTTTAAACATGTGTTTATAGAATTAAACACGCTAGCTGATACCCTTTTTACATATGGTATTCATCTCCAGAAAAATCAGGTGAACCTAGTAGAGTACCTTGATGGGCAGTTAGTGGGGGTTAGATAGACCTCTATGGAGGAGTACTAATTTTTCACACAAATAGATTTGCATTCTGGTGAAATATGGATTGTTTTTAGACCCTATTTTTTTATGTAAAGGATTTTAACTCCTAGAAGCTTGATTCTACCTCTTAAAGATTATGTTTGTAGCTTACGGATATACACTGACAAGTAGGAGAAACCACTCTTTGAGAACTATGCCTTGGGCACCTGATGATTTACAGCAGTTTTCTGTGGTTTCTTTAGAAATTGAAATTTATATTAATATCCACCAAAGACCAAACAAGGTCACTCATTTATAGAATTCTAGTATAGAAATGTATGTTTCAGGAAAACAGTCATTTTAGGATGCTTATAAAAGTCCCCGAATTACTAATCATCAAGTTCTACCTCTTGTTTAAAAAATCAAAGAGAAACCAGTTTGGGACCACTTTACCTGGAATAACAATATCACCAAGCCCAAGCATAGAATAAGGCAATAAAACTTGATTTTGCAGACACCTCTTTAACGCTACAAGTAGACCTTGAAGCCCCTAATGATACTACAACTTAGACGATTTTTTCGCTTCTACAGATCTTCATGGCCACTAGAAAAATATGCATGTATTATCATCCAACTTTGTGACCACCATCAAGTAGAATATCCAAGGATAACGTATGTGTTATGGAAAAATCAAGACTTATTCTAACAATTATGCAGAGTTAAATGCTTCAAGATTCTTGTTAGTAGTTGTAACAGAGTAGAAGGTTATGTCTATTCTAATTTTTGAATACTCAAAATTAGTAGTCAAATGGATGAAAGGAACTAGGGTATTCTTAATTAGTAATATTATTTTTCTAGGTGATGATGTTAAAGCAATTGCAAGAGGCTTCAAGTCAATTTCCTTCCAGAATGTGTATATATAACAAAACACAAAAGCTGACAGCTTGTCTAGAGAAGGTCACCAGGTGGTTGAGGGTAGAGCACTATATGAAGACATCAGAGATGGGATTTCTTCGCTCTCCTAAGCTGGGTAATACCAGAAACCGCACACCGTATTTTTCTTGTTGCTAGAGACTTGAAGATAATATGGTTTTAATGTTTAGTTTATATGATGTGGAAGATTAAGAATTATGATGTAATGTAATCAACGATATGAATTAATGATGTCTAGATAGTCTGACTGAAGAATGAAAAATTAGCTTGAAATGTGGAAGGGTAGAAAAGACCTACTTTTTTTGCTGACATGGATAGTTTTTTTTTGAAGTAATGGGGAAAGTAGTAAGCTTTACAAGCTCCTTACAGTGTTCCCTCGCAAGTGCTGAAGCACATTCACAGTGTGATTTCTTTTCTCCTATAGTAGAAATCACCATTTTTCCATGGAATAAAAAAGGGAATCAACAATTAGATAATATGTTGTATTATTTAAGTTGTCTCAAATCAGTGGAAAGCTTGTACTAGGAGAAGGTAGAAAATATTATTGGCTCTTATCTAGCATGGAAGGCAGAGAATGGATCACAATTAAGGTTTGGAGCAGATGCAATGATGGGGTTTGAAAGGGACAACCTTCTTCTTAAAAAAAATATTTTTGATGTGTAATCAATTGTAAAGTGCACCCTAAATTTATTGGGTAAACCAGTGGATTCTATAATATGGAAGCAGGGTTGGATTAATGCTCAGGACATTAGGGTGGCAGGAAGAGGCCCAGTTGTGGGGTTCCTACTTGAATGATCTTAAAAAGGCACATATAAATTTATCTGTTAATTCAGATGAGTTGGTTTTTTAGATAATGAATAAAGCAAGGGGGGACTACTCAACGAAAATAGGTTATGCTGGTCTTCAGGGGCCACCCCCTGAAGATGGAAAATGGTGGTGGGGAGGAGCTCTATAAAGTAAAGGCCCCTCTTAATATGATGTTATCCATGTTATTATCCTTAAATAATACGGTTCTAAATTGGGAACTGATGGGAAAAAGAAACAAAGTTGGGCATGGGATTTGTATACTTTACATAAATAATGAGAACACATCACACCTTTTTTTAGACTGTGCATTTTCACACCAAGTTTGGACAAAAGTGGAGGAGTGGTTGGGTTGCTAAATTTGTGGAGCAAACCTACCATAGAAGAATGTCTGAAGGAGTGGTATACCAGAAGGGACTAGAAGCAGATTAAAGCAGTACCTCTGTCTATGGTATGGGGCATTTGGCTGGCCAGCTTTTAAGGAAAAGTTACTCTATCCTTCTGTATTATCACTCAGGTACATTCAATTATTCAATTCTACAAATAAGTTCCAAAGCTAAAACCTGTTAGGTGGTTGGAGGAGGTGATCATTGACAAAATGGGAATTATTTGGTGGGGCATGCCAAGTACCTGGCAAGATATGTATTGTTGGGTGCATCCACCATATTTCAAATGCTCATTACTTACACATCAAGGAAAACTTGGGGAAAGGAACAAACAATGTGGAGGAATTGACAACACTATTACTTTTGATCAAAACTACTATAGACAGAGGCATATTTTAGATGCATATACATGGAGACTCTCTCAAATCTATTAATTGGATAACGGATCAGTTGCATATGCAAGACATCTCTTGACACACTCTAGCAGGGTTGTTGGAGTCAATATTTGTTTTCTTTCAGAAATCTTTGTTAGAAGATTAATTTAAAGCGTCTTTTTATAGAATTAAACATGATAGCTGATACCCTTTTTACATATGGTCATCATCTCCAGAAAAATCAGGTGAACCTGGTAGAGTACCTTGATGGATAGTTAGTGGGGGTCAGACATACCTCTATGGAGGAGTATTGATTTTTCACACAAGAATAGATCTACATTCTGATGAAATCGGGATTTTTCTTAGACCCTATTTTTATGTAAAGGATTTTAACTCCTCGAAGCTTTATTCTACCTCTGAAAGATTATGTTTGTAGATTACGGATATAAACTGACAAGTAGGAGACATCACTATTTGAGAACTATGCCTTGGGCACCTAATGAGTTATAGCAATTTTATGTGGTTTCTTTAGAAATTGAATTTTATATTAATATCCACCAAAGACGAAACAAGGTCACTTGTTTAAAGAATTCTGGCATAGAAATTTATGTTTTAGGAAAACAGTCATTTGTGGATTCTTATAAAATTCCCTGAATTACTAATAATCAAGTTCTACATCTTGTTTAAAAAATAAAAGAGAAACCAGTTTTGCACCACTTTACCTAAAATACCAATATCACCAAGCCCAAGCATAGAATAAGGCTATGTTGCATCTGCTGTGGGAAATAGTAGTTGCAACAAAGTTCCAAACATAAAACTAATGATTAAATCAGAAGATATTTCAAAGCATAAAAAAACATTACATGATGCTCTCTCTACCCAAAATTAAATTTATCCCAAAACCAATAAGCAAGGCGAGAAAAACATGGAAACTAAGAGAATATGAACTAACATTAATGGGAGCGTCAAAGGACTTGGCTACACTAACAATTATAAAAGTGCAGAAGACCCAGAAAATATCATATACAAAGATTCATGCCTAAAAATACACATAAACAACATCTAAGTCATCTCATAAGGGCGCCATGAAAAAGTGTTTAAAGCTAATATCATTTTCCATCCTCACTACCACAAGTTGCACTTCACAGCTTTGTAGTATAGCTGTCACAACAGTATTTCAATTACGTACCACATATTGGTGGACCAATATTTAATAATTAAAACTTTGAAAAGTTAGTAAATCGCAGTCGTGGAAAATGATCATCTTATTGCCATTTATGAATTCTACGGATAGTTTTAAAAGCATCACTACTTACAAGTTACAAATTTTTTTTACATCATTTTTCCTTTTCAGGTGTGCAACCACCCTAGCAGCTATTGTAATATTGAGTTTCGTGTTCAAATAAAACATCATTAAAGATTAAATGCCAAAAAGTTAAATGGCAATCACTAAAAGTGATGAACAATATAGGATTAAAGAAGTTACCAAGAGGATAGCACCAGTTTTGAAGGATCCAAGAGACAACATGTTAATTCCCTACACAAAATAGGAACACAACATAATCGGGAATCTCTAAAACAATTTAGTCAAGTTCCAGTAGAGAAAACGGTCAAGATAGGTTTCATTTAGCAAGGCAGCCCGCGATCAAAACCTGCTGCTCTTGGGAGGAAATATCTAAATCCAATCATGCTAAGGGTTGGTGCAGCCTAGGATGGGTGCAATCCATGGGTCATTTTGAGGGCTTATATGCCCCTGGGTTGTGGTTTGTTAGATAAAAGGCTGGCTCAGCAAGTCAAAGGCATTTGCAAAAAAAATAAATAAATCTCTGAAACAATTTCAAAATTAAAACTCAAAAGCTACTAAGGAATAAAGGTACTAAGACCTTACTAGTTGCCACTATAATAATGTAGGCATGCTCAAAAATTGTCATTTAAGATTGTGTTATCCAATGATTTATGTATAATTCACCCAATTGATTATGATTCTTTAATTTTCACTCACCCAAAAGACTAATACAGTAACTAAGAAACCTAACTTTACAGTAGTGGCTAATGGGGGAGGAAATATCATCAAGAAAGGACTCAGGAAGCACCCACCCATCAACCTGTGCTGAGAATAATAATTCCATCCAAAATAGCATTATTATCCTGACCACCTATTTATTTTATGTGTGTGTGTGTAGCCCAAGTGGTTTGACTTGCCATGCAGAAGCCATCTTGGCCAAGGAGGTCACAACGTTGAATCCACCTGGATCCCTCAAGGCTAGGCATACGTGTTGTATACTGGTGGCATTAGCCGTAGGCACTATTGATGAAATGTGAGTAAGTGCCTAGAAGGTTTCTCCGAGGAAGTTTTTCGATATATATATATATTGCCAGCGCATCTTCATAGATACTTGTTCTCACTGCATAGATTTTACAATAGTACTGAATCTACAAACTAAACACGTTATATTGCTTCCATCCATTGACCATATTTGAATTAAATATCATCTCTCAATTATTAACTTGCAAAATCCTGTTATCAATGAAATTAGAAACCCTAAATTAAACCACGAAAAATTCACACCATTTTTAATACCAACATTCACATAAGCATTGTTTAAACATGTTGTGCTATACAAACCTGTATACAAAATGCCAATACAAAACATTGTTTTCTAACTAGTGTTTCTTCAATGCATACCACGTGCAAAAAAAAGTCTTAGGAATAGCAGCCACAAGCTGTGACTTGCTGAACTCCACCTCCATAGCTGTGAGAACTAACATTAAACGGGATATTAGCTGACTAAAAACTATATGTATCATACAAATAGAAAACATGCCACAACTTCATCATTGTTACAAAAAAAAGATTCTACTTATTGCTTTGAATTCAACATTATAAAGAGAAAAATAATTGATGAAATCAGCAGTTAAGGTCCCACCTCACTCTCTTGTATTTACAATCAAAGTAGCACATTCCATAAAAGAATGAATCCAATGTAGGACCAAATAGTTTGGCTTGATAATTAGACTCTTTTACAATATACAAATTTCTGATAACTCCATGAATACCAAGCATCCCTATGCTCTATGCTAGAGTTGACACAGATGGGTGTTCAACTGCATTTTGTGATGTGCCAGAGTTGGCACAAATGGGTGTAGCATTATATCAATGTGATTACTTACTATCGTAGATCCATCTTAACTAATATTGATCAAGCACTGAGAAGGGTCAACTCAGTTGAACTTAGAACTCAGAGCTTAAGGAAATCTAGAGATGATTATAGTTAAGAGCTTTCTATTTGCATTGTAACAATTTTCTATGTAAATCTCATGTAATGATATATATAGTTTCTCTCTATATTAGTATATGGTAGTATTTCTATTTATATAGAAATCTGCCATATATCTCTTTTTATCTTCATTTAGTCGTTCTTATTTATGTGTAAATCTTATCTCTCTTTCTATAGAGAGATAGATAATTTATTTATATTTGTATTGTGTATATATTTTCCATCACATAGCCCCACGAGTTAGCTCAAGTGGTCATGATCCAGATGTGAGTGAGATCTCTTCACCCAACTTGGAGAGGTCACTGGTTCGACTCTCTTGATCCCCTTGGGGTTAGGCTCATGATAGAATCCATGTGGAAACACTGATCCAAGCTCCATGAAAAGAACATCAAGATCAATACCCTACATGAAACACTGAACAAGGAGAGAATCATTAGTTTAAAGTTTGAGAAAATTACATCAGACTTGAATAATCTCTTAAGGCAGCAAAGAGATTCAAGTGACAAAAGATGAATTGGGTTTGGACGTTATACTAATAAAGGAGAAGACTCCAAGTCACATGGAAGAGAAGATAAGAATAAAAGACATAATCCAAGATATAATGATGTTGGAAATTGACAAAGAAGGAATGAGATGCAAGGATGGACCAAGCAGCAAAAGTGGACCAAACATGAAAGAAAAAAGATTTCATCTCAAATACCTCCATCTCAAGGAAGATCAGCTACTCAAAGGTATTCAAATATTTTTTATGGCTGTTGTTGCACCTACAACAATTATGGTCACAAGGCTATCCACTGCAAAGTTTAATTTAGGTATACTCCACCAAGAAATAGAGGTATGAGTTCCTTCAAGTTTCAATATTATAATTGTCAGGGTTTTGATCATATTGCAAAAGATTGTAAGAAATAAGCATTTACAAAAATATGGAGAAATAAATCCATTGATTCAATCAACATGAAACTCAACTATCTTGTACGTAACAATACGAAAGTATGGAAGTAGAGGTCAATGGAAAAACCTAGTACTGAAGCAGTCCAAGATAACAAGAGTAAGGAAAAGGAGCTAGACCATTAAGATCATGAAAGATATACCATCTTATTTTGATTGATTATTTTTTAAATGACTAATGGGAGCTTCAGATATAGATGTTCTCTTTGAGGAGATGCCCGTTGATGAAAATTTTATGCCTTTCAGATGTGATATTAAATGGATTTGGTGCAGTAGTGAATTCTTTAAAGTCAAACCATACTTGCTGCAGATTTGTAGTATCATCAAGTGGAAGCTGAATAACTAGAGTGCAAAGACAATAAGCTGCAGATGTCTCTCAATATTACAGCCTTGAACAAGTAATATTATACATGCAGAGAGTCCTATATGGCAGCTTTTGAAGTAATTTCTCAACAAACCAATTCATCAATTTCTTCAATTTTGAAGGGTTGATATCAACAACATGATTAAAATCAGACCAATAGAACCAACATAATAGTTATGGATAAATGTAGATCTCAGATGAAGAATAAATCCATGGCAGCCACATGTAACTATTTTTGAGCACTTGTGATTAGTCTATGAAAATACGTTGTGATGGTACCTATGAAAGATGGCAGCCAAATTTAGGAGGAAAATTCTTCAAGTAGAAGACTGTTATTAAGCCACAAAACAATAAAGGTTTATTCCATGTCTGAATGCATCCCTGTGCCTACAAAGTAGACTTGGTAGGTTTAAGCCACAAAGCAATCAAGGTTTATTCCACACCTGATTCTGATCTAAGTCATAACCAATATGTCTATTCTATATTTGTTTAGATGCAAGGACGACCAGACAAGATAAAACTAAATATTCAAAGAAAGAAATCACATTCCTATCATACATGGGTAATTTCATAGAAAATATTAAATATATGAGAGAATATGTGTACATTCAATTTGATTACAGAATTGTTGTACCAAGGAACCATATTCTAACTTCTATAGACACAAAGACAAGTTTATTGTAAGAGACATCTTGCAATTTAGTGATTATTAAATATGTTTAGTAAGAAAGGAAAGGATGAGAAATTTAAAGGAGAAACAACCTACTTGCATTAGCTAGAAGATCCAACAAAATCCCTATTAAGGCATTTCCTGCTATTAGTTTTCTCGACAGCTTCATCGCTCTTTTTCTCTTCGATATTTTGAGTAGCACTAGCATCACAAGTCCTAATACTACAAATAATCCCACAACTCCATCCACAATTCCCAACACAATAGCTACCTTGATAGTTCTTGATGCTTTTTATGACCTTCAAGGATTAACTCTAATTGCAGCTGTAACATTTTTGCAATATGAATATGGGTGCTAGTGTTGTATTTCGGTAACCAAACAATTATTGTAAAAACTAATATTTCTCTTCTGTCTTAATAGGAAATAAAGGCATGGGAAAAACTTTCCAGCCAAAATATTCTAAGAGAGATCAGCAAGACAGCTGCAAGTGATATTTTGAGAAAAATACCCACTAAATGAATTCACAGCTAAGTTCAAGTAGGAAATGTTGGGCAATGAAAACAACGAATGCGGAGGTGACCAAATAAATTCATTCGAAGATAGGTCAAGCCGATTTATATCTAGTCTCTCTTCTTGTTCTGAATGACCCTGGGGATGATCCACTTAGATTACTCAATAGGTAATATGAGTCCTGCCTTCAACATTCTATAAAGCTCTAGTTAAGCCTTGTCTTTGATTCTTGGATTTAATCTATCTGGTCTCTTCTTGAGAGGATGTGCATCAGGTTTCAACTGGATTTTCATTTGGCCTCTTCTTGAGAGGATTTGTATCAGGTTTAACTAGATTTTCATTTGTCTTACAAAGTATATATGCTTTTCAATTATGAGAAGTATTAATTATATATTAATTATATAAGATAAGATTATTTCAAAGATTTATAATTATTTCTATAAGCAACATTTTGAATTTTTCTCAAAATTTCTATGCAAATCCTTGATATGATCCAACCATTCCTTTTATGCATCAACATTAATTTATTTAAAATAGGTTTTGCTACTCTTTTATTTCACTTAATGACCCATTCTAGCTGATTGAATTAACTACCCATTTCCCTTGGACATGGGGATGCTTAGTTTTGAGACTGAAAGCATCTGTAACCATTAACTCGCTTTACCTAACTTTGCAATTTGAACGCCCTTCGAGTATGTAATTGTTATCTATAATGCCAATCAGTACAGTAAAATTAGTTTAATTTAAGCGATATCTTATAGCTCCTGGTATTCTCAAATGATTGGCAGAATGACATTCATGGGGTCAAATCGTTCTTCAAAAGACCCCAGAGATCAAATTCACATAGAGGCAAAACGATATATACATATATGTATATGTATGAAATATAAAGCGGCTACTCATCTTGAAGAAATATTGTTTTGTAAATTTTGATAGTAGTTCTGCTGAAGTCTCTTTTCGTTTTCATTGAATAGGGATGCATTTTGGCGCAGTGTAACTTGAATAGGTACAAGGTCCATATCCCCATTGTAGCTTAATGATTTGTTGTATTGTTTTGAAGAAGCCCTGTAAGTGGCAATGAAATCTTCTAAATTTTTCATCGATGAAACTTCAAATGCATCACAAGGTCCTGCCATTACATGATCATAAGAACCACACGCATTAATACTAGCAATTGAAGAACATCAGTCATATCTAATACAACATAAGACCCCATTAAAATGGTAATATTCGATACATCTACATCCAGGGAAAGAAGAGTGCAATAGGTGATATTAGTACTGATCAGTAATAACTTTTTATCTTCACACTCTACGAGAGTACCTTACATCATAAAGGATTTTTTCCCTCCATAAAATTATTGAAAAACAATTAATTAGCGTTGATATCTATCAAAACAAATATGAATCAAATCTACTCGTCCATTGAAAAGGTCAAAGCATATATTTGTTACACAATAGATCAGGACTATCTACAGCTCAAAAGAGTGGAGGGGTGCCTATTATCAATAAGCACGAACTACATTTTTCTTCTGTAGATACTATTTTTCTCAGCTAAAGACAAATTGTATGTTAACAATTAACAAATACATTAGTCCCAGTACTCGGGTCTATGCAATTTATGTGCAAACGTTTGTCATTTCGCAGAGATCTTTTTTTTAATCACATATTTTTCACTGTGTTTGTACTCTTTCTGAATCGATCATGGGAATATGTCTTGGAATATTCAGTGAAGCATAATCTAAAAATATAATTATAGATATAAGCTTCTCCATACACTAAAATAAGTTTATGAAGTTCACTGTCTTAATGAGGAAGGAGGTCACTTCTAGGGTTTGGTTACTATTGTGACAATCAGGATCAATACCCATGTCCAATTATGTGATATGTTTGTGCTTCTTGTTTTTATACATCAGATTATTTAAGCCCTAGAACTAATGCATCTGGAATCACAAGTTTGGAAACCTTTTTCTCCTAGGTTAATAATTAAAGTAGGAAAGAAGACATGAAGGATAATTGGTCAAATAACCCAAGATTGGGAACATGAAACCTGAATTTTTGTTTTCTCAATACAAGTTTGATGACTTGTTTATTTTCCAGAATTGGGAACATGATTCCAAGACTAATTCCCTACAAATCAATTTCTTGCAAGTTTGTCGAGATGCTCATATCTGGTAGATCCCCAGACAACTGATTTCCTGAAAGTTATAACACGGATTCTTTGCAATGTACTCAGGGAGTTGGACAGAGGGCCAATTAATGAGTTGTTCTTGAAGCTCATAAATTTTAGACCAGGGGGGGAACTTATCCATTTAGGCAGTGTGTCATTCAACATATTATTGTTCAGTATTAAGGTCTAGAGATTTATGTGAAGAGAAATCTCCTGTGAAAAGTTTCCATGGAAAAAGTTTAAAGTACTATTTAGTATTATAAGAGAGGAAAATCGACCTAGTATCATTGCCAATAGAGGACCCCAAAATCCCAGAGACACCAGAAAGAGAAATTTAAGGTTTGAAAGCATGTAAAGGGTAGCTAAAAATGAATCTATTGAAACATGAAACGTACTATTCCCCTTCTGAGGAGAGCCCTTGTCACGAACAATTTTTAGTTTTGTCTTCACCTCTTCATAGAACACAATGATAAGAACTGACATAAGAACCATTAGATGAAATATAATGAAACTTGGATTTTAAAGAAATATAGTCATTTGTACTAACGCAGATCTAAATCTAAGTTTGGGTGGATCAATTGACCTGAAGATGGGGGCACTTCCACATTTTTTTCTGTACATTTTCCCTCGAAAGATGACACATTGGTCTTGTTAATGCCAGTCATCTCCTTTATCATAACATCATTTCTAGAATCATCAGAAAGATAAATTTGTTGGTGGTCGTAGAGGACAGGGAGTTGTGGACACCATTACTGGCTTCTTTTACCACAGGATCCCTACCACGGATTTATGGGATAGAAATCAACACACAGGCACTCAAATGCTGAGTTAGGCACATGGAAAAAAAATACCAAAAAAATGTAGGGAAGATAAGCATATACCTTGAATTGTTGCATCGAATCACTACATAGAAATGGATGATGCATTAATCATAATACCTATGTATAAATGGCGTATGCCCTGGCCGACTTAGGAACCCTTGTTTTTGAAAACCCAAAACATCAAAATCGTATAAATGGTGTATGCCCTAGCCGACTTAGGAACCCCTGTTTTTTAAAACCCAAAACATCGAAATCGTATAAATGGTGTATGCCTTGGCCAACTTAGGAACCCCTGTTTTTGAAAACCCAAAACATTGAAATCGTATTTTCTTCTTGTGAAATTCTGTAATGGTGTGGCCTAATCAATGCAACTGTAGAATTATTTATCTTGGTTTCTCTTGCATCATCTGCATAACCTGACCTTGTCTCTACCAATCTGACACCCACTTTTCCATCCAACCCAGTTTATTTCTTCTTCCTTCTTCTTCTGGCTTCTTGTTGTGTGTTTGTTTTAGAGAAAGGAGCTGCTTGTTGTGTGTTTGTTTTAGAGAAGGAGGACAGAGAAGGAGAAGGGATGAAATGTGAGGAAATGATGAACTAATGAAATAATATTTTAGGTGGTGAGCCATATGAAATGGATAATTAATCGAAGATCTAATTATTTTGAGAGATTTGGATTTCCTTCAACTTAATTTACCGCCTATGTGGCCATATACATCCTCCTCCTATTTTAGGATTTTGGGTGGTGGATAGTGAATGGGTTTCTCAAACATCAAGGAAAAAACATAATTAAAATTTGGGGCAGTGGAGTTAAGATGGAAGATATAAATATAGATCAAAAGAAAAGATATTAGATGGGGCATAGGTTCCAGGGTAAAAAGAAAAGGAAAGGGTATTGTTTCATTAATATTAAAAAATTTGATAGTGTATTTTTTCATCTCAAATAAAAAATGAAAAGTTGCAATTTATGTAATTAAATTTTACAATTTCATAAAATTTAAAATTACAAATAAGAGCAACCTAAGAGCAACCTAAGATCATCAAAATAGCAAGGACCCTTTTACCTGAAGCCACACAAAGATACATCTTGATGATGAAGGAGTATTCGGATGTGTTTTCTTGGAGTTACAAGGAACTTAAGTCTTACGACACTAGCATCATCCAACATACCATACCAATCAAGAAGAACGAGATGCCGTTCAAAAAAAAGCTTAGAAGAATGAACCCCAAGTTGTTGTCCCTGGTATAAAAGCAAATCAATAAGTTGTTTGAGGCCAAAATCATTGTGGCCCTCATATTTTCACACTAGATGGAAAATATGGTCCCTCTTAGAAAGAAGAACAAGGAAATAAGAATCTGTATTGACTTCATGAACTTGAACTGAGTTTCCCTGAAGGATCATTGTCCCCTCCCCAAAATGGGTCATATCTTATAGAGAGTAGTGGGTTCACATAGGATCTCCACTCTGAATGGTTTCTCGGGTTATAACCAAATTGTGGTACATCCAGAGGATAAAGAGAAAAAACATTCACCATTCCCCTGGGCACCTTCATGTATGCTAAAATTCCATTTGGGTTGATGAACGTAGGTGCAACTTTCTAGAGGGCCATGGACATAGCATTAAAAGGACAAAATTATGGTCATCTATCTAGATGATATCACTATTTTCTCCAAGTCTGATGAAGAAAATGTCACCCAACTGTTGAGAATGTTCAATAAATGCAGAAAGTTTGGCATCTCCCCGAATCCTAAAAATTCATTCTTTGCTATGAAAGAAGTGAAGTTTCTAGGGCATATAATCTCTTAGGAGGGCATTAGGATATACCCTAATAGGGTTGAAGTGATAAAAAAATTTGAGCTCCTTAGAAACAAGGCTAAGGTTCAATTGTTTCGGGGAAAGGTAAATTTCCTCAGAAGATTCATAGCTCCATTTGCTGGAACAATGAAATATATAACTAACATGCTAGGAAAATACCAAGAAATCAGGTGGACACCTGAAGCTAGAAAATCCTTTGAAGGCATAAAGAGGTCCATAGTTGAGGCTCTTGTACTTGCAAGCCCTGATTTTTCCAAAGAATTTCTCATATTCTTGTTTTTCTTAGAACACATAGTGGCAAGGGTACTGCTACAAAAGAACCATGAAGGCTATGAGAATCCCATCACCTTCTACAACAAGACTGTAAGAGATGCTCCCTTGAAGTGCAACATCCTCGACAAACATTCCTAAGCTTTGGTGCAGGCCTTAAAGAAATTTAGAGTATACATCCTGCATTCCCATATTATTGCTCAGATTCCCACTAGTGTTGTGAAAGGCAATCTGACCCAATCGGATCCGGAGAGACGAAGGAGAAAGTGGATAGTTGTTCTTCTTGAGTATGACATGGAAATCAAGCCCACAAAGTTGATCAAGGGCTAGGGTTTAGCTAGGCTTATGGCCCAGTCCAACAATGATGATTTCAGATTGCACATGATCGTTGAATTTTCAGCTAAAGAGAAGAATCCACAGGAGCAGGCAGGTCGCCCAGTAGGTGAGAATTTTCTATCATCCCCATGGTACAATGATATCATTTTTGTCTTACAACATCTGTAGGCTACACAGGGAATGGATAAAACTAGGGCCAGGTACCTCAATAATAAAGAAACAAGTTTTTGTATACTGAACATGAAGTTATATTGGAAAAAGCCAGGAGGAGTTCTGCTAAGCTGTGTAAACGAGCAGGAACACAGGAGACTTATAGAATAATTTCACGCCGGGAAGTATGGGGGGAATCACTAATAGAAAACCACAGTGAACAAGATCATGAGATCTGGATTCTATTGGCCTACAATATTTTTCGACACTCATAAAAAAGTGGTTGTCTGCCATAAGTGACATATGTTTTAAGGTAGAAGGAAGTTATTGTCATTACCTCTGAATCCTATTCAGGACGAGGCCCCTTTCCAACAATGGGGGCTAGATTTTATCGGAGAAATTAATCCTTGCTTTTCAAGGCAGCACAGGTGGATCCTCACTTCCACTGACTACTTCATAAAATGGATCGAGCCTATCCCCATAAGACAAGTTACCGAAATGGTGATCATGCAGTTTTTGGAGGAACATTTTCTTCCCAGGTTTGGAGTTCCCACAAAGATAATCATTGATAATGCTCCAGCATTTAATTCAAAGAATATGATCACCTTTTGATTCAAATATCAAATACAGCTCAGGAATTCCATATCCTATTAACCCAAGGGAAATGGACTGGTAGAGTCTTCCAACAAGAGTCTTATGAGGATCATAAGGGAGCTGCTGCAGGAAAATAACAAAGCTCGGCACACAAAGATAATCCATGCCTTATGGGCTGACAAAATTAGTGTGAAGAAATCCATTGGAACTTCACCATTCCAGTTGGTCTATGGTTTAGAGGTAATCTTTCCTAACTCCCTAAGATTTCCAGTAATGAGATTGTTGCAAGAAGAAAACATTGAAACCCACCCTACCCAAAGGAGGATGTACCAGTTGGTTAAGATACAACAATAAAGGGTGCATATTTTCAACTGAAATCAGCTATTTCAATACAGTATGAAAGAAATTTTTGATAGAGGAACCAAACCCGATGATTTATAGATAGGCGATGTAGTGTTGCAATGGAATGCACCCCATGAGGAGAAGGGGAAACATGAAAAATTTGATCACCTATGGAAGGGTCGATATAAAATTGCAGCCTTCCAAGGAAAGAATGATTATATATTGGAGGAAACAGAGGGTGGATTGATGTTTGGAGCTTCGATAAATAAGAGGCTCCTCAAACATTAATTTTGGTAAGAAAGATCAACCCACATTGTCATTGTATATACCATTTTTCTTTAAAAACATTGCATGCATGGATGGCTCTCCGACAATATTTAAAGCTCGAGGTGAAGGTGGTAAGGTATTCAAGGGGCGTCATCACCTAGTTTTTATTTTTAGATAATTTTTGAGAGTTGTAGGAAGGATTGGAAAAAAACTAATGGATAAGGCACATGGCCTAAGTTGTTCTTTGCTACCTCATAGGGAGGATAGAATCCCTGATTTGGAGCTGCTGTTAGCACCTGGTTCGTACAAGTGCTAAATTTCAAATAACTTTGTAGAAGGGATTAATGCCAATCTGAGCTAAACAACTGAGAGTGGAATGGGATAGTAGAAAGGGAGGAATGAGGACCAAAAATACCCTATCATAAGACCATGAGGGGCATCATCAAGTTTTGCAGGTTATACAGTGGTAAAAATAAGCAGTTCACATCACTCAGTGATGATGATCGGAGGTCACTAAGGATTTCATTGAGTAAAGTTGAATGGAGAGGTAAATTGTGAAGGAGTGTGAAATGGGTCACATTCTCTAGGTTTCGATGGTCACAATATGAAGGTGTCATAGATCTATGGTTGAAAAGAGTTTCGCAGTGGAAACACACATGCTGGATAAGTTAAGTTAGGACCACAAAGTATGGTAGGATCCTTAGGTTTGAATGACCGTGAGCAAAGGAAGGCCAGATCCATGGATGACATGTATCTTCATGGCCTAAAACTACGCATAGATTAACAAGGAGGTGCACTATGAAAGGTTGGAAGGTCCCACACATTTGGACGATGGAGATTCTATAGGAGAGAGAATCAATGAAACAGATTAATGTCGCAACGGGAAAGTGCTCAGATTTTAACGAAGGGAGGCATTGAAAAATCTGGTAGGACCATGCATTTCATATGGCAGGGATTGTGGTGCTAATCAGATAAAAAAACCTGATGGTTTTTGTGATGTAAAGAAGCATGAAGGATAATGGGGCAGAGGTTCACGAAATTGTGTAAGGACCACAACATGGAACGGCTAAGATTCTCCATACAGGAAATCTACAACCATGTTTGATTTCACAGAGGGAAAAGTGTTGAAAGGAAAGGAGCAATGAAGGAACGAAGCAAAGATGAAGCATGGGAGAGATTCAATGGTGTAGGTCATTCCTAAGAAACTAGAACCATTAGGGTAGGTTATGGAGCATCATTACTAGAGAAAGTGAGTGTGCCTCTCATACTCCACATTCCCATTATAGATCGAGTGTGTCTACTACACTATAATGCCAATTTTGGGTAAAAAAATCGTGGTGAATCTTCCACCTCAGGAAGTTATTAGGATTTGAATGATTATGATTCACGATTCAATCCCCAAATTTTGTAAGAGAATTGGGATCTGTTTTGAGGTCGGTCTTGCGAGCCATAACACTATAAATATGACCTCAGTTGATGAGGAAAGGGTTGAAACTCTCATTCAGAAAGCATTCTTCTCTTGTTTTTGTCCCTGTAACTTTCTTGGAAGTGTTAATGAGAAACGTTCTCCTGCGCTTTCTGAGATTCATTGCAGTGTTTTACATTCTGTCTATTTTTCCTTTTTTATCATTTTCATTATTGTGTATCTCAGCTAATGCGCTCTAGTTGTACATGAGGAATTTGCTCTTAGTTAAGCGCTCCTTGTATCATACTTTGCATTTGTTATGTGTCTATGATAGCAGTTATAGAATTCTCTCTCAATTAAGCGCTATGTATCACTTATTAGCCTCTTTGTTGTTGCTTCTAAAGGTGGTGCAAGAGATTCACCCACAAATAGGTGCTTCTTGTTTTGCTGGGCTTCTTCCTCTATCATGTAATCATCCTTTCAATATATTTGACTATTTATGACACTTACTTTGCCTCAGAGTACAAAGGAAATTCTCCTGTGATTTCTTCTATAATGCCCTTGATTGACTCAGTTTTCGACTCCATTTCCCAACGATTTTTCTTGTTTTTCTATTCTACCATCTTTAAATCTATCAACGCCCCATTCCCATAATAATCTATCCTTTTGACTACTTTTTTAATGCTAAATGCATATGTGATTTTGTTTCTGTGACAAAGAGAGAGACCTCTCTGACTGTGAGTCTATACAACAGTCTAAAGATTGGTTGAAATGGTTACCCTTATGACTCCCTACCACAACCATAGGGATATTATAGGGTGATAACAAATCTATATGATGTACTTAAGCATCTGTTGAAATGATTATATGACCAATCATCAATCCAACCAAAATATATTTGATTATTCCACACTCATACTTGATTTTGTATTTAATGTCTTTCCTAAGAAGTTCTATAAAAATAGCTGCCACCTTTCCAAGAATTTTGATTCCTGGGAACATTTCTCTTATTCTTATGACAAGGATGTCTGTATGGCACAAATTTATGTTTTGAAGCAATAGGGGATGCATGCTCAAGTTTTTTTTCACTGAAAGGATCATAACAACCTCACATATCAGCAGTAATGTCATTTACAAAATCATTCTTAATTTCTAGCATATCAAAGCCAAACAACCCAACAACACATTCATCAACATGTTTCTCTTAAGAATGAATTCCTCCATCAAGAAACAACACTTTGCTAGTGTCATAAAAAATGGAAGTAAAACCATTATATCCAAGAATAGACGTAGTTGTCTATGTCTTAGAGAAAATAGGAACATCAATAGTATGTCAATTCATTCCAAGTCCTCCTCTGGTATATCCCATTTTTCTCAATAGTTGGGACCTAATACCTGTAGTATGATTTTCAAAGACAAGAGAAAGAATATCATTAGTATCAGATGAATCAATTAATTTACAAATGACCAGGACACAAGAAATACCATCAAAATTGGAAGAAGTAATGGCTGAGCTTGTCATATAAACAATAGTAATCGACTGCTCAAAAGTTGGGACGGCGACAATATTCTTCAGAACAACTTGCTTTGCTATAATTTTCTGCTGAACAATATGCATTCTACACACCTCCAATTCAAGACTAAGCTTGCAATCCTCCAATCCCTTTATAATCTCATCCTTTTGAGTTAGATTTCGTAAGAGATGCTTGTAGTATTATTTTAAAGTTTCGTATGTGTCAAACAAACAATTGGTATCTTCTTGAAGAAGAGAAACTTCTTCATGAAGCTTATAGACATAGGCCTGCAAATGGGACACCTCATTAGTTAGCTGGAAATTATCTTCTTCCATTCTACAAATCTTCTTCTTCAAGTCGTCAATATGTTCACTAGAGAGGGATTTCACCTCTGCTACCAATTCATCAATCAAATATGACTTACCTTCCAATTTATCTGCCAAGTCATGGAAAATGATTTCCATGTACTTTATAGCACATAAATATATCAATATTTCTCATCAAACTATTGCAAAACACTGGTTTGAAAATGAGCAGCCTCTTGTTTGCAACGGGTATGGTCTATCACCAATTCATTTTTCAGTAATTGGTTTTAAGTCTACAACTCTACAATGGAATTCTACAAGTTTTATACCTTTTTATGAAGTAAGTTATGAGATTATTCTAAGGTGATGGCCTTCTTTTCCTGAATCACCTGAAGTTCCTAGAAAACCAAAGCTTCATCTTCATCAATCATACCCATATTAAATAGGATTTCAATGCATTGTCAATACATGACTAGTCTACTTATACCAAGTTGAGCATATGCTAGTCAAACAAATATAAAATGGTCGACAACTCAATAAATCAAAGGAAACAAAGCAAAGTGTAGTCGACAGTACTCAATCGATGACCTTTATAAGTTCATGCAAGTCAATAGCTCAATGATGCAAGTTGTCCATCCGGTCAATTTTCCATTCATTCATTCATACGATAAGATCATTTCCATTGAAAAATTTGTTGTCAACCCATATTCTATCGAACAAAGCAATGATTTTCCAAAAATAAATCTAGGGCATCATATGTCTAGAGAAATAACACTCAAGACATTTCCAGAACTCATTATATAGAGCACAACAATATTCACCATCCTCTCAACGATTACACCTTCATGCCCATATAAATTCATTGATCCTAAACTACCCAAAAAATTCAGATCAGGCCAAAGTGAGCGTGTGATGACCAAATCCAGTAATTCACCATTATCCTGAACCCAAAATGTAGCTCATCATGCAATAGAAGAAACACTCCTCATTATGCAAAATCTAGATCACGAACACCGTCGAGCTTTGGTACCATGTTGGAGAAGGCGTTAAACAAAATAAAGAGAAAAGGTATTCCCATAATAATGGTGGTGTCTAAATACATCAATTTACACTTAAGCACATGAGTACATGATCCAAAATGGTCCGGTGTGATGATAAACCATCCAAGAAGGCTATCTATAAATAGGTTTGGGTAGAGACCCAATTCAATAATCATAGGACCAAGGATCCAGAAAAGGTGGATTAAAAAATACAAGGTAAATATAACTATCCATAGATCATGGGTTAAAGGAACCAAAGTGGACATATTTTAGTTGGTGGTCGACAGCCTCCAACGGTCGGCTTCTGCAACGATTGGCTCCTGCAATGGTTAGCTCCTGCATCCAACAAGGTGAGGTTAATAATGAACCAAAGGTTTCAACATTTTTTTATTTATCCTCGAAGGTTGTTATCCTTGCTCCTGCTTGTACATATGAATGGAAAATAATAAATATTCGTAGATGTGATGTTATGACCTCCATAAATACTGAAAGCAATTTTTTAAATAATTGGTAAGTATAAGGATCACAATCATAAGTAATGCATTTGATATTGTATCCATGAGGGATATCTGAAATAACTAGATATTAATCCTTTTTATGAACAAGATTTGTAATGTTTACATAATCACCAAAAATCACTTTATATTGCATGGTGTCGAGCCCATTCCAAAGGTGATGATTAAGTTGTCTTCTTTTTCATTCTATTTTGGCTCTTGAATATGAATTTTGAAATATTATGGTATTGTACTCTTATTTGGCATATTCAAATACAAAACTAATCTATAAGTAATAAAATATAAATGAATTGACTTACAAATAAAAAAATAGAACATATCACAAATCAACATACCTTTTTGTATGCAACAATTTTTTTTCAAGTTTTCTATGAAACTTGAGTCTGGATAGTTGCATTTAACATAATCCCAACCCTTCTGACCCAACATTATAACCATATCCTCTTGTATTTTCATATAAACCTTATGACTGCATAAAAAAAAAAAAAAAATTACATTACAATCATATCTAATAATATAAGACAATGCTTAGTTAATAAAACATCTTAAACTTATACAATATACTTTAAAACATAAAACCAATCTACAAACTTACTTTTCAAATCGATTTCACAATTCCACCATGGATAATTCACTTGAATTTACACGTGACAGTATTGTATATATAAGTGTTTCATCCTTCACACCTTTCAATAACCTACAAGGTGTTATAGTGTGAGGGCCTCCTTAACCATTGCTCCATGTAGCTACTTTAATTTTTTTAACTTTTTATTTTTTATGCCAATATTCTCCCACATGCTAAATATCTCATCAATCAAATATCATATTGGCCCCATTATAAATTCCATCTGAAAATAGTTATCTACAAATCTAAATGCATCACTTCCTTTCAAACCTTTCTATTTCATTTTTCCTCTTTAATCAAGAAACTTATTTCCATACAACATTGATTCCAGAAATATGCATAAACTTTCGATCTATCCCTACCACATATTTGTTCAACTTCATTGTGGATAAATCTAACCCTTTGAATGAATTCCATGGAAATCCTATAGTCACTATTTGTATTATGATCCCATGCCAATAGTTTTGCTTCCACATTTGTTAAACCAACATAAATGATGCATTTGACTATTTGAAAAATATGTTTTTTTGGAAACTCTTGCATTGATTCACTTTTGGCCTTTGAAAAATCCGCCCCCCCCAAAAAAAATCATAGTAGTTGTAATCAAAACACCTTGACTTATCAAATGCATCTCTAAGAGGAACATATTTCGAGTCAACAAGAACTAGGTAGTCAACCATATATGCATATGGATTGATCCTCATCAATGTTTTCAAGTTATGGACATGCAAGTGATGTGGTTTCTTAATTTGATACTTCTCCTAAACTTCAGTTGGTCTACAAAGTTGCTTCACGTTTAAATAAAATGTACACCCATTGTGAACCAACTTATCTCTGTGCAATTGATCCTGAATGGAATTGTGTGTTGTCTTGACAACACTGTCATCTAGATCACCACCTAGAGTGACGATTTCAAAAATATGCCCCAGATTTTCACTCTAATTTTTAGTGATAACATTGTATTCAACATATTATCTCCTCCTTTTATGTCTTAAAGTTGTTATATCTAAATCAAAAACTTGTTTATTAGGAATGAAAACACCCTCATCCATAGTTCTTTTGGAAGAGTGTTTCAAATTCTTACCAGCACAAAGTAGCATCCTTATTGACAACAATTTTTTGATCATTTTTAGTTCGATGGGAATTTTTTTTAAATGCAATCTTCCTAGGTCCTTCATTTGATTGTTGGACTCCTTTTCCATTTTGTGCTTGTACTTCTTCAGTTTGAATATTTTGTACTCATTTCTTCTTTGAAATTTCTCCCTTCTTTGGTGTCTCTCCCTATGGTTCTTCTCCCTTCTATAGAGTGGCATTAATGAAATCCATAGCATTTTCTTATGTAGAATAAATTCCATTTATAATATGGGAAAGTGGCATAGAAAAATCCTGAAAAATAAAAAACATTATTATATTAAATATATTACATTTCCATATCATCCAAATTATAAGAAATTCAAAAACATATAAAAATATAGAAACTTACACTCTTGTGCTCAATATCGTGCATGACTCCTACACAAAATTATGTTAAAATTTCATTGATTGTATAGTTTGAAACCTTCAATCAATATTGTATTTTTACAAAGATCTTAGCCTATTTTACTAATTCATAAACAATATATTTACCTGACACCAAACAAATATCTCGCAATAATCCCAATGAGTGATAATTTGTTTTGAGTACACAAATGTATCACAATATAAGTGAATACTATGTCGATTTCCTTGATATCTCTCTTTCAAAAACTGAGAATACTCTATGTTCTCTTTCTCTAGTGAATCTTTCTATTCTCTATCATTCTTGGTTTTTAAATCCTTAATGGACACAACTTTTTTCATGAGAAACATTTTTATATGGATCAAATCTTTTCTTTTATGAATTTATCATCGATCTTTCCTAAGATATGTTTACAGATAGCTTTCTTGATTCATTTCTACCTATAGTAAAAAAAATTAACATGACTTAAAAGATGTTCCCTAAAAAAAAATCGCAAAAATTAAATATCTAAAAAAACATNATATATATATATATATATATATATATATATATAATTTATTGGTTTGGATACACAAGGGAGGCCCATGCACTGGGATCCCAAATGGGCATCGAGGTTAGAAGTAGATCCCCTCCCTCATGATCCCAAAGGGGTCGTATGGAATACACCTTTGGGAGCATGAGGGAGCAACTATGATGGGCCTCTCCTATGCCTCATTTACGAACCCAATGCATAGCCCATGGGATATGCATAGCCTTTGGGATATTCATGGGAACCCAAAGGGGGCCAAGTGAAGGAGTAGATATCCTCCCTCATGTGCCTGAATGGAAATGCCTTGCAAAGCCTCTTTGGGTTCATGGGAGAGGAGCTCCACTCCTCCGCCGAGCCCCCTTTCAGAACCCAATTCTCTATCCAAAGAGGATGGGTGATTCTCTAAATTGTGCCACCCATTAGGTCAAACATTTTGGCACCCATAAGGGGTTGAGGGGAGGATCAGAGCTCCTTTCTCATGTTTTAAAAGGGGTGGCCTAGGGAAATCCCCTTTGGGTGCACGAGGTAGGAGCTTCACTCCTCCCATCGATCCCATTTGCAAGCCCAATGCATAGCCGAAAGGATATGCATATCCCATGGGATATGAATTTGGATATGAAATGGTCCCAAGGGGAGGACTGTATCACCTCCCTCATGTGCCCAAATGGGTGTGCATAGGGTTTCCCCTATGCACACCTTCCAATGATGAATATACCAATAGTGTTGATGATGTTGATTTAACCTCAAGTTATAAACATGATACTAATGAGGATAATCAATCTCCTACTAAATTTGGTGATGAGAACCTCAATGAGAGGGATGATATTCCTCATAATGATCAGGAAATTTATTCTAATGAGGATGATCTATTGGTATATGAAACACAAAGGAAAATTGTACCATTGATCAAGATTAAGTGTAGGACTATACCATTTTATATCAATCCAAATCATTGTATCTATTCTAGGTCTAGAAAGCATTTTCTCATAATTACAAGCTCTATTACTAATTCGATTTCAAGTGAGTGTTTCCAAAAACATTGTTTGAAACAAATACGATAGAATTATGTCTTGGAGAAAAGGAGAGCATATTTGTCAATGAACAAAAATATGTAAAATTCATATTTACTGGGGTGCATAATTTCTACAAAGGTAGGTTATGATCATCACCTTGGAAGTATTTTTCTTTGCATAAAGGAAGAATTCACTCAATTGGTAATGTTCGACTATCGACAATTTCCAGACAAGGCTAGAAAATGATCCTACATTTTATCCTAAAGAATATCATGCACAAGCTAGTGGGACGATAACAAACATTGAATTTCATGGATGTGTGAATTCTTTTCTAAGCATGGAGAGAGTATGGGATATAGAGAAACCATACATTCCAGATAATTTTTGAAAGAAAGAAACATACAACTTGTATAAGGAATTTGTTCAATAGGCTAAAGGAAATAACAATTTAATTAGATATGCATATTTTACAAGAATATGCCAAACAAAGTTCAAGAACGTCCATATTCCTAATAGGTCAAGGATAGGAGTTTATAGTATATGTGCTTATCTTAAACAAAAAAGGGATAAATCATAATGGATAGAAAGAGGTACGTCTCTAAAAAAAATTATTTTCTTAAATAAATATCAATTATGTAATCTCAAGAATGCTTTATTTTTATTTTATTTGTAGATTTTGTTATCAAGTAACTTCAACCAGATCACAATCAACAATGATTTGAATGAGAAAAGGTATACAAACTTCGTAAGAAGTGTTATGATGATCAACATAAGTTTATCGGTTCATAATTGTGAGCATGGATTAAAAAACACTTTTGCCACATTTTGTTCATGTACCAAGGAATTTAAGGAGGGAATTTTTTTAAGTTTCATTTGGTTGGTTTTATGGTTTTTAATGGTATGATGTCTCCATGGGTTTACTTTGATGAATATGATTGTCATTGATGACAATACATTAATGACAAAGGACAATGAGTTGAGGTCAAGGACAATGACATGTAGAATACACATGGTGACAAGCAAGCAAGCATACCAAAGGTTGATGACATGGCTTGACAATATGGGAGATGCGTTAAGGTGGACAAGGACAAAGAACATTGACAAGTGTTGAGGAAGACATGGAAAAAAATTAAACTTGACATGGCCATTGGATGACAAGAAGAATATGGCTAGAAGAACTTGATAGTTGGGAAGAAGGACAAAATGACCCATTCTGTGGTCATTTGGAGGTGGTCCTAGTACTCATAATGAACATGATGATGGTTTTCATCGATGACCTTACATGGTCCTTTAAATATTGTTGATGCACATGGTTTGGTAAAGAAGGTCTTGAATCCTTCAGACCCACAAATTAGACATTTTTAATAAGCTTGAAGAAATAAAGATGATTTGGGAATTTGGGGTCTTGGAACCTTTGGGCATGACCCTATGGAAAAAAAAGATAAAGAGAACAAGCCCTAAAGGCATATAAAACAAGCCCTAAATAACACCAAATTCATAATAAAATAAATCCAAGTGAACTTGGCTCCACTAAAAAGAAAATTAAAAATTTTTCTTGCATCCTACAAAGTCGGCCCAACTCTTAAATAAAAAAATTATATATTAAATATTGCAAGTTCGGCTCCAATTTTTTTTTTTTTTTAAAGTATAAATATATTTGATTTCTCCTTCAAAAATGGTGTGAAAAATTCGTGGGTCTTTGAGGAATTTTGTGGGCAGCAGAGTGGGAATTACGTGGGCAATAGATCAAGGAATTTGGTGGTTCTAGCTTTGATATTTTCATGTGTACTCTGAGGCAGCAACAACAAGTTGAAAAATTCGGTGGTGTGAATCTCAACCCTGATTTTTTTGGGACATAATTGATTTGAGTTGTTTTTATTCTCTGATTTTAGGGTGTCTGTGGGAAGCAACAGCTAAAAGCTAAGTTACATCTCAAGCTATGAAATTTGGGTCCATAGAGTACTGTAGTAGCAGTTAGAGGTGGATTCGATGGAGCTTGTCTGACCAAATTTGTGACTCTTTCTATGGATAAATTTGTATCAAGAAGTTCTCTTAATTCTCGAGTGGTTCTAATTCAGTAGGTGTTGATTTACCTCATGGTCGCAGCTGTTGAAATACAAAAATATTACAAACATTATATCTTATTTCTCTTGTGCAATGTGTTGATTATTATGTTTTTTATTTTATGAATGAATTGATTATTGATGCATATTACATTGATGAATATGATTTTGAGTTGAATGTGAAATGATGACTTAAGTTATAGGGCTTGAAGAAGTGAAAATTGAAGTAAGTCCAAGCTCAACAATTCAACCCCCCCTCTCGATGAGATAACGTGTTTAACAATTGGTATCATAGTCAGGACTTCAACATAAGCTTAACAAGATTGAAAGGATTTGGGGACACAATCATGGAAGGATCAACAAATATCATTAACCATGAAGCTCCAATTTTGGAGAAGTTAGATTACTTTGGTTGGAGAAGTAAAATGAAAGACTACTTTAAAAAATTCGGTGTTTGGGAAATAGTGGTTATCCCACCTAACCAGCCCAACAAAAAGACAAAGGTAGTTGTCGAGAAATACAACAAGATTTCCTTGAAATTTTTTATGGATGGTCTATCAACCTCTATTTAAGAAAGTGTAAAAGATTACACCTCTGCCAAGGACCTCTGGTTCAAGTTGGAAGAAGAATACCTAAAGAAGAGTCAAGACAAAGAAAATGAAGCAGAAGTCAAGGATGAAAAGAAAGAAGAAAAGTAGGTACAAGCTTCAGACACAAGTGAAGGTAAGTACTCTTCAATGGATGATAACTTTGAATGTAATGATGATGAAGTTATTCTTCAGAAGATGAAGAAGAATTTTTGTTGAAATAAAATAATGCACTTACAAGCACTTTGCCAGACATAGATATTAGATCCAATCCAAGAATCAAGAATGAAATGTTGAGGTCATTTGAAAAATACAAAGAGGAGACACAAGATTTTCTAATGAAGTTAAAACTCAAGAAAAAAGACTTGCAAGTTAAGTTGTGAGATCAAAATGATGAAATCAAGAAATTGAAGATTGGATTAGCAAAACAATAAGAAGAGATTGGTGTAGATCCTAAAGGTCTTGAAGAATCAATATGGGTTATTACTGACCTAAATATATAGTTGGAGGAATCTAAGAGAACAGAAGATGTTATGAATTTTTAGCTGGAAGAAACAGAAAGAGAAAACCAGAGACTTGGAACGGAAGTTGTTGGTCTTAGAAAGAAGATTGAAAAGTCAAAAGATCATGTGAAGTTCAATGAATGTTTAGTTATCTTGGATGAAATTCTGAAGTGTCAAAGGATTTCCTCTGACAAGTATGGACTTGGGTTCAATAAGGAAGAAGACAAATTGAACTAATTTTGGTGGTCCCCCAGAACTACAGAAGCCGGTCCATCAATGACCAAGGATGAATATGATTCACCTACACATGCCAATAAAGAAGATGCAAATTCAATTGTACCTCACAAAGGTACTCCCACTGATCAAATCCATTCATTTGAAAGAGGAAGGACAACTCCAAGATGGAGCCAAACATCAAGGTGTGTAAATAGATTTAATGGCTACTGTTTTTCATTCTCTAATTTTGGTCATAAGGCTATGGAATGTAGATCCTATGGAAGAAGAAGTGTTTGAAGCCCTAATAAAAAAATTAGGTGTTGGACATGTAATCATCGTGGCCATATTGCTACTAACTATCATACAATGAGGTGCTACTCATGTAGTGGTTTTTGGTCACAAGGATCAAGAATGCCCAAGTCAAAGGAGTCAACCTAGGAGGAGCTCATCATATACATCAGCAAGTAAAATCAATGATTCCTGGAAGAAGGATGACACAGACAGTTTTGAAAGAAAAAGGAGAAATGATCTCAGCCAAGGATGCTCTAAAGTATGGGTGAAAAAGAATATATTGCAAAATCTAAATGAAGTTGATGATCAGTCCACAAAAGATGGCTGCCATATGGCAATCGAAATTTGAGGTATTTTATAGTCCTTGGGAACACCTTGAGTTCATTGTTGGAGAATGAACTCAATTGGTAAATGATGGTCTTTCGAAGAAAATAATAGTTCCTAGGATCGGGTTTGTACAAGGAAAACTAGTGCAAGGTACAAGTTTGATCTCAAAGAAACACACCCATCTCAGTAAAAGGGGGATCTTGTTCAAAACAAATACAACATCACACCTCATAGGGGGAGCATCACTTCACAAGTAATGATCAAACAATACAAGACTAGATTAGATTGACATGGTTGACATGAGCAGGATTTGACAAGTTTAGATTAACATGACAAGGAAACGACATGTTAAAATTATGACATCACAGAGATGATGAGACAGGTGTTTGGCTTATTGATATGAAGACGGTATGCATGTTGAAAATATGCCCGCAGTATTGAAAATTTCCTTAGTATAGAATAATTTTGCACACAATCTCTGCAGATGCACTTGAAAATGCCAGCAGCAAGTATAAAGTATGCTCGTAGACATACAGGAAGGTTTCTTGCATTAATATATTTTTTTAATAAAATGTCCACACTATCTTTTCAAGAAAAGAAAATATACTATGTTGTGAAGATTGAAAATGTTCTCAAACTCATACAGAATGCTCACAATTTGTAGAAATGGGAAGTGATGAATAAGTGAGAATTTAGAAATTCTTGGGAAGTGAAGTAATGAAAAGGTGCACGCTTGTGAATTAATAATTCCTGCATATGAAAAAAGAATGCCTACAAGGGTAAGGAATGGAAATGCCCGCTCCAGATGATGTTGATCACAAAATCATAAAAGAAATGCCTACAGTATGATGTAAAGATGCTTGCAACCAATAGAAAGTGAAGAAAAAAAATGGCCATTGTTCAAGAATAAATTTGTTGGTTACATGATATATGCTCAGTCTGATTTTGTTTAAGAATGATAGTGTAATATCTTGAAGAATGAAGTGATACCAGCATGATTGAGGGGAGAGAATGTCCATAGGAACCATTGAATATGCTCACAACCTCATTTTATGTAAAGTATTTGTTTGAGGGGTTAATTGATGGTAGTAGTGAAAAGACTATCAATGGAATTGTAGATAAACATATTCAGTCCCCTATACACATAGGCATGAAATCCTAGCAGGTTAAACAAGAAATAGGATATTAATAAGGTTGTTCATTGTATCCTGATGATATCTAAGATTTAAAAACTCATAAGACAACTCTGAATAAGCATGGAGTTGGAATTCTGAGGACTCTCACAGCTATAGGAAGAGTGGTGTGGAAAAGTTTTATATTGACAAAGTAATTGTGTGGGAAGATTTGACCATTGTATGAGTTTGACAACTGTTGAACGTTTCAATTTTGTTGCAGCAACAAAGTTCTTAACTAATTTGGTAGTAAGAAAAATTTAAACATCTGGGAAACAATTTAAACATATTGAGAATAACATACTATCATGATCTTATGGGGAGTAATTAGTCTACATGCAAGGGGGAGCATACATCTCAAGATGCATTCCAGAGTACAATTGTTTTTAGGCATTGGGAAGCATTTTATGGCTAAATGATTAGATATTTGTCATTAATGTCAAAGGGGGAGAGAAATTGAAGTTGCCATCAATGACAAAGGGGAATATTGATGAATATGATTGTCAATGATTGCAATACATTAATGACAAAGGACAATGAGTTGAGGTCAAGGACACGGATAAAAAAGGACAATGACATGTAGAATACACATGGTGACAAGAAATCAAGAACACTGAAGGTCGATGACATGGCTTGACAATATGGTAGATGCATTAAGGTGGACAAGGAAAAACAACATTGACAAGTGTTGATGAAGACATGGAAAACGAGTAAAATTGATATGGGCATTGGATGACAAGAACAATATGGCTAGAAGAACTTGATAGTTGGAAAGAAGGACCAAATGTCCCATTCTGTGGTCATTTGGAGATGGTTTGTAGTCGTAATGAAGATGATGATGGTTGTCATGGATGACCTTATATGTTCCTTAAAATATTGTGGATGCGTGTGGTTTGGTAAATAAGGTCTTGAAGCCTTCTGACCCACACATTAGATGTTTTCAATAGGATTGAATAAATAAAGATGATTTGGGAATTTGGGGTCTTGGAACCTTTGGGCATGACCCTATGGAAAAACAAGATGAAGAGAACAAGCTTTAAAGGCATATGAAACAAGCCCTAAATAACACCAAATTCATAATAAAATAAATTCAAGTGAACTCGACTCCACTAAAAAGAAAATTAAAAATTGTTCTTGCATCCTACAAAGTCGGCCCAACTGTTATATAAAAAATAAATTATATATTAATTATTGCAAGGTCGGCTCCAAATTTTTATGAAAAACCAGTATAAATATATTTGATTTCTCCTTCAAAATTGGTGTGAACAACTTGTGGGTCTCTGAGGAATTTCGTGGGAAACAGAGTGAGGAATTACATGAGCAGCAGACTGAGGAATTCGGTGGTTCTAGCTTTGATATTTTCATGTGAACTCTGAGGAAGCAACATCAAGTTGAAAACTTCGGTGGTGTGAATCTCAGCCCTAATTTTTTTGGGACAGAATTGATCTGACTTCTTTTCACTCTCTAATTTTAGGGTATCCGTGGGAAGCATCAGCTAAAAGCTATGTTAAATTTCAAGCTCTGAAATTCGGGTCAACAGAGTACTGTAGCAGCAAGTAGAGGTGGATTCGATGGAGCTTGTCTGAGAAATTTTGGGACTGTTTATGTGGATAAATTCGTGGTAAGAAGTGCTCTGAATTCTTGAGTGAAGAAAAGTAGTGATGCAGCAGTAAAAGAATACTAAGAGCTCTAAAATTTGGATTAGTTTTAATTCCTGGTTCAAAGACCTTTTGTAGGGAATATTTGGCAATGTCAAGGACTATCCAAAGACTCATTACAAAGCTGATACGAATATGTCTTTGACTAATATAAAGAAAGAAACTCTTAAATGATAAAGTAATTACTTAGATGAGTATGAATAATATTAGGGTAGATGGTGTGTGTGTGCTATGAATCCACTTTGCATTGAAGACATTGACAGATACCTAGACATTGCCATACTCAAAATATACCAAAGTATGTGTTTGACTTAACTAGCCATAGTTTAACTATGGTTGTTAAAGCAAGTTGTGAACAATGATCTCGCTCAGATTATCATAGTAGACATTCTTGGGATCAATAGAGATCAAACACTACAACAAAAACTGGGTTTGGCATCTCTTTTTTCATCCTTTTTTGCGTCTAGACCATCTTTCAGTGTATTTTTCTTCATGTTTTGGACAAAATGGTGCAATTTCACCAGTTGGTGCTATTTTAGGCCTTTTTTGCGTCCTTTTTCTAAACCTGGCGCAAATGTGGCATAATTTGCACTGGTTTTTGCACTTGGTTATGCACCAAGTTTTGCATCAGGTTTTGCGACAAGTTTTGAGCCTAGTTTTGCACCTAATTTTGTGCCTAGTTTGTACATCTACACTTGTTGTGCTCCCTTTTACACCCATGTTTGCCTCAACTTTTACGCCTTGTTTTCATCCACTTTTGCATCCTTTTTTACATCCACTTTTGCATCCACTTCTGCTTCTTTTTTTTCATCCCTTCATCCGCCAAGTTCTGCATCAAAGTTTACATCCTGTTTTGAGTCTAGTTTTGCATCTTGTTTTGTTTCGGCCATTTTTGCATCCACTTTTGCATCCATTTTTTGTCCACTTTTGCACCCACATTTTCATCTATTTTTGCATCCATGTTTATGTCTTTTTTTTCATCTACTATTGCATCCACTTTTGCATCGACTTTTGTTGCATCCCAATTGACACCCATTTTTGCGCTTACTTTTACAACCACTTTTGCTTCAACTTTTGCATCCATGTTTGCATCTTTTTTTGCATCCAATTTTAGATCAGTTATTGCATTCCTTTATGCATCCATTTTTGCATCCACTTTTTCATTTGGTTTTGCATTGGGTGTTACGACTACTTTTGCAGCTACTTTTTTTGCATCCACTTTCACATCCAATTTTGTATCCAATTTTACATCCATGGTTGTATCCACTTTTGTTCCACTTTTTTCATCATGTTTGCTTCCATGATTGCATCATTTTTTGCATCCACTTTTGCATTGCCTTTTGCATCCATTTTTGGTGCACCCCATTATGTGCCCACTTTTGCGCGCCTACTTTTGTTGCATCCATGTTTGCATCCTTTTTTGCATCCATGTTTTTATCCAGTTTTGCATCTAGTTTTACACCCAGATGTTGAAGAAGAAAATGAGGATAATGATTATGATATTGAGGATGGTTATGATGATAATGATAATGTTGTTGATAATTAGGAGAACAATGACAATGATGATGATGATGACGATTATGATGATGAGGAGGAGGAGGATAATGGAAATGATGACATTGTTGATGATTATGATGGCAATGAAATGAATGATGATGATGGTGACGATGACAATGAAAATGATGATGAATACAATGAGAATGATGATGTCGATCATCTTAAAAAATAAGTTGTTAATTTTCATGCATAAGTCATGTGTGTCCTCCATTACCCTTTTCCACTAATCACATATTTTGGGTATATTCTATTTCTTATGCCAAAGGTAATGATGAATAACTGATGAAAATGTCAATAATCATGATGATGATGATGTCAAGGACAATGGCGATGATGATGATTATGCCAATGATCATCATCATCATCATCATTGCCATCATCGTCATCATCATAAACATCATCACAGTCATTGTCATCTAGTTCATCATCATCATCATTTAAAGCATATGGGATATGTTTACCATTTAAAGCATGCATAACAAGTGGGATTATTCTAAAACACCCCACCAAAGTACAAAATTCAAACCACAAGGGAAACATAATATTGAAATTGTTCCCATATTCTTTCTCCCAACAAAACATGCTTCATTTTAGGGGATTATGTTAAAATCCATACATTCATAGTCCATCCACACTATACTTGTAATAAATGTATATATAATACTTAATAGAATTTATAAAATAGGTAAATATTTTATAAACACCCTTATGATATATAAACTTCTTTCACCTTAATAATGGTAAAATATGTAAATATAATAATAATATATAATTAATCTAAATATGTTACTATAGTTCATATGTTAAAAGGTTTAACATAAATAAATATATATAGTTCATATGTTATGTGATTTAATATAATTTAATATATACACATATTATTTACTTATACATTACACAAATTAAAATATAAATTAAAACCTATGAAGTTTCATAGGGAGGTGAAGCAAAATATGAAGGATTTTTCAAATATGGATCTATGTACAACTACCCATTTCCCAAAGGGGCTTCTGCTAAATCAATCTATGGATTCAGGGTTATGAGTATCAATTTGGTCCATCTAGTCCATCCCCAATTTGTCCATGAGAGGATTTAATTCGGTCATGAGAGGATTTAATATTATTCCGCCCATGAGGAGTTCTCAGGGTTGCCATTTGGCAATGTGGGTGTCTTGATTCTCAGGCCAGGCTATTCAAAGACTGGGTCTTGGGGATGGATCAAAGTAAACTAGGAGCTCTACCGTTGTTGATGCCTCTAGTATCTCTGCCTCTACTGTCTCTGTCTTAGATGATGCTCTCTCAGATACTATATAATATATAGCTATTCTAGTGGTGCTATTGATGCTAGGTTACCAAAATTTAGATCGCTATCTCGTGATTGGATTTTGTATTACTACAGATTGACATTTATAGCTATGTTTTATGAGAGGGATTCACACAGATGGACTAATTAGGACTAGTCGGGATAAGACCCAACCAGGAGACCTAATCTGAGTAGCCATACCTCAAAATCTACGAGGGTACATAAATTATGGGGAAAAGGGGCCAAATCCATATGATCGTTGGATGTTGAGAACAAATCGGGTGAGCCTGCTCTGTTATAGGGACTAACGGATTAGGCACGCAACACTGCGAAGGTTTGGCTTTATAACAAGCGGATCTCGAACCGCATATTACTCAAGTACTAGTCATGATAATGCTTTCTCATGGAGCCTCTAGATGACCTCCCAGCTTCCAGCTTCCACATTCCTTTAAAGAAATCAGTGCATTTTTTTTCAATAGGATCATTGAAGATGGAGAGAATTTGGGATTAAATCAAAATACTGAAGATGGAAATAATTGGGTATTGAATCAACTCATGTGGCTTCTTTATAATTTTATGTCAGGTAGCGTGATTTCTAAGGACAAATGCAAAGGATTCTCCATCATTGTTGTATTTTCCTATTTCTCTGTTGTGCCCTATGTAGAATCTTCTTCGACCATATTTTGCTTATAGGACAAATGAAAATGTTATGGCCTAAGGATATGTCTTTTTACCTTGCCATTGCTTAAGTTACAAAAAATATCCATGGTTAACCAAAATTCATAAAAGAGGTACTATATATTTCTCACATGCCAATATTCCCTTTATAGGGATTTTTGGTGGCCTAAGGCCCCACACATAGTTCATGAGCCCTAAGGAAAAACGGTTTTGGCCCAATAAATCTGTTCACATCAAATAATGGCCTAGGGACTAAAAGCCATACTTGGTGTGTCAAAGCTCAAAATGACTGACATATCTTACTCATTGGCTAAATATTATCTATGTAGTATACAGGGCCTTTGAGGTGGTCTAGGGCATCGTACATGACCCATGAGCCCCTTACCGTTAGACGTTATGTTTTGACTCGATAATATAGCCCAATCAAGGATAATTATCCTTGGTCGCACAAAGCTTGAAATGACCATTTCTTGATTGTAAGCCAAACATTTCCCACATACAGATGACATTATAGACAAGGGCCAATGACAACACATCAAACATGACGTTATGGTGAAAACATCCATATAACAATTTATTTCTTTGCTAATTTTATTAAATCTATTTTGTTAAATTTTTACCTTTTTCTTTTTTTTCTCATTAGTTTTAAAAATAAAAGAAAATACAACTTTAAGAAGAAGAGATGAAATCCTATGTGGTCGAGCGGGTATTAAACTCCCTATTGGTTATACATAAACACGCCAAAGAAGAAATTGTATATCAATGGGAGGGTGGAGATGTTAAATATTGAGATATAAATGGGTTGGGTCGAGATTGAGAGGACCGTCAAAATTGTTAAACTCCATCACAATCTTTGCTTGCAATTGGTGTTCCATTATTTATTCTATCGATTGCAACCAGCTGATTCCATCCTGAGCCCATTCCTCTATTCTCCAAGGAGCCATGAAAATATTGCCACTGTAAAATATTAATCGATAATTTAACAGGTAACCAATTTAATAGGTAGCAAATTGTTAGAGGCATTGACACTATTGTGGTCTCTGGGAATTAATGGCGTTATGGAAAATGTGGATGAGGAGGATAGGGAGGGTATAATTCTTGTTCAGGGTATGCCATACAAGAATAATAATAAGGGTTATGTTTGTTTTTTCCATCAGGGTTTTACGACTGGCACCGGCTAAAAGACGAGGAGGAAAAACAATTGTCTGTAGACAATGGAGGCTCATGCTGCTTACAAACAATGGAGGCTTAGAGATATTGTGCTCACCAAGGTCAAGGGGTTTCTAGCATGGCCCGCTAAGGTACGCCAGTCTATTTTTCATCCCAATTTGTTTTCCCTTATTTTATGTATGTGATGTATGTTGTTGTTGTTATTTTCATTTGCCACATCAAATTATGTACTTCTTGTGCCCTATTTTAATACCTAATTGTCGTCCAAGGGTTTGTGTGAATATTTACACATTTTCATATGGTTTCATTTCCACTGTGCTTATTGCAATGACTATCGGCAATCTTTTTCGATTGCCCAATATGTGTCGATACTTTCTTATTAATCCTATAATTGAAAAACCTTGTTGCTGCATGGGGATTCTCTAAATCCCTACACAAGAAATCAAACCCTATATCAGATATTAGTGTTTAAACCCAAGGGATGGATGCAAGTTTGTGTTTTTTTGTGTTTAAACCCAAGCAATGGATGCAGGTTTTTGTTTTTTAAGGTGGAAATTTCCTTTTTCCTAGCTCCAAGCGATGGATGCAAGTTTTTGTTTTTTAAGATGGAAATTGCCTTCTGTCTATCTCCAACAGGATTACAATTGGCCCGAATTCATGAGGACCACAAGCAGCCTATTTTTACCAATACGATGGCGCTTAAAAATCTGAATCAGTAATTACTGTAGAAGGGATTTCTCCCTTGCTACAGGGTAGGAATGGCTCCCTTCCATCTATAGGATGGAAGGGTAGGTTCCTGTATGGAAATACAAAAAAGAAATGAATAGAAAGTAAGAAAGAACTGAAATAAAAGAAACGGCTGGAAGCCCCTCTGCAAACAAGGTCAGGGCTTGACTCTATCTACCTACAAAACAAGCTAAGAAACAAACCTGCAAGCAAATATGGGTCAGAAAACAACTAAGCTACTAAAGCAAATACATAAGCAAACAATGGTATACCTTCTCTTCGGTGCAATGGGCCACCATGCCCTGGCTGGAAGAGGCAACTCTCTCTCTCTCTCTTGGCTATGGAGGAGCTATGGCTCAATGGAGGAAGGAATGGATGGGAGGAGGGATGTGAGTGGCTTGAGAGAGAAAGGGTCTCAAGGCATCCACATGAAGCATAATAGTATGCAAAGGAAGAGTCATTTGAGAGTGACCCCCACCCCTCGTTTTATAGCTTTTTTGGGTATTTTTATGGTTTTAAGCCCTTGGTCAGAGCTTTAGCCCCCTTTTTGGGATTTTAGCCCCTTCCACCCTAAATTTAGCTTCTTTTAGGGTTTTAGCCTCCTTTAAGGGGTTTTAGCCCCTTTTTGGAGGCTTTAGCCCCTAGGAGGGTTACTTACGCTCCTTTTTGGGATTTTTAAGCCTTTTTGAGGGTGTGGGGGTCTAATGGGGTGATATGAAGGTCATGCATGGGTGTCCTTGGGTGGTGTAGGCCACGTAGAGGTAAGTGAGGGATTTTTTTGGGTTAACAGATTGCCCCCTGATGTGTGAGGGTAGGAGCTCATCGTATGGCCGATGGAAATCATAGAATTTGCTGCGGAGAGGTGGTGCTTCCGGGGTTGGGGCATGGTGGCTTTTAGTTTTTGTATTAATATGGTTCCCATCAATGGGTGAGATACAAATAATGTGTGACATGTATATGGATGAGGTGAGAATCCCCATGCTTGTGACAATGTCAAAAGAATAATTTGATCTATGCTCTAAAATACAAGAGCCGATCATATACAACTGATGATACAATAATGGTTGCCTCAATTAGAGGCTGAATACAACACTGATATGAAGAACTACTACATTGGACCCATGACATTCTCATGGAATTCTATATCTTCATGACTGATGGCCTACTAGATCTAGGATGGTACATAGCTGTATGGACTCACTGATTAAGAGTCAGAGTCTCTGTGGTACAAGTATGTTGCATCAATAATAAATCTATATAGAAGCACTGGTGGGGCTTCTGAACACAGTCTCCAATGCAACCCATAAATCACAAGGGACATAACCTGTTTAGGTCCCTCGAATAGACTCATCAATGTGCTAGAGTCAGGTGACATCTGGGGTCTTCGACCAAATACTGTACAGACCAAACCCTGTACAAATCTCAATAGTGCGATGATGTAGTTGAAGTTGAGCACGTGAGAAATGACCATCCTGAGAGGCACTAAGGACTCCTCTCAAGTGGTCCAAGGAACTCATCAATGATGTTAATGAAACAAAGGTACAAGGACCTCTGGGTCTATCCTCTGTACTATGTGTGTTCTCGTCGACAGAGGGAGACCTACCCCTAGTCAAGGAAATGATGTTTCCTTGACCAGAAGCGCGAAGGAGATAACCGAAAGGTGTGAGACAATCTACGAACTGACCCACTTAATGGTGGGGGGAGAGGGGGAGGGAAATAATTGAACAAGGGCAGGGGGAGTGTGGTAGACTCAAACTTCCTTTGTTCAGAGTATGACAGTAGGGTGGACCAGGAAGCAAATGAAACTGACTCATGGGAATGGGATCATAGCTTTAATACTGGGAATGTCACTGCAGATGGGAAATAATTGGGGGAGGTGGATACTTTTGATATTGAAGGGATCCAAAGAAGACACATTGTAGAGTACTCTGAACAAAGGTGACCCAAAGTGGGAATTCTACCAGACTATTTTTTGGGGGGTGATGTCTAGAGACACCATTGTGGTACAATCTCGTGGATTTTTGGCAAGCCCGAGAAGGTAAGTGCTCGATGGTGCTTTCAATTTTAAAGAGTCTGAAAGAATGAATAAGACTCTAGTGGGGGCTCTTTTTCATTGGTAGTCTCCTGTGCCTGAAAAGGGATAAAAGTATACATAGGAGAGCTCACCCATCCCTTGGGGGATGAGATACTTCTTTACCGTTGGCAGTACAATCAGGCCAAAAAAGGTTAAACCTATACTAACTAGATGGTCATTCAGATACTTTTACGAGCATAAATGAAACCAAGTTTGCTCGGGAATATTTTCTTGATGAGAAGGCTGGAAAAGAGCTTAACGACAACCCATAGTGAGCTTTTCATAAAGTGTGACCCCTTTTCCCGAGAAAGCATAAAAGTATGCAGAGGGGAACGGTCTTGGCTTGAATACGCCAAGGTGGTCCTTTTCATTTGATGGTTTACATGGTCTGCAAAAGGAGGTAAATGAGACAATGTAGATGCCATTTCTTATACTTTAGCGAGCGAGAAAGGAAGCAACTGCGCTCAGCTATCTTTTCATTATTTTTAGGAGTCAGAAAAGAGCTTAAACCAAACTCCAGTATGGTCAACCGATTGTGGTGGCACAGGTGGTGCCCCATGTCGGAAAGGTGGACAGTGGTCCAAAGGTCATTCGAGCAGTATGGACAGAGCATATGGCTCTCAAACATACCAATACATGAGTGGGATAGATCGCAGCAAAGGCACATGAGTCGGTGCGACAGAGGCAAGTAAGCCGATGTGGCTCTCAAACAAAGGTCAGGAGAGCTGTGTGTGAGTTGCGGTGGACGGACTTGAATACATGTGATGTGAGTGCAATTCAGAGGGTAGTTCTATGGAAAATACATGCAAGAAAAATAAATCATTTTCCAGACAATGGTCCAGAGATCCGCATAAGGTGTGGTGGATGGAGTAGACAACTATATGTTACAAAAGTAAAAAATGATGTTCCTTAATGGGCGGTGGCCCGAGAACCCACATGAGTAGCGGTAGGAAAGTGTGATGCAAGTACAGGTCTGCAGACACTTGCATCACCATGTTGTGGCTTGTAAATAGAGGTAACTTCTGGGAAGCAGTCCTGAAATTTATTTGTTAAACATGAGACAACGGTCTCATAAGGAGATAGAAATTTGGGCTGGGAGGTGTGAGGGGTGTCTTGAATAGGTTCCGGGTGACTTTGAATTAGCAGCTAATGGTGCTGCCCCTGACTTGTGCTAAAAAACATTGAAAAACAAGAAATCAAAAAAACTACGCTATAAGGGACATAGTGGTTATATCAGGAATAGACTTTCTTGAGGTGGAGCCCATTGCATGGCTTCTTCAAGAGTCGACCGTCTGAGCCAGCGAAGAGGTATGCCCCCTTGCTGAGATGAAGGTCATTGGCAACATGGGATGCCAAAATTTGGTCTTTTATGGGAAGAACTGATTCCACACTATGGTTTAAAGGGAATGGGGTAAAACTGAAGGAAGTCTTACATATATCACCATCATCGTGTAAGTGGTGCTGGGATAGATCAGGTGGATCTTCCACACCCGACGAGGTGAAAGGGAAACTGGTACTAGATATCATGAAAATGGTATTGGTTGTGGCTTTGGTTTCCTTGCCCCCAATCTCTATTGAAGGAAGAGGGGTAGGGCTAGAGACAGGAGGAGTCTTTGATGGAACTGGAGGTAGGTGCAACATCATCTCAAATGGCTGGACATGAGTCAACATATCTTGAGGCCTCAGAGGTATGGTAGGTGGTTCAAGGTACCACATAGGATCTCCTAGTGTGAAATCCTATAGATTGCGGATTACCAAGACAAACTTACTCACGATCCTGGATGGTAGGAAAAGGAAAAGTGAAAGAAAAAGGAAAAGGATCATGTTGATCAGGAATGAACCACACTGTTTCCCTGGTAACTGAGGTTGAGGTTGCGACTGAGGTTGCAGCTGCGGATGGGGAAACAACGGAAGAGATAGGTCTTATGGATCGTCAATGATGTTGGAGACAAGAGGGTCGGTAGAATTGGACATCATGTAAATGGACATGGTGTCCAAAGACGGAGGTGGAAGGTGAACTTCTTCGATCAGGGTGATCTTAGATTCAAGGGAATGTTGACGAAGGTCAGCTAAAGTGATTCAAAACTCCGACAAGTATTGATAGTGGTGAGAATAGTGTCCATACAGTCCGCAAAGGGTGTAAGCATGGTTTGTTCTCAATGCCTTGTTTATCACTATTGGCACAGTTGGAAGTTCAACCATGGGGAGGTTTTTGATTGTATCCATGGCATCCAAATGCGCATGAATCATTGGAATATTAGGGAAATTCTGAGTTGGATGGCCCTGTTATTTGTAGATAGCACAAGGCAAGATCTGCCGAGGTTTTTCGGTGGCTTTGGAATTCTTGCCCCTGGCCCTTTTTGGGTGGGGCGGTGCAGGTACGGGTGCGATGGTTGGTTTTTGTGGACCAGGTGTAGGATGGGACTCGATCGCAATGGGATGCATAGGTGTTAAGACTACCTGGTGCATTGATGGTTGAGCTGGTGGATCAAGATACCACACGGGAATTCCCAATGTAAAGTTGGGTAGGTTCAGGGTGTCCATTACTGGCTTGCTCATGACATCAGGTAGGGGAAAGAGGAAGGGAATTGTATGGACTAGAGAGGAGCCTAGATAACTCCCTACTAGTTGTATATGGGGGTGCAGTTGTGGTTGTGGCTGCGCGTAATGTTGTAGCTATGGGTGATGTTGCAGTTGCTGTTGGTGTTGCGGTTGCAGATGGTGTTGCGGTTGCTGTTGGGGTTGTGGTTGGTGCTTGTTGTTTGGGTGCAGCGGTGCTGGATGAGACCATGCACAAGTCCACAGTCTAATTTTGTGTTGGTGGTAGTGACACTAAGGGGAAATGAGTCATTATGGTGGTATCGGCAAACAACCCAAGGCCCACCTTCAATAATGGGGACGCTGGTGTGTTGTCAACCATGGTGTTGATTGCAAGATCAACATTGGCATGTGTGGTCGTCCCTTGTGGCTCAATAGTGGTGATGGTAGGGATAATGTTGGTGGGTGCCGTTAACCCTTGGATCGTGATAAGTGAGTTGATCAATTGTCACAATCTTCCCTTCATGGGAGAACATCATGAGACAGAAGATAGTTGATGTGACCACTCTCATGGCGTACATATAACTTCTTTCTAGGAGAAGGTTATAGTTCAATTGAGTGTTGACAACCTCTATGTCAATATGAACTATCTTCTGGGCTAATGTGATGGGGACATGGGGGAGGATTCCTTGGGATTTAGTGGGATGGCCATCATAATCCCACATAGTTGTGGAGGATGGTTGCAGAATTGGTGATCCAAGTTTTTACCAGACTAGGGTATACATAACGCACTTAGATGCCCCCTCATCTACTATGCACTGGTGCACAACCAAATTCTAGATAGACACCAGGATTTGGAAGAAGATAGTGGATGGCATGCGTGGTTCCCCATTCTCTTTGTCAAATGTGATCAACTTGGAGTCGGAAGGGTCTACGGCCCCAAGAGCAGCTAGTAAGGCTTTCTGCTACATTGGGCACATTTTGAGTACCTCTAGAGCGGACATGGCCATTGGTGTTTGGGATAAATCATCCATGATGCTATAGCTGACTGCAGCTCTAGCTATGGCGTTATTGACCACTCGACATATGAGGGGGCGGGGGAAAGGGGGTAACCGAAGAGGTGCATTGACCGATTTGGATGTGGATTCCGCTGATGTGTCAGTGGGTTCAGTGGTGGTTCTGTACTAATTCCGTCTAGTTTGTAGGTTGACCTCTTTAGTCGTCATGGCTAGCAGGTGGTGGACACCTATTTCAGTCATGGGAGGTGCTTCGAGAGCGTTGGGAATGGGTTGGGGAGGGGGTGCGGTTTCCACCAATCCTTGGACTGGTAATGGGTTCTGAATCACCATAGGAGGAGGTCCTTGTGGTGCTAGGTTGGGTTGGGCTTGGTTTGTAGTGTTGGTGGCCTATTGAACCTCATTTCGAATAACCTGCTTAGCGTGATCCATGAGGGGACACTCGAATGTGTAGTGCCCGTAGACCTTAGAGAGTATGCATGGTTGGTTTGTACACAACGGAGCATTGCATATTAGTGCATTTGGTCGTGGTCATGCGGGATTTTGGGCAGGTTGGTTTTCCACGGCATTGTTGGGTTGGTTTGGTTGTTGACCACCTCCTTGTGGTTGATTATTGGCTTGGTTTCAGGGTCGGTTATTCCAGGCCTGCCCTTGTTGATTATTGGGGGCTAGCTGGTTGGGACAATTTTGTTCTGCAAATACTTGTCCCAACGGAGTAGGTGGAGCGAGGGAGGGGGATTGAACCGCTTGCACTCGTGGTGCATAATAAATTTGGGTGGGTGGTAGTGCCACAAATGTGGACATTTTCCCTGTGTATTGCTGTGACCTCCATGCTAAGGCCTGAGCTTGCTGCAGTGGTGCAAGTTGTGTGTTGGAAGTTGTTGCTTCGGACTGGGACATCATTTTGGCATAGTCCAGAGTTTGGTTTTGGTGGGAAACACTAGCAGTGTTGCTTGGTTTTGGTGGAACTATAGGTGGTGTCGAATGGTGCTGTGACTGTTGGGAGACCAAGCCTATGATACCATCTGTAGCATGCAATGCCCCCGGTGCATCTCGATAGGAGGTACCCAGACAGGGAGCGTCTGGAATGATGATGTAAAGGTATCCAGACTGTGCGTAGATTAGGTCAAACTGTTGGGCTTTCAGTATGGCCTCTTCTTCGAATTAGGGATGTTCGGATGCGACATCCTTTGCTATGGGTGGGAGCAAGGTTTTGAGAAGCCAATCTAAGAAGATCTTGTCGTCATGTTGGATCTTGCACAAACTACGATGTCACTGCCACTCATGGATGTGGTCAGTTAGCTATGTCACAGTGCTTTCGAGGCAGGATAACAAGGTCTCCACCCCTTTGTCATATATGACGGGGAGTTGGAAATACTACAGGAACATGAAAGCTAGGGAGTTAAAATATGGGTACTTGGCTTGTGGTAGCTCAATGTACCATTTGGTTGCTGCACCTATGGGGATGCATTGGAACAGTCTTAGCTTGATCGAGTCATCTACGATGCTATTTGAGGAGCACCATACATGAAATGTCATGATGTGGTTTTGGGGACACTCCCCTGCCTTCCATTCAAACTTAGGAATGTCTGAGGGAAGTTTGGTTGGCATGGGAGGCCAAAAGGTTTGATTGCGGATGGGGTCGTTTGTCAATCAAGCCAAATCAGGAAAGTTAAGATGAGCCATGAAAGGCAGATTTGATCCCAGGTTGATGTGAGATGGGGTAGGTATGGTGGTGGGGTTTGCAGATGCATAATGTACCTACATAGTTGCGAGTACTGGTGGTGCCATTGTAGATGGGAAAGTGCCCCCAAGTGTGGTGGGAGGGACAGTGTGGATGGAAGGGCCACTACCCCCATGTGTAACAGGAAGGCCAGTGTAGATGGAAGGGCCACTGCCCCCAAGTGTTGCAGGTGGGATGGCCTGAGTGGTCACTATGGGTGGTGGAAGTTGACTCATGACAGTTTGCATGACCATGTTGGGGCCACCTGCAGGGTTGTTGGTAATAATTTGTGGCATGGACATGGGTCCACTAGCAATTGCTATGCTGAAAAATGGATCCAGGTTTGCTCCTGCCATGGGGCTTGATGGTGTTGTGTGCAGGTCTGGTTCAGACTAATATGGGTCTGAATCTAAATCAGAGGCTATGTGGCCTTTTGATGGTGTGAGAGGTCATAGAGAACAGTCTCGATAGTGTCGATTCAATGACCAAAATTATGGTGGTTCGCCTCTTAGGCGTGAGGAAGAGCATGAGGGATCAATTGTGTTATATTTGTGTATCAAACTAGTGGGAATGATTTTTTTGACCCCGGTTTCAATGGATTCCTATTGGCTATAGGTGGTCACTCGGCCACCAAGACTACCAGAAGACAACGCTTGGCTTTTTCCTCATAGGCGTTCTACTCAATTGGCGGGGGTCGTTGCCTGTTTCGCTTGGCAATTCCTCTCAGTGGCCAGCTACTTTGGGGTTCCCGTGGTACTCCTCACAATGATTTTCTGGGTAGAGCCCAAGTACTTCCCATAGTTAAGGTAGATAGGGACTTATGTCCTCAAAGACTGCATATTTTTGAACTTAGTGTAAATTAGTCGATTTTAGTGGCTATCTCAACGTCATGAACTGAGTGGGGTTGATTTACTTGGTATGGTGTGTATGTCTTTCTATGTTTCTATTATTTGGTGGCTGCAAATGGTTTATGAATTCATCATATTGTGGTTGAAAGCAGTAAACAAACAGAATTTTTGTAGACAGATACCATTTTACCCTGAATTGTGATAGCCTGACTAGGTGACTACCTTACACCTATATTCTTCTTCAACCAAGAGAAGGTGTTGGGATTTCAACACAATGGGACTAAGCCCATCCATAGATCCACAGGTCACCTCCTGGATGCAAGGTTGGTCAACATGGAGGACTCTTAGCGCTGTGAGAATCCCTCCTTCTCTACCCCCTCTACCTTCCAAGTCACCCATTTTTAGTGGTTTTGAACAATATTGGGTGAAGGGCCTATTACTATATGAGCTGTGCCCTTCGTCTAATCCCAGAATACCCCGAAGGGTGATGACTGGGTAGATGAGGAAGGGTAAGCAAGGTTTTTAATTTTATGTAATTTTTAGTTAGGCTATGTTCATTAACCAATTAAATTTTTTTAACTTACACTTAGTAATGTGAATGAAATTGCAATAAAATGAAACAGAAACATAAATGGAACAATTGTGATGGATAGAGGCAACTGAGCCGCACTGAGAGTCCTTAGAAAATTAAAAAATAACTTCTAAGTGACAAGTCTCACATTTCGAGTCAAATGTGGCAAGGGGGTCACCAAATTTTTCCAGAAACAGGCGAGGGGGTTGCACAGATTTCATAGACAAAAGCGGTCTATCTTTCTGAAGGAATTCGCACCTTTCGGGGGGGAAAGGGCAACCTGGTCACACTTATGAGGCCTAAATGAGTGACCTGGTCCCCTATTTAGGCCCGATAAGTGCGACCTACTCCGGATTGGGGGTTTTTTTGATCCTAAGTTAGATTCGGCCGATAGTAACCTGTACTGTGCCCAAATAGTCTCGAATTTGTCTTGCGGAGGCTTCGGCAGTAACAGAAACTAAAAATAAATAGTATTTAAACTAGATTCGACAAGAAATTTAACCTAGGGCACAAACTGAAATAAAACTTGAAATTTTAAAAAACTGAACTAGGGATCCTGTGGGATCGACCTGGTATGGTCATCAGTTCTGTAGCAGGGATTTCTCCCTTTCTACAGGGCAGGAATGGCTCCCTTCCATCTATAGGATGGAAGGGTAGGTTCCTATATGGAAATGCAGAAAAGAAATGAACAAAAATCAAGAAAGAACTGAAAGAAAAGAAATGGCCAAAAGCCCCTCTGCAAATAAGGTTAGGGCTTGACTCCAACTACTTGCAAACAACTATTAGAAATAAAAAACCTACAAAACAAGTTAAGAAAGAAACCTGCAAGCAAATATGGGTCAGAAAAAAACTAAGATACTAAAGCAAATACATAAGCAAATAATGGTATACCTTCTCTTTGGTGCAATGGGCCACCATGCCCTGGCTGGAAGAAGCACCTCTCTCTCTCTCTTGGCTATGGAGGAGCTATGGCTCAATGGAGGAATGAATGGATGAGAGGAGCAATGTGGGTGGCTTGAGAGACAAAAGGTCTCAAGGCATCCATGGGAAGCATAACAGTATGCAAGGGAAGAGTCGTCTGAGAGTGACCCCCACCCATCCTTTTATATCTTTTTAGGGGATTTTTAGGGTTTTAAGCCCTTGGTCAGGGCTTTAGCCCCTTTTTGGTGATTTTAGCCCCTTCTACCCTAACTTTAGCTCCTTTTAGGTTTTTAGGCACCTTTGAGGGCTTTTAGCCCCTTTTTGGAGGCTTTAGCCCCTAGGATGGTTGTTTAGGCTCCTTTTGGGGGGTTTTAAGCCCTTTTACTCATTTTAATCCTTTTTGAGGGTGTGGGGGTCTAATGGGGTGATACAAAGGTCATGCATGGGTGTCCTTGGGTGGTGTAGGCCATGTAGAGCTGAGTGAGGGATTTTTTGGGTTAACAATTACAACTATTTTTCATTTGGCTTAGTCCATACTCTTATGTTGTAATCACAAAAGACTTGCACCTAGAATTTAACCTGACGAGTAGGATGATATTATATTGCTGAAATAAAACAAAGTAGAAATGTCAAAAGCATCTATTAATAGAGAAAAATTGCAAGTGTTAGATGAGATACACAAGTAAATTGAGAAACCATCAAATATCAATTGATGGCTCATCTTTGACTTCAAAATTATGGATCATTTTGAAAAGATCTAAAAATGTATTATTCAATTGATGTCTCGCAATCATTTCACTTCAATTTAACTTGACATCTTACAAGTAGGTATTCATAGTTTTCCTTACATCTTACATCTCGCAATATTTCCCATACTTACTTCATGTAATGACATCTCACAAGTAGGTATTCATAGTTTTCCTCATGTTATTGGTACAACATACATATATGCATATCTTATCTACATTATCCCTTATTTTTCCCTCTTTTGTAATATATATATATATATATATATATATATATATATTTCTCTTGGAGAAATGTCTTTACTGTAGTGAAATCTTCGCTACTAATCTCCTTTGCATTCGCTAGTGTCTCTACTTCCAAGAACAATATTGTTAGTACCCACCTTATTTTCAATTAAAATTGTAGAAAATTCTTGCAAAAATAGGGATTGTATTTTTACATAGCCTTCATTGTTATCATAAACATGGCGTACAATGCCACGTAAACTTAAAATGATCACATTCTGTTGTCATGGGGAATTTTCTTCAAGGTTCTCAAAAATTCCCATGGACCCATTCTCTCCATGGGATCTTTGTCCATTTATTATGAAGTCAATTTCCCTCACTATTTCCTTACTCACACCCAGAGAAACTTCTTTGATGATCCTTTTCTATTAAGATTTTTTGAATAACATTGTTGAAACATTTCAAACCTTGTAGAGATATGAACAATTTTATGGTGTGAGAATGAAACTCACAAACATTCTCATATTTGGCTCATCTTCGCAATGAACCGAGCTTAGTTGAAATCCTTCTCGTAACAAAGCTCACAGCCATAGCAATGGGAGATCACAAAAAAATAGAAGGCACCGTGGTTTTCTCCATGGTGGGGAGGCCCAATGCAATATTGACTTCCAAAAATGCAATATGAGTTTGTGTGAAATATAAGATTGTGCTCATCAAAAATTTCAATTGTCTAGTTCTAAAATTGTACTTCGAAAAGTTTACATTGTCAAGGGTGGCACCTTATCTTCTCTTCAATTTGGTTCTTTTCCTTTTTGTTGAATCTCTTTACCGATCCAATAACAATACCAATAGAGCTCCCAATGAAGAAGAGGAAATGCTCGTCTATCTGTGGGAGAAAACCAAGAATGCAATAATCCACTTTGACTCCTGGACAAAGTTCTCTTTCCTGTGAAATCACTCCTATGCGCAGACACCCCTCTCAGTAGTTCGTCGAAGATCTTTGCAATAATGCTCAGCTTCTTTATGAGTTTTTCTCCAATGATAGTTGGCATCCTCTTTGTATATTATTGGTGAGCTTTCCAATAGTGTCGGTGTCTTAGTTCGACCTTTTCAATAATGTTCAACCTCTAGGATATTACTCTTCTATATACTTTACTTTATTTTTGTGATTATTTCGAGCATAATAAGAACAATGTATTATATGTTAAATTTTGTAAATGTTTATTATTATAATTTGAAAGCAGGATATTATTTTTCTATATATTTTCTTTTATTTTTATTTAAAATATTTATATTTTCATATAAAATATAGTTTTCAATTAACTTTAAATAAATAAAATTTAAATACATGTTGAAAGGAAATTTATAATAGTTTTTTATTTGTGCTGAATCCAAATACTTATACTTTATGGGTTGACCATAAATTTTTTTGGGTTGTTTTTCCAAACTCTTATTACACCGAATGTGTTATTTAAGGGGCATGTTCCTCTGTAGGTTTCATCGTCTGTCGATGGCCTATGAGGAGCCTCCTCGTGTCCACAGACTTGGTCCACATACTAAAATGCCACACACACTGCATGTGCTCCCATGGGATCCAATGGTTGAAGCAGTTCATTCTCACTAGTAACAATCTCAGCACTTTGATCCCTTTATCTCCGGGAAATCTCCACAATCGCTAAGCATTGTATCTTTCGAATAACAGGAAAAAAAATTCTAGATATTTTTTGAAGTATCAAGTATCTGAGCGTTTTGGATCTCTTCAACAATAGGTTGACGGGTCCTGTTCCCACCTCTATAACCCTTCTCGGCAAGCTCACTCCTCTCGATATCGATGGAAACCTTCTTAGTGGCTCCATTCCTCTGTTTATTGGGAAATTGTGTTCTTTGCAAACGTTGGATTGTACACATAAACTTATTATTTACAAAAGCTTCTCTCATTTTTAAAACATATCGAATTTCTCTCCAGTGTTTCATTTCCCCCTTTGAGGTATGCTAATTTATAAACACCTTTATGATATATAAACTACTTTCACCTTAATAACGATAGAATTTTTAAATATAATAATAATATATAATTAATATAAATATATTACTATAGTTTATATGTTAAAATATTTAATATAAATAAATATATATAGTTCATATGATTTAATATAATTAAATATATAAACATATTATTTACTTATACATTATACAAATTAAAATTATAAAAAACAAAAAGAACAAAAAATGTATTTTGTAATGAATGACCATGGCCATGGGCGTGGTGCTTTCATTTGGCCATGGGCATGGTGGTTTCATTTTTGTCGAGATTGAGTAGACCCTCAAAATTAAGATCGCAGTTTTCCATTCTTTATTCTTTGGCTTTCCATTAATCATTATTGCCACAGATACAAAGGTCGAAACATGTTGCCAGCGGATTCCATCGTGAGCCCATTTCTCATTTGCCAAGGAGCCATGAAAATATTGCCACTGTAAAATATTAATTGATAATTTAATAGTTATCCAATTGTTATGAGGCATTGACACTATTGTGGCATCAGGGGCAGGGTAAAATTAATGGTGCTATGGAAATTGTGGAAGAGGAGGACTCGGAGGGTATAATTCTTGTTTAAGGTATGCTAGACAGGAATAATAACAAGGGTTACTTTTTCCATTACCATGAGGGTTTTATGACAGGGCACCAGGTAAAAGTGGAGGAGCCAAAACAACTACCTGCAGACAATGGAGGCTCGAAGATCTTGTGCTCGCCAAGGTCAAGAGATTTTCGGAATGGACCACTAAGGTACGCCAGTCTATTTTTCATCCCCATTTGTTTATCTTGTGATGTATGTTGTTGCTATTATTTGTCTTTGCCACATCAAATTATATACTTCTTGTTCCCTGTGTTTGAAAAGAAAACATGAGTAATAGATAGAATGAGTTGGTTTTTTTTTTGCCATTTTCGTACTGAGAGAAACAAGATGTAGTCTAAATCCTAGTATGGATGAGATGTGTCATGATTGTAGTTTATAAATGAAAATGAAACAAAGGTTGAAGCCTACACAACCTTAAATTATGGTAGATGTTGAAATGGAAGGGTATCAATGAGTTTGATGTTCATGAGTATGCTAGTGCATCCTTCCAAAAATTTACACCATTATTAAAACACTATATATTCAAAGTAACTAATGGTAAAGATAGAGTTATGTTGAAAATGGGGTCATAGGCTAGTGAAAACTAAACACAGTATAACACCGTGAGTAGAACTTTTATAGGAAGAGTTAATAGTGGTAAATGTTGATAATCTGGCATCCTAAGTGCACTCTTCTTGTTTCATGTGGTTTCTATTATAGAATAAATGTACAATAATTAATAACTTGATGAAGTGATGGAATGCCCCTTCAAAATATCTTCATGGAACAATCGTTAGTAAGATGAGAAACCCCTCAACTTCATCTACCTCCTTGTGGCCTTATCAATTGTGGAAACCAATATGATGCCTTTCCCAGTTGTCATCTTACTAATTTTTAGATTATAAATAATGCACATAATATAAATTGTCTTTGTTGGTTTTCATTGTTAAAATATTCATGATAACATATATGATGCGCATAGTAGGAATCTTATCTTAGTAACCATTCATGAGTTCTTCTCTTTGTCATGTCCCCATCCCTCAACCAGCGAAGAGGATGCGATGAACATCAAACACAACCGGGAAAATAGCCCATGAACATAAACAGTAATCAAATGCTGAAATTAAAGCCTAAACGACAGGCACAATTCATCATACAAGGATGCACAGTCCTTCAACAATCAGCAGAAGCAAACACATATACATTCCAGCATTTAACATCAATATAAATTACAGAGATGCAGTAAACAGCAGCACTTATCTTTTGATGAAGAATTCACCCGCAACCAGCTACGTCGCTGCAACGTTCCACCCAACCATAGGCCAGCGTGCTCATCAGTCTCTCAGCAACACTGCCGCCCCCGAGCTGGGCATGATTCCTCCGGAATAAGGGTCAATTGCAGTTTTACACATATCCAAGTGGACACAAAACAGTAGGCAGGCACCGTTGGGTTTATCAGGCTGTCCACAAATCAACCAAGCCAACACAGCCCCAAAGGCCAACCACTGCACACACGCAGCAACAATCTCTTCACAGCTCCTGTGAAGAAACAAAGGCAACCAGGGATAATCCCAAACAGAAGATGAGGATGGCTCAAGTCCACAGGGAAACACAGATTTGTTCTTGGCACTATCATGGCCAAAACAAATCAGCAACAACAGCCCAATTTCACAATGAAAACGATGGAAACTATGCACAGTCCAAAACCGGGAAACTCATCCGACATATTGGAAATCCACAGTGACCCAAATCATGGGTGAAATCAACAGTTCGTCCAAGGCAATTGAGCCATGGGAAGACTCACACAAACCACGCTGGAAACAAGTTTACATAGTCCCAGCTTGGGTGTGGGTAATAATCAACGTAAAACCCACAATCCGACCCATGGGGAAATGATTCAGCCACTCCATTCACCAATCCACAGAGGAAAACGACGTGGGTAAAACCCAAGAAATTCCTGTGCGTGAAAATGAGAAACGAGAGGGAAATTCTCTGCGTGAGAATGCACAGCAGTCAGGAGGATGCGAATTGCAAGTGCCTGAGCATTTAGCAACTCATGAAGAGGAATAAAATGCCTGCGTGAGACCAAAATCACCCAGGGCCTGTGCGTGAGGAGCCAATAGACCCAAAATCGTGGTGAGAGTGAACCAGCCATGAGGAGAATGGAGTCGTGGAAGGGAATGGTGAGGAATGGGGAAGAATGGAGTTTCCTGCCCCTTACCCATGATTCCTCCAGCAATTAATTCCCTCAACCACTCAGCCATAACTCCTCAACCACCAGCTGAAGCATTAAAGAGGTTGACAAGGTTGGGTGAGACAAAAAGGTGGCAAATCAACAAGGTGGTAAAACACATGGGTTTTCTTCCCCCCATAGACTAAGGTTTGACATCCCCCACCCCTTATCCTTTGGAACCATGCCCTTTTCATTCAACGTTGCACTGTTGTAGCTGGTTGTGGTTTATTTTAATTGATGTGCGTGTTTACATGATGCCATATTAAAATGTGCCAGATAGCACGGAAATTATCCCCATTGCCGAAACATACACAACCAAATCGATGGTGGGGCTTTTGCCTTGAGCTCCTCACCACGATCAATTACAATATATACATCATGCAAACGGGATCAAAACCGGGGACATTACACTCTTACCATCCCATTGCTGAACAAAATCACATCATCAATGAATAACAACATTTATGTAGCAACACACACATCCTCAATTGGATTCTACAACTATTTCTTATACAAATCCCTTATTCTTTTTCCATATCAATTTTATGTTATTAGGTATGCATCAATACTTTATGTTGTTCTCTAAGACTCTTTTGCGGACCAATTTAATAGATTGTGTATTGTTTAGGATATTTTGCTGCCTAAGCATAGTAGAATTTTGTGCTTATTAGTGTGTTTGGAAATCTAAATTGGATTTTAAGCATGATTGTCTTTGGATCTTATTGTCTTTTATTAGAATTACAAATAATGAAATCTATGTGTTATATTGCTCCACTTCCCAATTCTTAAAGGGTGTTAGTTCACTGGAATAGCACATGCTTTACAAGCAGGAGGTTGGTGGTTCGATTCCTCCATGCCCTAATGATATTGCAATGTATTTCTAAAGGTAAAAAATGAAGTAGTGCAAGATGGATGCAATATTAGACGCAACACTAAATGAAAAACAGGATGCAAATTTAGATGTCATACCAAACCCAAAAGTGGATACAAAAGTTGACCTTATGTTAGATGCAAATGTCGACACAAAAATGGATATCACACTAAATGCAAAATTGGATGCAAAAATAAACTCAACACTAGACACAATTAATGACTCAAAACTAGATGCAATACTAGGTCTAAAACTAGACGCAACAGTACATGCCGAACACAAATCAAGAAATGGGAGAAGATTTCACTCTATATTCAAGATGGCTTTGTTGGATCATTTTTTGGGTGTGGAGGTGGTTTGTAGAATTCCCTAGATCATTAGAACTGCTTTGAATAAAATACAAATGGATAAATTATGATGATTAAAATTTGTATATCTCCTAAGACATAGTGAGAACATGGGTTCCTAGTAATCATGAAAGAGTTATGTTTGAGCCTTGACATTTTCCATCTCAAATTTCTTAAAATAATATCAGATCTGGAAACAACCATTTTTTTGTTTTATTGTGCTATGAACAAGAAAGCAAAGAACACAAATAAATATTCATGGTTGACAATAAATCTACATTATACTTAATGGAACATAATACGTAGGTCACCATACATGACAATATAAACTATTTTTTTTCATATGTGAATGTACCTCTAAAACAATGATACAATTAGTGCACTATTTCCAATTATGCATCATATGATATGGGTTCAATATCACGTATATTACAAAAGTGGATCGAAGCCAAAATATACAATAATGACGAGTCTTCAAAGATCTGGAAACTGTGTAAGTGAACACAACATAATATTGCGCAACTTATGCCATATATATGAACCTAAGGTCTTCACCAAAAATAAAAAAGAACCAGTACAATCTAGGCCATGTGAATAGATGATGTTGAAGTCGAACATGGATATGATTCAACAAATTTTCAACCAATAGGTGATAATCGACAACTAAAGCAAAGGAATTCACCAATAATGAAAGTGAATCCTAAGGTACTATCATCAAAAATCCTAGGTCTTCATCGTCAAGAAGTGCTGATGAGAAACCATACTGTGATGAGGAAGGCAATAGATCCTCCAACAGATCACAACAATGACTAGGAACTGGATAAAGGAAGGGATACACAAGTAACAATAGATAGGACAATGATGGAATCAGGATATAGATCAGATGCAAGGCTAAATCCTTAAACAGCGAACACGTCACAGAGATGACCCAAGGTAAATTTTAACTTTGCAGATAATACAACTAGACTTATCTATCATGTAGGAGACATGATCAGATTCCCTAGGTATAACCGATAAGAGGAGGAGAAAGAAACTCAAAGTGATAGCTGAACTGAAATTAAACACTAAGACATGAGTATCGAAAAAAGAAGAGAGTGCTATGTTCAAGGAAGACATGCTGCCACCGACTGAGAATCAAAAGAAAAATTCTTCCTTATCTTTCCTGTTAAATTTTAACAAGTCCATGAAAGTCAACTCAAGTCTCTCTTCAGTTTTTGACAAGATTGAAGAGAAGAGGGAATAATGCTTGATAGTGTCATTGATTATGAGCACGAATGAGTACATGCTCACTTGGTGTTTTCATGTTTAGAGAGTCCGAAAACTCTGAAGAAGACTCTGGGGGGGTCCTTTTTTGTCCAATTTAGTCTCCTAAGGCTGAAAAAGTGTAAAACATACCACAGAAGAACTCTCTTAACTTCCGTAGAAGAAAAGGTGAACCTTTTTCATACTTAGTAAGGGAGGTCCAAAAAAGGTCAAATTACCACCAACCCAACGCTCCTTTGAGAGCAACATATAGCTTGAGTTTTATGAGTGTGAAGGAAAGCAAGATCACTCGAAAATATCCATTTGAGTACGAGGAATGGGGCTTACAACAATAAACTCGATGTTTTGTTCTTGGTGTTTAACGAGCATGATAAAGACATAAAGTACACTCAGAATATTTTTCATGTTTAAGTCCAGAGCAAGAAAAAGAGAAAACTGAGCTCATACCGGGTGTTCCTTTTCCGTAAATTTAGTCCCTCAAGTCCGGAAAAGTGATAAACCTATACTTGAAAATACTCTTCTCAATTCCACAGAAAAGAGAGTGATCATTTCTCGTATTATTCCACATGGTTCGAGAAAGAGATAACCTACCACCAATGTGGATGCCCATTCACATATTCTTAACAACCTTAAATGGACAAGTTTACTTAGCGTTCAAGTCTATTTTGAGGAGTTAGACCTGGGCCTGAAAAAACTCCATAAGGGTGGGGAGTATTATAAAAGGATAGCTTGTAAAAAGAGACCAAAATGAGGCTCAATTGGGCGTAAAAATTAGCTAAGAAAACTCCCCTAAACCTATGACAAATGCAGCATGAGTATCAAAAGACAAACATTGGGTTCTAATCAAGGATACTCATGTGAGGAAAGTGCTATCCACAGAAGAACAATGGCATAAACGAGGTACTAATGGTTAAAATACCATAGTTCGTGTCAAAGTGGTAATTCTAGGATTAAGATAGATTAGGTGTGAATGCAAAAATGCATGTGAATGACAGAAATCCTATCCTATATGAGTGAAAAAAAACTTTAAATGACCTTAAACCTATCACATTGAAGAAAAAGACATGGTATTAGTTTGAATTTTATATAAAAAATATGAACTATAGGTAAAAACCCACTTTTAAAATAATATTTTTATAAATAGTTCAAAATAGAAACAAAAAACTCACCATTTGACTTTTTACCCAAAATAGACAAGTTTTACCTCTGCCTTTGATTGCTCATTGCGAACAACTCAGCGAAAAATTCTCGAAACTGCAAGTGCCAAGTAAAACTACACTCCATGCTCTTTCATTTGATCCAAGCGAATTTCAATATTTGGCTAAAATTTGATGTTTTCCACCTTCCTCAAAGTAGGCACATTGTGTATGTGGGTAGGGTACATCCACAGTCACGTAAAAATGTTCTGTACACAGGTTTCCTGAAAGAAAGTGGTGTACAATACACGACTTGTCCAAAGGACAGTTGCGTACACTGCGCGAAGTAGGAAAAAGATATGTAGGGCCAAAAAACAAATTTTTCTATGAATTTAATGTTTTATAAATGACTTGTTATCAGATTGAAACATGGTGCTTGAGTGGAGGGATAGGGAGCATGAATACATGGACCAAAAAGCGCTATAGGATTCCCCCACAGTAAATGCTTTGTAGAAAAGTGGGTTGCTTAAATTCTTCTGTACCTCACTTATGCGATCCAATGTCCATCTACTAGAGTTTATGATAAACTATTGGGATCATGATCTTGGTATGTTTGACCTACAAGATGATTTTCTAGATATTACCTCAGAATATGTCCACTTTATCTCTGGTTTGTCATGACGGGGAGCTTCAGTTAACTTGGAAGGTATCGGTAGAGGCGGTGACCTTCTAAGTGTGCAGAACTACATAGATATATATTGTGCGCTTGGTACTCAAAAGAGGGGTAGCTGCATCCCTATTGTTCATATTTGCAGCTTGCCATTACAGGTGTTGGCGAGTACTATAGTGAGGGTTGCAGGGTCATCATCACTTCATCTTGCAACTCGAAACCAAATGAGACATGCAGTGGACTGTCTACAGGGAGCCCTATATGACTGGTGTTCGAAAGTAATCTTGATAATGAGGAAGTAACTCTCTGACTGTAAAAGAGGCCGGTGGAAAAAATTTGGTTATTCTAGCATATTGGTGGCCTTGTTTTTGAGAGGGTGCCTGGTTTGAGTCCTGCAGTACCACTACCAGTTCGTTCTCCCTATCAACCTAGACTGAGTAGGTGGGGAGAAATATTCCTCCGCCAGGGAGGTGGTGGATCGGTTCAGAGTGTATATGATGACGACTTCTACTTATGGTGGGAGCAACAGGTACCAACACTAGAACAGTTTCCATATGCTGGAATATATTTTTTAGGTGACATCGACCTTGTCCTCCCTCCCGGAGGAGCATGACGAGCATCAGGTATTTTTGTTTTCAAGTTTTTAATTTTTAATGATTTTTAGTCATAAAGATATATACATATGTATAAGAGTTTTTTATCCTTGAAAATATTAAAATGCAGATATTGGACCAGTCTGCCCTGCTCGACATCCACGTATGTAGGTGTGTCCTGTGGCGAGAGAATACCATGGTTTGATTAGGGTTCTTGAGGCAAAGTTGGCAAGGATTACCCAAAGAGTACCTACTTTATGTATTGAGCATATCCTTGCCGCTATGCAGGAGCTAGTGGTTGGTATACCACCTGTCTAGATATGCCTTATGAGGCGGGTAGTTAGAGTAGTACTTGTGTACATTGACGATGTTGAGGCTGCTGCAACTGAGGAAGATGAAGAAGCCCGAGAGCAAGGTGATCAAGATGATCAGGGGGACCAGGGTGGTCCAGGTGACCAGGGTGGACATGATGACCAGGGTGATCAAGCTTAGACCTAGGAGCATTTTATGGAATTCGATCCATTTTTTGTATATTATACAGTTATGACTAGATCTGAGGATCAGAAACTTGACCTATCTATATGGACAGATATTCACACACACACACACACACACACACACACACATATATATATATTGTTGGTTTCATTTACATGTGCTTTGTAATGTATCTGTTGTATATTTTTATGCAAAATGTGTTAAGTGCCAATCCAAGATAAAATTAGCATATGCATCAATTAATTAATTTTGATTTCTTGGAATATGATTGAATGTAATAAAATCAAAATTTCTTTCCAATAACCTAACTTGCATAAACTAACGCAGTAAAATAGGGTTCTACACCTGATAAGCTCGATTGAGCTAGGAAACCACCAGTTGAGAGTCAAGTTGGACTTTTAGCTGAGTGATACCACGTGACAAAGCATCCCATAAAAGCTCAATGACAGCCCTCTATTCGGCCACATTATTGGTAGCAGGACCTAAGCAAGTGCCTCCAAAGTCAACTAGTTGTCTTGAGGGCGAGTAGATGACCCATGCAACTAAAGCCAGGTTACAAGTGTGGCAACTAGCACCATCTGCGAAACCTATGAACCACTCGAAATACATCTGTAACAACCAACAGATGGTATAAAAACACAAACCGATGAACTATTGTACATAAAATACATACAATAAAAATACAAGAAAAAGTGCTAAGCCTAAGCATAATACTTTTTTAAGTAGAGCCCATTTCTAGGCTCAAGCAACTTATTCCCCTCAAAATATGTTAATTCATATGCATCTTTCTTCAACACTTTTGACATGACATAAGGTATTAACCACATAGACCTGAATTTCCAAGCCCCCATGGGTTCTTTGTCCTGATCCCAGAGCAAGACAAGCTCTTTTTCAGAAAAAATCCAAGGTTTGACCAATTTATCGTATTGGTTTTTTACCCTATTTTTATGAGACTCATTTGCTGTTAGTGCATCTCTACGCTACTCATCTATATGTTCTAAATGTAATAAATGTTCTTCCATCTCAGTCCTATCAGGTAACACATGAATAGAAATATTTAAGGACAGGATTTCACATTTGACTGGGGTGACTGCTTCCACTCCGTGAACAATTTGGAAAGGAGAGAACCCTGTAGCAATTTTTAGATTGGTTTGATATGCCCAAAGTGCAGGATACATCATGATGTGCCAATTGGAATGGGCTACATTAATAGTGTGCTTGAGAATATTCTTCAAGGTTTTATTTACAGCCTCAACTTGACCATTTTCTTAAGGATAGAAAGAAGATGAATGCTCTTGCCTAAACCCTAGCATAGTGGTCAATTCAGTCATCATACTATTTTGAAAGTGACTACCATGGTCAGTGACAATCTCTTTAGGGATACCGAATCATGTGATAATTTGGTTGAAAATGAAAAATATGTAGTTTCCCCTTCAGCTTTATAGGTGGGCATTGCCTCTACCCACTTTGTGAAATAATCTACAGTGACAATGATATGTTTGTGGCCCCTAGCCGAGACTAGGTTGCAGGTCACGTAATCTATCCCCCATTTCGTGAAGGGGCCTACTGAGATCCTGAAAAATAATGGAGTAGGATGTGACCGCATCTTTTTGGTGTAAAGCTGACAAGGATGACAATGCTTCATGGCTTCCACAAAATATTTAAAGATCGTGGGCCAGAAATAACCGGCATGTAAGATCTTCTGGGTCGTTTCTAACCTAGATAAATGACCCCCACAAGCTCCACTATGGGAATCATTTAGGATAGTCTCTACTTCTTTGTGGGTAAGACATCGATGCAAAATGAAATATACCCACCTACGATATAAAGTATCTCTAATAATGAGGTAGTTTTTGGCATGTATGCGTAGTTTGCGTTGTTCTTCCTACGAGAAGGTTGTAGGGTACTTCAAAGTATGGAGATAGAAAATTATATCTCCATACCAGGGGTCATAGGTGGAAATCAAAAAGATATGCTCATCTGGGAATGAGTCTTCTTCAATGGCTACATCTTCCTCTACCGAAAATTCTGCAATGAGCTCAACAAAAACTAAGGATTTCTTGGATTTGGTGGATTGGAAATCTAAGTCAAACTCCTGAAGAATGACTATCCATTTATTGAATTTGCCTCCAACTATCCGTTGGGACAAAACATATTGGAAAGGATTAACATCCACCACTACCGTCGTGGTCCTTAGTAAGATGTAGTGATGCAACCTCTGAACAACATACATAGCTTCCAAGGCCAACTTCTTGACGTGGGAATACCTAAGTTCAGGGCCAACTAAAGCACGACTGAGATAGTAGATGACATGCTCTTGGAGCTTATCATCCTCCTAGACTAGCACTACCCCTATGGTCGACTCAGATGTGGCTAGATACAATATAAAATCACGAGAGTAATATGGTAGGCACAATAACGGTGCCGACAACAAAGATTTCTTTAATGCCTCGAATGCAAGTTGTGCGATTTCATCCCATACAAATAGGGTGTCCTATTTCAACAGGTGCATTAAACCTTTAGTAATATTGGCATAATTTATAGTAAAACATCGAAGGAAGTTAGAATTCCCTTGTAGGATTTGAAGTTTCCTGATAGAACAAGAAGGAGGAAGATTTACGACAGCCTCAACTTTCAAAGGATCCACTTGAATGCCTTTGTTGGAAACAATGAATCCGAGCAGTCTCCCTGACTCGACATAGAAAATGCACTTGTGGGGATTCAAGCGAATTTTGTAGTATCTGCATCATTCAAAAATCATACGCAAGTGATCTGGGTGATCAATCCTCTTACGATAATGTACTAGCATATCATTAAGTTAAGGTTCGATAATGGCTTTAATGTCATGAAAGGAAAAATTCATTACCCGCTGAAAGGTTTCCCCTGTATTTTTCACTCCAAAGGGCATTTTCTTGTACACAAAGGTACCCCAAGGAAAAATAAAATTTGTTTTATGTTGGTCTTCCAGTTTAATTTGGATTTGATTATACCTGCAGAAACCATCCATAAACCAAAAGACTTCACTTCCTGCACATGCATCAATAATTTGATCTATGAATGGTGCGGGGTAGTTTTCCTTGGGAAAGGCTTTGTTTAGATCCCGAAAGTCAATACAAACACGTATAGTCCCTTTCTTTTTATCAACAGGAATAGGGTTGGATACCCATTCTTTCAAAGCTATCAGGTAAATGAAACTGGCTTTCAACAGTTTCTCAACTTCAACCTTAACCACTACCGCTTTATCTGGATTGACAGGTCTCAACTTTTGTCGAATGGGTCTAGCATTAGGGTAAGTTAATATTTCATGCTCGACTATGGATGGATCTATGCATGGCATCTCCTCATATGACCAAGAAAATACGTCGTGGAATTCCTTAAACAATGTTGTATAGATCACAATATCCTACAGAGAGCAGTTCACGCTGATGTGTACATTTTCCACAACGTTTGGGTTTGCGGAGATGTTGATAGGAATCATAGCGGAAATGGTTTCCATATTCCCCTTAGAAAATATTCCTTCCCTTGGTAAGGGATTAATAGGTGTATCAACATCACCTACTAGTCTCATATGGAACTCCTTGTTCTCGATACTGCTTAACTCTAGAAGAAAATAGGATCGATGATGAAGATCCTCCCAGATATTATCTCATCTGCACATGGCTTCTAGAATGAATTCATCCAAAGGAAAAACCATATCTAAGCAGTCTCTAGAATGCAAAGAATTCACTGCCCAAGCAGGTAGATAGGCTTCTTCTAGTTCCTTTGAGACTGTGAGAGGGACCGGAATGGGATCAATAGTGGTATGAACGATAGCTTGATAAGCTACTTTTGCTAGTAATAAGGGCACTTTAGGTTCATGGTGGGAAGGAAGAACCCAAGGATCTGTTCTATCAACAACCTTTGCTATAGACTTCCCTACACTAGTAGAACCTAGATAATTAATCAGAGCTGGAATATCGAATGGGCCCATCAATGATGTCTACATTCCAGCCCCTAAGCTCTCTGAAGCAGGTTTAACCTGATCAACCAATGGTACGGTGGACTCATAGTTTCCATGTGGCCTTTTCGAGTAAAACTGAGTTGGTCTACAGTAACCAACTTCCATTTGTGTGGAAACACTACTACCCAAAATATGGCTGATGCAATAGCTGACATGGCGTAAGTCCAACTTCTCCCTAAGAGCAAGTTATAATCCAAAGGTGCATCAATCACCTCTACCTAAATAGACAATGCTTTCCCTACCAACTTAATTTCGAAAGATGGTAGGATACCATGTGGATGAAATGACCTTCCATCGAAAGCAATAGGTAGGGTGTTCGATGGAACCAGCTTTTGAGATCCAAGAGGTTTCCAGCAAGACAGAGACATGAAACATGTAGAAGCACCCTTGTCGAAAACTTCCCTTCCAATGGTTTTTCTGCCATGGATGACATCTATCGATAAGGCTACATGATATGGTAGGAAAATTTTGACATCATATAAATTAAACTTCACCATGAGGCTCGATGATTCCATACTTCCTAAGGCTACTAAGAGTGCATCTCACTAGGCGGGACAACTCTGTAACACCTCTAAAGCTGACATCGCATAAGGAGTCTAGGATAAATCTTCAACTACAGAGTAGTTTGCTGTAGCCCTAGCATTAGGATTGTGCAAGTTTTTCTTGAAGACACCTTTCGGTATCTTGGGCATAGGTTCGGCAAGTTTCTCAATCATGAGAGGGTTGGAAGTTTCACCTATCTACTTACTCTTCTCTGAAGCCTCTATTTCATAGTTCTTGTTCCTAGTCTGGAGTAAAGTCTGGGATTGAACCATGTTGATATAATTAGGGTTAGGAGCATTTGAGGTGCCCCTTGCTGCATTTGAAGCTAAAGCATAATTCTGTCCTTGGGGAAAAGGATCCTTCAGGACAACTGGTTGTTGGCCTTTTAATAGCTTCTAATCTTGTTCCATAAGGGGACATTGATGGGTCAGGTGATCTTCATGGCACAAATTACATGGGAGTTTCACCTTCTTCTTTTCTTTTTTTCCCCCATCAACATTGTTTGTGGGTTTTTTCTTGTTTTGGTTTCCCTCACCTTTTTTTCCTTTCTTCTTTTTCCCACCGGGCTTCTGATTTCCCTTCTGAGAGGATTGTGCAAAAAAAATTGCATTCTGTGGTGAGGGGGCATCCTTTGATGCCTCCACCATAGAATTTTTGATAGAAAAATCATGGAGATATTTATCCAAAGACTCTATAGTGGGATATTTCACAGAACCAACCACACCATTTCCATGGGGTCTAGGCTTAGGTTTCTCTAGATTGTGCGTTGGCCTTGGTGCATCAGGGATGATTTCATATAAAATCCCAAACTAAGAATATATCAAATCTAGCTGATGGGCCCTAAGGATAGCCTCTTCCTCATTGGTCACTCCCGAAGTAGATACATCCTTAGATATATATGGCAATAGGGATTTAAGGAACCATTCTAATAAAAAATCAGGAGGAATAGTGGCTTTGATAAGGCTCTTCTGTCTTCTCCACTCTTAGATGTGATTTGAAATATGAGTGGCCTTGTCCTGCCGAAAGGTAGACAACAAGTCTTTCCTGAAATCATATTGGACAGGAAGTTGGAAGTGACTAAGGAATACATTAGACAAGTCCCAAAAACTGTCAAACACAGCAGAAGGTAGTTCAATATACCATTTTGCTACAATACTGGTTAGATTTATTTGGAACAGCCTCAACCAAACTGTATCATCGTTCAATGAGTTGGAAGAGCACCACAAATGGAAAGTGGTGACATGAGCTCATGGATCCTCACCAACTTTTCCTTCGAATTTTGGGATATCTGAGGGTAGCTTGGTATGAATGGGTGGCCAGGAGGAGCTATGTCTCACCGGGTCATTCATTAATTTTGAAAAATATGGCAAATTTAACGTTTCCAAGAAAGGGAGATTGGCTCTAACCGGAGCATTAAAGGTACCATCTTGGGGATTAGAGGGACTTTCCCCCATGTTCCCATATGTGAAGGCAGGGTTTCCCCCTGCTACCGGTTGCAAAGTGGTTGGGATGCTTTGGAAAGGATTCCATCCATAAGCCAGTGGATTGTTTATGTGCGGTGCAGTGTATGAGGTTCTAGCTGCCCCAGTCAAAGCTGGGCTTTGGAACACATGAGCAGGTAACCCTCCGCTGGAAAGTGAGAAAGGAGAGATCATGAAAGGAGCTGAAACTGGAGTTTGAAAACCTTGAACACAAGGATTATATTTTCCAAACTGCACCCCTACATATGCGGGTGTTGACCTACATATGGATTGGATGGGGGAATGTGCCCCCCATTCCAAGGAAAAACCTGGACAAATGCTGAGGATCCTATAGGACCACTTTGAACAATGTGTGCGAAGGAAGTAGGAACTGAAGGTACACTAGGAATCCCAGTGACCATACCACCAGAATTACCTGCTAAACTTGTGGGAGACGGTGGTTGAACCACCCGGTTAGCTGGAGTTAAAGGTGTAGTAGGTATGCTTGTTCTAGGAGAACCTTCCAGGGGAGCTGGCACCCCTTCAGCCAGTGGGGCTGAGGTGGAAGTAGAAGAACTTTCTCCTAGAGTAGACATTAGTTTTCCTAGAGGGACACCAATCACGGGTGAATTGAAAGGATGAACCAGAACGATCACAGGTTCGTTTAAGTCAATTAGAGATGAATTAAAGCTCCTTACAAACTCGTCAACCTGCAAGTATTCTATCTCAACTGTAGTTAAATTAAAAAGGTTTTTCCTAAGTTCTGGTTCACCCAGAACTTCACTAACTCCTATTTTCGAAATAACCATCTGTGTCTAATATTCTCCTTTTAGGGGGAGGTGGAGGTTCCAATGTGACAAGCAGAGGAATTTTTTGCAACCTTCATGACCTTCTAATAGATTGGTCTTCCACGATTTTAAATTTGACTCTTCACACCCTAAGGTCAGCTAAAACACGGACAAACCACATAGAAATCACTACAAAATTTCCTAACGTCTCAACAATCACAAGGGATATAAGATACACTTTCCTGAATAAATATAAGAGACATCTTCTTGGATTCCTTGAAGAGGTTCTTAGGCACAAGCGGAGGAATCACCCACCTCCCTCCTACACTTTCAACAAGGGTTACCTTCCAAGCTTGTCCAAGTTGAACTAGAAATAGCCTTTTGGTTTACCTGTGTATAAACCCTAGATGTCAAAGAGACTAAAGGCTTCCTTAACTATATCAATAGTCTGGGGGAATAGTCGCAAGCCTGATTCGTACACATGGCAGGGTAGTAAATCCCAAAACTCTGTCTAGGATAGAATCCCCATATGCGCAAAAACCTTGGTCTATGTTTTGGAAGGGAATAAAAGGTTTATCTCCTCAGTCCAAGCCTCCACACGTCCTCGTGCTTAACTCTCATTTGAGATGAGCTTCCCAGATACTATCAACACAGAGAAGGATTTACCTATCGATTAGCCAACTACGTCTGAATTTAAGTACTTGTGGGGATTTTACACTTCCTATCCCACAAGTCTAGCCTAATCTAGTAGGTGTATGACCCTATAAAACAAAACTTACTAATAAATTTTAAATTATAGCGTTCATTTTAGGAGTTGTTCTTAGTTAGAGGGTAAGTGGCATGAATGACTATGATATTATAGACTTGATAAGAAAAGTAAAAAGGTGTATAAAATGAATTCAAAAACAAATTATAACTACTTAATTCAAGCTTCTTTTTCTTTTTATAGATATGAACTAATGAAATTACAACTAAGAGAAGACTAAGACTTATTTTTTGTAATTTTTGAGATTTTATTCGAAAATACTGAAAATACAAATACAATATACAATTAAAATGCAAACGTTTCCAATTTTTTTTCTTCACTTTTCAAACTCTTCAAAAATTACTATGCACCTAAATGAAAAAAATTCTTAAGTATGCTTGAATAATCAGACCATAAAGCAAACAATATGAAGTATAGAAGACTTGTAAGAACCAAATTCAACCACCTATGGAGGAGACTTGGCAAACATGTAGCTTGGGAAGAAACAATGAATGAAATCCACTGAAATCACTAAAGGGCAAGTGACAAACTAAAACTACTTGAAAGTAGTACAGAGTACAAGGTATCTAAATTATTGATCACTGATTCAGATACATAGCACTAAACCTATCACCCAAACAGGATAATCCACTTAAAATTGCTAAATGAAAGAAGACTCAAATAACAAAAACTCAAGGGCTTATAGAAAAGCACAAAGTATGGTGTACAATACTTTCAGACCTACAGCAAGATGCCAACACTAGAAGGCCCCAAAGCAGAGAAAAATCCAAATAAGACAGGGAGAAGCAACCCTACCAAAAAATATGCTGCTAAAATATGTATGTGACTGTCTAATAGAACAACCCGTGTACTGTACGTGAATGTCCAGTATAGAAACCCACGTATACAAGTTGTTGTATGCAACTATGTAGCATAGCAACCCACATACACAACAACAAAAAAATTCAAAAAGAAAAAATAATATAGGTCTCTAAAACACTATTGCAAATCAAAGCCAATATATAAAACCATACACTGAATCAGAGCAAAGACTGGGAAAGTATCTACAGGACTAACCCACAACAGGATGGACTCCCCAACGGAGTCACCAGTTTTGTTGTTCATGATTAAGCACCCTTGTAACCTAGGTTGTGGGGTTACCAACTCACTACTAAACTTGCAGACAATCAACTTTACCAAAGAATAGAAAGGGAATAGGAAGAAATTATTGACTTACCCAATTACCGACGGTTGATCCAAGCTTGATCTTCTCCCACTCCTCTTCTCTCCAAAGCTTCCAGGGATGCACCTCTTTCACCTATAAAGAGTAAATTCTCCAAGTAATATCCCATGCGTGTATATATAATAGGTTAGATAAACAATATATCAAATATATAATCAAATACATTCATTAACCACGATACATGAAATAGACTCAACACAATGTTGGAAGAAGAATTCTCTTTATTAACAATCGGTGAATGAGATAAGAGTACAACCCAGCTTCTGAGACAAGGACTCCTCTGCAACCAAAGGATTCTAAGTTCTGATGCTCGAAGACTTCTGAAGATATACCACCATCATAACTTTGCTCTCCAATATTGATTCATTAATACCCTCCCCAAGGCCTCTATTTATACTTTGGGAAATAGAGTGATTTCGAAGGTTGGGGTGGTTGAAACAGTTGGGATAGTTAAGGGTTAGGGCCCAACAAATATCAATTAATTGTGTTTTATATTTTTTAAGGTCAAACTAAGGTGTATGTGACTATTGATATAGGCAACCCACGTATGACATGCGAGTTTCTCAAAGGAAACTCGTGTACGCTGATGTGCGTGGGTTGCAATGTAGATAGTCATGTACAGTATGCAAGTTGCAATGGAGATAGTCACATACACAACTCAACACTTAGAAAATTTTTATATCAAACTGGTTTAAGCGTAAATTCATCCCAAGCCATGCCTATCTATAGCGTTTTGGCAAACTTCAATCATAATATGTCCTTTTTGTCTACCAACATAAAGAATGTCAGCACTTGGACGGAGAAGTACCATTTGGGTTGATAACAACTATTGCTCTACTCCAAGTCGAGCTACCATAGCCAGTACATAATTGGCAACACTAGTAGAGGTGTATCCCATTGGTTCAAGACAAATGGGATATCTAGATGAACTACCAACCACATTTGGTGTCAAGTTGAATCCATCGATTGCCACTATTAATTACATAGAATATTTTGTTGAATTTGGTTTGGTGGATCGCTTGTTACCATCGATGGAACCATTGGAAAGTTCTATCAGGCATGATTCATATTTTTGGTGGTTTCACAATTACTGGTACTTACGTTAATCTTTAGGAATTAAGTATGGATGCAGGGCATGAGAAGAATATATTCCATCTATCATGAAGAGATAAGTTTCACCAAACAAAAGAATGAAAATGTTGATATCAATAAGAGACTGCATCATCCTTACTACTTTAAGAGATAGATAACACACGTTTGTCTAATAGCTCTCATCCATAATTGTTTCACTGACAGAAGGCCATCACTGTGTAGAATCATAACTTCTCCTCATAAGAAAGATGGTTGCTTCAGTGGTATACTTGAGTTACTATGTAGTCATAAACTTTATTTCCCTCTTTTACTTTAACAAAAATTCTTACGACCAAAAAATACTTGTGGTGGAATTACTACGATAGAGTTACTATGGCGGACTTTTTATTCGAAACACTTTTACTTTGACAAACTTACTTGGATTTGACCGTTTTTTACTGCGAAGGGATTTAGGTTGTCACCAACTTTTGGTCCAACTTTATAAAAGAGATATTTCTTAGTGTATAAATTCTAAATCCTTGACGCCATAAGGAATTTCATAAGCAAGCTAAGGATCTAGGCACAAAATTAACCTCACAGAGAATTATAGAGAATTATCATAAGGAGAGAATAATAATTAATGAACACACATTAATGAATGATAAATAAATGATAATTCATATTATTACATAGGTAATACATCCTTACAAAGGAAAATAGAGTTGATGGAGGAGAAATCATGCTATCTCATAAATCAGACTTACTATAATGATAAACCCCCATAGGTGGCTAAAGCACTTTCTTAATCTATCAAGGACCTCACAAATTAGAAATGGCATGAGTGAGTGATTATGAGTAGAGGAAAGACTTGATAATTCTGGAATATGGAGAGAAAATAATAGAGGATGGGTTGGCAATAAAATCTATTAGCTTCCTAGTTAACTAGCTTTACCTTATCCACAAAAAAGATGGATAAAAGAATAATAAGGAAGAATCAAGAAAGCCAAGTTACTAATTCTGGGAGTCAATAAAGTGATTAACATCAACCTAGAATCAGAAATAAAGAATTCCTTGGGTATAGATTGCATGTGTTGACTTTAAGGTGCAAGTGGATGCCAAATAATTAGCTAGTGGGTAGGAATTTAATCAAATAATGATTGAATATTTTATCCTAAGTTATGAGTGGGTTTAATAATATCCAAATACCCCCCCTTAAGTCTGAATTTATGATGATATCTATGAAATAATCATAAATATAGATGCATATGGGGCCCAAAAAAAAGGATATGGTCACCCTTTTACAATTTATCTTGTCCAAAGAAATGAGGAAAGAGGAAAAGCCACAAGGGGAAAATCCTCCCTCAAGAAAGGAAATGAAAAGCAATACCAAAAATGTTGAATTTTTGGTGTTTCTACTGCCCCAAACTAAATGCTAATGTCTGGAGGAATATTCTTCTTGGGAAGAAGATAAATATGCTCACCTAGATAAAAAAAACATAAACAACTGTAAGATGGCTACCGGGACCATGTAGAACAACTAAATCCAATGACATGAAATAAATATTCAAGGATCTTCATACTTTTAATCAGCTCCAAGATGATGAGATGACTTGAAATTTGAACCAGTAGAGATGAAATCCGCTCGAGATAGGTGAAATAACTGTACAAGCGAATGTATAATGTATCCATCTTCATTTATTGTAATATCATGAATTTTGAACTTAACTATATTGGGAATGAGTCCCATTGCATATGAGTTACTTTGATGTTTATGTGTGTATATTGGGCATATTCCCCACTACACATTATTTATGTTGATTAGTTATATCTATTTGGTGTAAGCCAATGCATATGTTTTATTATCTTGTATATGATTGTATATGTTGGGTGTGGACCCTCATGGATAACGACTATTGTCGTGGTACGGTGTAATGGATTTATTACTATAGGATTATGCATTTACATATACTGAGATGATTATTCTTATGAATGTACAGAAGATTGAATGCATTATTGAGTTCTATAATGTTTTTGGCGTATACCCTCAAGCACATAAGTGATGATATTTTGTGTTGAGCGTAATCTATGGAACACATGAGTTATGAGATTTTGTGTTGAGCATAAGCTTTGGAGCATTAGATCCTTGGCAATTGTATCCCTAGGCGTATTATACAAGTACATCCTAGCATTACTGTTAAGTGAGAGTCTCTGGAATTGTACTAACTGTAACTTCCAATTATTAGTATTGAGCTTGGGATCTGAATACTGCTAGGAGTTACTGAAATTAAGTGTATTGAGTGAAAATGACGCTTAATAGCATGCACCATTACCTTACTTATTTTGAGTTGATTGAATGAAATTTAAAATCTAGTTCTCATCAAGTACTCGAAGAAATACCATGATACACGAGTTAATCCGATACCCAAGGAGGTTGGTTGACCAACCCTACCTAACGCCTTGATAAAAGAAATAGTATAAGCTAAAGGAATCATCAAATAAATAAGACTATGTTATATGATGCATAAATAAATACTAAAGATAAAATGTAAAGTTTATAAATATTATGAATAAAAGAATAATTATATATATCAGGAAATGAAGATAACTAAAATAATAAGTAAACAGTTGATGTATTTATTATTAAACTAAAATGATTAAATAAATAATATATTCTAAAATCTCAATTAGGAACTAGTAAAAAATTCCTAATCTAAACAAAATAACTATTAATCCACATAAATCAACTAAAGATTAATTTCAAGAAAGTAATGAATTCTTGATTTAACTAAAGTTGAAACCAACTGCCCATTCCTAAAATATTTTTTATAAAGACCCAAGCCAAGAGAAGGATTGGGGATATGATCATTAGTCCAAATAGTTTTGGAGAGTATTTCCAAAATCAAGCATTCTTATACAAATCCTTTTATCGCAAATAAGAGAAGCCTCACATTTAGGAATTCTATATCACTTGCATGTTGGAGCCATCTCGAGGGGATTCAGATCAGAACCAGGAACTGTTTCGGGTCATGGTTGGGAGGAACATGGTAGATCCAAAGTTATGTGGTTATCATATCCAAGGTCATAGATAGCTAGGATTTTATTAAATCTGTGTGTTTAAGTGTGCAGAGTTCTTAGCCATTAACAAGCTGAATAAGTTGCACGTATGAGGTCTCTAGATTTTCAAGCTATATTAATTTTATTTACAATTTTTATTCATAGTTATTATGCTTTATATTAAATATCTTCAACTTTACTTTCCATTTTGAATACACAATTCAACTGGTTTCATTTGTTTACATTGAATCTGAGCCTGGAAATTCTTAGATAGATTCTAGGGTTAAATTTCTATTAGAACTATATTTAATGTTTCATAATTTTATATTATATGTTATAGACTTAGTTTATATTCAACCCCTAGTTTTCTAGATAAATTTCATAAACAAACCTCTATAAAAAATACTAAACTAGACCCTGCGTTACAGCAGAGGTCTCATTTAAAATAAACCAGAGATTAACAAAATTAAATAGGTAAACCTAATGATAAATAAACTCAGTTTATTTTGTAAACTAAACATTAATTAAACTCTGATCCAACATTAAAAATAAATACTAAACAAATTAAAAACATATTCATGAACATTTAAACCAAGGATCGAACCCCTTTAAATAAACTCAAATGTATAAGCTAAATGGAGCGTTGGCATACTACAATTACCACGAAAACTCAACCATTTAATACATAAACCCTATCTATGTATAAACAATAAACCAATTAAATTAACAAACAGATTTACCCTAATTCCTCATGCAAGGGCCGACAGTATATCCATGACATTGAGAGCAATAATATTTTCATCCTATTAAAACCAAAACTCATACACATTCTAGAAATCGAATCCTGTGATTGATTGACCAACGGCCACCACTAACTACACAAACAATAAAATAAAACATATGATAAACATAACCATAACTCAAACGTCAATATACCCAAATGAAATCTCATATGCTCCAGCTAAATAGAATTAAACAATTATTAAATAAATAAACAACGTAACAACATATCTCATCTATCAAAACTTATGCATATGATTAACCAAATGATAAACAAATATCACAGTTAATTAACAATCATGACCTGTGGCCGAAACTTATAAGCTTTGGCTTATCAAATTCCAAACACATAATAATATTACAAAGTTCTTAAACAATGTTAACGTTTATTACACATCAAACCTCGGCCACGATCGAAACATAAGATCGAATCAAATGAGGTCCTGGCTCGGAGAGATAACACGATATAAATTTAACTAAGAAAAAAAACAATCACATTCATTAAACAAAGTACCATAAAGAAATTAAATTATAAGCTCAATGCATAGTTGTACTATATGAGAAAGGCTTGGGCCAATCCATTACAGTCACCTTTCAAACAACCAAAGTATCATATCCAACACATAGACCGAGCTAGCATTTCCCTTGGCAACCTACAACACTAACTTTGTTAAAAACACAGATAGGAGTTCTCCTACAAACCATTATGAAGCAAGGTCTCTTCCTTTGTCATAATTTAATAGAGGTAAAATATCTAAATTAAAACCAAATAAATCCATTGACAAAGAAACATCCATATAAATGACCAATCATTTAAATAAATTGCAGCAATGGTGAAACAACCACGATAATTCCACATTCAAACAAAAATATCTAAATAGTGGTATCGTAGTGGCATTGCAAAGCAATGGAGATGATAACTTTAAATTTTCCCATTAAAAAACATAGATATTGTAGCATACGAAAACAAAGATTTGATTTAAATAAACCAAAACCATTTACTGAGCCATAAAATTTTACACAATCACAACTTGGAATAAAACTCTCGAATGGGCTAAGAATCCCCAAACTCAAACCTACGGGCTATTAAAACCAAAACATTACTATCATAATTTACCCAGACTTGGGAGAAACTAAAGAGGGTGATCGTTTACAATCTCACAACATAGAAACCCTAAAACCGTATAAGTTACCAAACATTAGGTGAATTCCTCATTTCTACACGGGCTTACCAAGAAAGGTTGTGTAGTCCACCATGGCTCTTCCCACATTGCAATGTTGGAGACATTTACCACCATACACACTCATTTTGGTCAATTTGGCCTAGTTAAACCACTATCCTAAGTTTTATTAACTTAATTGACATCAGAGGAGAACTGTATGACATCAGCATGAGCACACCCACACCTACCTTCAGTTAAGGAGGCTAACTTAGCCTTCTCCTTCATTCAGGGAGGCTAGCTGGAGCACTCTGGGGCTGATCTAAGTGTCATAAATGCCCTTTATTGCTAACTGATGGTTACAATTAGTTAAACAAAGTAGTGAAGGTGCCTTCCTTCATTAAATTGATTATTTAATGATTATTTAATGAACTGGAGTCAACAGGGGCACCTTCAACCACTTCTGATGGTCAGTTACACTTCAGTTAACCTCATCGAGGTTCATTGGAGTCATTGATGCACTATAGCTTGTTCATTATCTTGCAATGACATGTGTCTGAGCTACTTTCAGTTAGACTCAGTCATTTATTGCACTCCGACTTCAGTTAGGGCTCAGTTGAGTCAATTAGGGTTTTAATCAGTGGTTAACTTGAGTCTTTACTGTGGCTTATGTTTAGTTAAGATAGATTCACTCATTCAATTCGAATGACCTCCTTGGGAATTTGAATTTCTTTGTCATTCATGCTTGTAGCATGATCATTGTATTGTATTACTCATTTTTTTTAATTATACAAAGTAGCTACTCATTTTGTAGCACTATTACACCATTTTCATGCCTTATTGTATGAAACCTCTTATGAGACTATGTTTTGTTAGTGTTTCAGCATTAATCTAGCATTATTAGGATCTTTAAATGAGAGAATAACAAGCACAGCAATCAAACACAAGAGACAATGAACACAGTGTTTTTCCTCGGGGAAACCATATAGGAGAAAACCCCGCAACTTCCTCAAAAGATAGAATCAACACCAAAATGGAAAAGCCCAAAACAGTAAGTGATATCCTGACAGCAGTAATCTTCTTCTTGTCTAGCCCCAGTGTCTTCTTCTTCCTCAACTATGCGCTACACTTGAGTGTGTATGAGTTGTGTGATAAATAGAGACTCATGTTCTCTATTTATACTAATCCTGGCATGACTAAAACCCTACTAGGGAAGACCTCTACTAGGAGAGTCTAATAACCCTAGTGCCCCAGAACTGCAGGGACTTTAACCCTTAGACAATCGGAGGGTTACCCACTATGACTTGACATGACTTGTTTACATAATATATCCTCCCGATCGAACATCAGGGCATGAAAACATGACTCAATTACATAATAGATACATCCCAGAATAAACATCAGGTTACAAGACAGAAGATACATGGATGAATACATTCTGAAGTTACAAATACATCAACACTCCCTCTTAACTAGGAAGGTATTCTTTCGACACAATTTTCAGCACTGGTCTTCTTCTCTGCATCAACTAGATCATCTCATCTTCTTCAAGTCTTCTTTGTCTTCGAGTCTTCAATTCATCTTCTTTTTCTTCAAGTCATCTTCGTCTTTGAGTTTTCAAGTCATCTTCTTTCTCTTCATCACGAGATCTGCATCATCATGACTACTGGCTCATCACTGCTGGATCATCACTCGATTTGGATCATCATCAAGTCTGGATCATCGAGTCTGGAACATCATCACAATTGGATCGTCACTTGATCTGGATCGTCATCAAGTCTGGATCATCTCATCTGGATCACTTAATCTGGATCATCATCTGCTATCTCATAATGGTGCTATCTCGATTCTTCTCATCACAGGAAGTTCTACAGAGTCAATATTGTAGGCCTACCTTTCATGTAGGTCTTTATCAGTGCTTATATCTGACACTTAAGTCAGAATGGCCTGCCCAGCTCTTACATCTGACCACATCTTGTCAGAAAGGCACGCCCAGCACTCACATATGACCTCATCTTGTCAGAAAGGCCCAGCACTCACATCTAACCTCATCTTGTCAAAAAGGCTCAGCACTTATATTCGATCATGTGCAAGCACATTGCATCGAAAAGGCTCTGTACTTACATCCAAACCCATCTTGTCCGAAAGGCACAGCACTCACATCTAACCATGTGTAAACACGTCGCACCAGAATGGCTCAGCACTTATATCCAAACTCATCTTGTTGGAAAGGCTCTGCACTTACATTCTGACCATGCACGAAGCATCGCATCAGAAAGGGCATGCACTCACATCTGATCATGGAGGAACTAATCCTACCATCGCATCAGAATGGCCCCTAGTCCCAGACTGAGCTACCTAGTAACTGACCAGGTGCCTCCATTCCCAGAATGGCAGTTGCCCTTACATCCGACCTGCTCGTCGGAATGGCCAACACTCACATATGACATGGAAGGACATAATCCTTTAGCCATTATAGAATGGTTCAGCCCTTACATCTGATCAAGTGGAAACACATCCCTCTATCACATCATAATGGCTACTCAGTCCTAGACTGAGTGTTCCTGGTGCTTCACCAGGTAGCTCCATTCAAAGAATGGCAATTGCACTTACATCTATCCTACTCAACAGAATGGCCAGCACTCATATCTGACATGGAAGGAAGCAATCCTCTCACCATGACAGAATGGCTCAGCCCTTACATCTAACCATGGAAGGAACCAATCCTCTCACCATGTCAGAATGGATATGGGTCTCATCACTTTCTCTTGGGGGAAACCTCGATCTAGAGAAAACCAAGCTTCTCCCTGAAGTACTCAAACTTCAGCCTAGCCAATGGCTTCATCAATACATCAGCTATCTGTTCCTCCGTCGCAACATACTAGAGCTTCACTACTCCCTTCTACACCATATCCCTGATATAGTGATACTTGATCTCGATATGCTTAGACTTGTCATGGAACACTGGATTCTCTGACAACTTCACACAACTCTGGTTGTCACAATGTATACAAGTAGCATCCAACTAGAGATCAAATATATCAGATAGTAGCTTCCGTAGCCATACTGCCTCATAACTAGCTGAACAAGTTGCGACATACACTGCTTCAGCTGTACTCAGTGCCACACAGGATTGCTTCCTGCTAAACCAAGAGATCACACCTGATCCCATACTAAAAAAACATCCTGAAGTGTTGTTCCTGTCAATGGCACTTCCTGCCCAATCTGAATCAACATAACCTTCTAGGTTAATCTTGTGATTCACATCGTACTTGAGCCCATAATCAGCTATACCCCTCAAGTACCTCAGAATATGCTTTGCAGCAATCAAGTGAACATTTCTCGGATCTGTCAAGAACTGGCTCAAGGTGTTCACAGCAAAGCAAATGTCTGGTCTCGTGTTCGTCAGGTACATCAAGGACCCAATCATCTGACGATACATTGTGGCATCAACCGTCTCTGATGAAGCATCACTAAATAGCTTCAGGTTTGGTTCCATAGGTGTGGCCATACTCTTGCAGTCCATCATCCCAAATCTCTTTAGGATCTCTACTGCATACTTCCCTTGTCCAAGGAAGATTCCATCTAAGCTCTGGCACACCTCCATACCTAGAAAGTAATGAATCATACCCAAGTCCTTCATTTCGAACTCAGCAGCAAGCTTTCTCTTCATATCAGTAATCAATCCATCTGTACCTGTCACAAATAGATCATCTACATATAGTAGCAGCATCACTGGGTTGCCATCCTCAACCTTGTAGTAAAGGTTGGAATATGCTTTACTCTTGGTAAAGCCCAAATTGGTTAGAAAGCTATCAATCCTTCCGTACCAGGTCCTGGGTGCCTGTTTCAAATCGTACAGGGATTTCTTCAATCTGCATACATGAGACTCCCTGTCATGTGTCTCAAAACTGAGTGGTTTCTCTACGTACACTTCTTCTTCTACTACACCATTTAAGAAAGGAGTCTTGACATCCATCTAGTGTATCTTCCATTTCATCACTACAACCAGAGCAAGTACTGATCTGATGGAAGTGTATCTGGCTACAGGTGCAAATGTTTCTTCATAGTCTATTCCTTCTTTCTGAGAGAAACCCTGAGCCACAAATCTTGCCTTATATTTTTCAATGCTACCATTTGCAGCATGCTTGATCTTGAAGATCCATTTGGACGTCACAACTGACTTCTATTTTGGTCTTGGAACAACATCCCAAACATCATTCTTCATGATCGACTGATATTATTCGATCATAGCATCCTTCCATTCTTTCTGTTCTGTCACTTCTTCATAACTAGAAGTTTCTTTATCAATGAAATCACATAGTAAAGCTACATACCCGGAACAGGATCTGGTCCTCTTTCTTTCTCTGTGATTCTCTTCTGGACCCCCATATCTTTCTATACCTTGGATAAGTTCTCGTACCCAAGCAGGTTTCCTCTTATGAGGATTCTTCTCCAGAGGTGGATCTACAGTTCTTTGTGGTTCTTCAAATTCTTGATTTTCTTCTTGAATTTCTTCATTCATGGTTGTGTCATGAATTCTGGGTGCTTCTGCTTCTTCAGGTTCTTCAGCAGGTCTCTTTCTGGATTTCTTGTAAGTTGTGTCTTCATCAAATGTCAGATCCCTGCTGATTTCAATCTTCTTGTACCCTGGGAAATAAATTCTGTAAGCCTTCGAGCTTTCAGAGTATCCCACAAATATACCCTTCTTTCTTGAAGGATCGAATTTTGTTCTCTTCTCTTTTGGAATGTGTATGTATATAGGACAGTCGAATATTCTGAGATGGATGACTTATGGTTTCTTGCCAGAGAAGACTTCTTCAAGACTCTTGTTCTCGAGTACTCTATGTGGAGTACGGTTCTGTACATACACCACTGTTCTAGCAGTTTCTGCCCAAAGATGCATAGGAAGATCTTGATCATGAAGCATTGCTTTAGCAACTTCCATGATAGTTCTGTTCTTATGTTCTGCAATCCCATTCTGTTGTGGATTATAAGGAGTGGACAACTCCCTATTAATCCATGATTCTTTACATAGCTCTTTGAATTCATTTGAAGTGAATTCTCTGCCCTGATCGTAAAGTCTTGATTTTCTTTTCAGTATGGTTTTTGATCAAGGCTTTGAATTCCTTGAATTTGCTGAATACTTCATCTTTGTTCTTCATGAAGTAAACCCATGTCCTCCTAGAAAAATCATCAATAAAAGAAACATTATATGCATACCCGCTTAGAGAGTTGGATGACATAGGACCGCATACATTGGAGTGGATGATTCCCAAGATTCCTTTTGCCTTGCTTTCGCTACTTGGAAATGTCTTCTTTGTGTTCTTCCCTTTTGCACATCCTTTGCAGATCTCGTCATGTTTTGTTTGCATTTCTAGAAGACCTTCAACAACTTTGCTTGCAAGAGGTATTGCTCTGTAATGCACATGTGCAAGCCTCCTATGCCAAAGTTCACTTGGATCTACTGTGTCATGGACCAAGGATTGTTCCAGATGGCCCTTTAATTTGTACAAACCTCCTTCTTGTTCACCGATCACTATTGCATCATCAATAGTCTTTCCTTTTGGCCACATGATGACTTGACCATCTATGAATGCAACCCTCATTCCTTTTGCATCCAATGCTGATATGGCAAGAAGGTTCTTCTTGAGTCCTGGCACAAACAATACTTCCTTCATTGTTAGAGACTTACCAGAGTCTAGTTTATAGGAAGATTCCCCACTACCTTTTATTGGATATTGGTAGTCATCTCCTAGCTTCACCTTGTGAGGTGATTCATGTTCTGAGAGCTTCACAAAGGATTCCTTGAATCCAGTCATATGTTTGGAGGCCCCACTATCAATAAGTCAATCATCACTTCCATGAGTAATGTTTCCTGTGAGAGCGGAGATCAAAACATATTCATCCTCGCTTGAAGAATCTTCACTTTCATATCTGGATCTCTTCTTGGATGGTTCATCATCCTCTGCACCATGAGCATGATGTCTTCTTTTGCTTCCTTTCTTCTTGGGAGGACTACTTTTGTTCTTAGGAAAATCTCTAGCAAAGTGTCCTTTTTTCATCACACGTATAGCAAATGAACTTAGACTTATCTCTAGGATTTCTAGAGTTATTCTTGTGATGAGAGTACTTACTTCTATGATGGCTGGATCTGGATTTCTTGGATTGTACTGTGAGAGCTTTATATTCACTTCCCATCTTCTCTTCTCGAGCTTCTATCTGAGCTTCTTCTTGAAAACATTATTCCCACAGTCTATTGAACTTGACTAACTTTTTTCTAGCACAGATCCCTTGAATGAAAGAGTCCCATGTCCTAGGGAAACCATTCAAGGTGGTCATCACAATTTCTGCATTCTCCACTTCTTCATCTACTGCTTCTAATTGTTCCTTGATCTAAGAAACCCTTGTGAAGTAAGACTGGAATGTCTCTGCATTCTGGATCTTCACATTCTTTAGTTGATTTCTCAAAGTCATCTTCCGGTTTATGTTCTTCCCTTCAAACAATTTGGTTAGGGCATCAAACATAGCTTTAGGTGTCTTGAGAGAGGACACCTATGGGATAAGGTGATCCTTGATAGAATCAGTAATGATCCTCTTTGCCATAACCATATTATTTTTATGTAAAGCCTTTGCCTCATCTCCCTCTGGAACTAGAACCTCCTCATGGATATAGGAGTCTAACTCATTTTCTTCCAGGACCAGGGAGATCCTATACTTCCAAGCTTGGAAGTTATCAACTCCCTCAAGCTTTTCATCAAGATTGGTATGATGAGACATCTTAACTGAGAACCTCAAATGTAAATACAAAAGATTTTATATCTTACCAAGTTCAAGATGTCGGATCTGAAACTTGAGCTGAAATCCTGCAGTATTGGATCATGAGCAAATTAGGGTTTTTCTTTTCCGGAGTTCTGTCCACCCAAATGCCTTGAAATTTGTCCCTAACTTCGATTTTGGGAAGGAGATCAAGCCTGGGCTCACTGAAAAATTCCTCTTCTGTGAAAATCCCTAATTTTCGATAGTAGTGACAGGTCCAAAACTGAAAAAACTCAGAATTGGATTCTGCTTCGACAGAAAGATGCGCCCTAGGGAGGAGAGTTATTCCACCTTACTTTTGCTGAAAATATATGGAGGAATATCCATAAACTAGGAATCTCTAGTTCCTGCAGCTACACAGTGCCTTCTTCTCAGGTTAGCTCTGATTCCATGTTAGTGTTTCAACATTAATCTAGCATTATTAGGATCTTTAACTGAAAGAATAACAAGCATAGCAATCAAACACAAGAGACAATGAACACATTGTTTTTCCATGGGGAAACCATAAAGGAGAAAACCCCACAACTTCCTCAAAGATAGAATCAGCACCAAAATGGAAAATCCCAAAACAGTAAGTGATATCCTGACAGCAGTAATCTTCTTATTGTCTAGCCCCAGTGTCTTCTCCTTCCTCAACTATGCGCTACACTTGAGTGTGTATGAGTTGTGTGATAAATAGAGACTCATGTTCTCTATTTATACTAATCCCGGCATGACTAAAACCCTACTAGGGCCGACCTCTACTAGGAGAGTCTAATAACCCTAGTGCCCCGGAACTGCGGGGACTTTAACCCTTAGACAATCAGAGGGTTACCGACTATGACTTGACATGACTTGATTACATAATAGATCCTCCCGATCAGAACATCAGGGCATGACAACATGACTCAATTACATAATAGATACATCCCAGAATAAACATCGGGTTACAAGACATAAGATACATGGATGAATACATTCCGAAGTTACAAATACATCAACATGTTTTAGTCCATAGATTACTGTGACAGATTAATATGGTATCAAAGCTCACGCTGGGACGAATCTTAGATCTCTAAAAAACAAGGTTTTTGACAGATCTTGCATGAAAATTGAGCAATAGCTCAAAAATCTAGCACTGCACGAGAAGCCAAGGCTTGCCACTTAATACCCCAAGTAAGGAAATTGTTGATCAAGCTTTCTTGATTGAATATGCTGGGTGTGATGAAAGCCTAAAATGTCTATGTTATCCGACCTTACGGTTCCCCTTTTGTTGTGATTTTCAGGTATTTTACAGGTGAAAGCATTCGCTCCAGTAGATTTAGATGGCTTCTTCCGTAGATATTTTGACTCCGTTCAATTTCCACTCATGGAAAGGAGACATGGAGATCCAACTACGTGCTAGAGGACTCTATAGGGTCACTATGGACATTGAATAAGAGCCTTCTTCTGTGGCAGACAAAGCTAGATTCTTAAACAATAAGGATGAAGTATTCGGATTCTTGTGCCTCTCTATTTCCCGGGATCTTCTTTTCCATATTTCGGGATTGAAGACTCCAAAGGAAATCCAGGACAAATTGGGAACCCTATATGGAAAGTAGGATGATTTGAGAGTATACCATCTTGAGAATGAGTTGATGTCTCTCTAGCCTTCCAATTTTGAGACCTTGAATGAATGTTTCACAAAGTTCAAGCACATTGTCTTACTGTTGAAGCAATGCAAAGTGGAGAAGGAGGATGATCACCTCATCCTAGCCATACTCTCCAAACTTGGAGCTGATTATTCTGTTTTTGTTTCTACATTCCGTGTGGAGAAGCTCACAACCCCTGGATGGAAGATGCCTACACTCAATGTCTTCATTGAGTCCCTAACAAGTGAACATGATAAGCTTGTCCAGATGGGGATCATCAGATTCTCCCGTGATCAATCCCTCCATGTATCAGGGCCCAAATATCTGAAGGGTAAAGGAAAGTAGTAGAAGAACCCAAAAAATAAATTCGAATCTCATAAGCCTAAAGTTGAAAACCAACAGCATGATGAGTCTTCTGGCTCAAAGAAGAACAAAGGAAAAGGGCATCATGGAAAGGAAAAAGTCAAGTGTTCATACTGTGGGAAGGGATTCCACCCTGAACATGCATGCATGAAGAAGAAAATTGATGAAGCTACCTCTCTCCTTGAGAGAAATCACATCGATCTTCCAGAAATCTTTCAGAGGATAGATCAACAAGATTGGGAACCATGGCATGAAAGAGGTCATGCCCTCATGGAAAGCACTTTGAATTCCAAATAAATATTGATTGATTCTAGAGCTCCAAACCACATGATGGCTGAAAGAGACTCCTTCTCATCTTTGGATACCAGAAAATACATCCCCGACCACATGGGAGATGACTCCACCATCATTTCAGAAGGACAAGGTACGGTTGATCTTGAGAATGGATATTTTTCAAATGTTTTGTATGTACCATCTCTGGCATCAAATCTCCTTAGTGTCTATCAGATGACACATATAGAAGTTCCTAAGAGAGTATCCTTCATCCCTAATGATGTTGAGATAACAGAATTTGCATCCGAGAAACTAGTTGCAAAAGGCCTTGCAAACCATCATGCAAAAGCCTATGAGTTTTCGCACTTTGTGGCGGATGAAAAGCCCACTGCACTGCTAACTCATGGAAATGAAGTTAGTAGACTATGGCATGACAGGTTTGGTGATATAAATTTCAAATACTTGCAGAAATTACAGAAAAACTCCATGGTTGAAGGCCTCCCGGTCATCAAGGAAACCACTGGAATTTGCAAGGGCTGTGTGGTTGGAAAGCACCCTGAGCACAAGTTTGATTGGGGGAAGGAAAAATGAGCTACATGCATATTGGGGCTGATAAATTCTGATATCAGAGGTCCCATGCCTATCACATCCATGAATGGATCAAGGTATCTTCTGACATTTATTGATGATTTTTCCAGGTACACATGGATCTTCTTTCTCAAAAAAAAATCTGAAGTATGTGAAAAATTCACTGAATTGAAGGCCTTGATCGAGAATGCATATGGGCTTAAGATAAAGATATTGAGATATGATAATGGTGGGGAATATGTCAGCAATGATTTTCTACACATATTCTCCCAAATTGGTATTGAGTTCCAACATTCAATTCCCTACACTCCCCAGCAGAACGGTGTAGCGGAAAGGAAGAATCAGTGTCTCAAGGATATGACCACCTGTATGTTGGAATAAAAGAAGTTGGCTGAAAATTTGTGGGCTGAAGCCATGCATTCATAATAGAGTGCCACACTCATCCATGAAATGGAAGACCCCTTCTGAAGCATACTTCAGATACAAGCCGGATGTGTTGAACTTGTGGGTATTTGGGTCCACTGCATGGGCCCGAATTCCACTTGATAAAAGGAGGGCTTTGCAACTGCAAAGCATAGAATGTCTATTTATTGGGTATATTGATGAATCAAAAGGTTTCAATATTCTGTATATTAAAACAAAATATTTCATCATCGAAAGGAGTGTCAAGTTCGATGAGCCTCTTCAGGAGGTGGAACTAGTGAAGAAGAAAACTGTTGAATTTCCTTCCTATTCTACTGAATATTTGGATGATGAAATTGGGGGTGATGGGACTGATTTGGATCCTCTGATTTCTGATATCAATGTACAGCAAACATAAAATTCTGAATGATAACCTGAAGTACAAAATCATCTTCCCACATGGACCCGACAGACACTCTCCTATGCAGGAGATAACATTGGAAATCCGGATGACCCAAGGAGAACCTGGTCTGATTTCCAAAGAGCAGGTATTGCGCTCTCTTGTCCTTATAATTTTCTGTCCAAAATTTGTTATTTGATTATTATTTTAGACCCAGAATCCTACTACATTCTCTAAAGGATCCAAGATAGCAAGTTTCCATGGATGAAGAGATGAATTCTCTTCAGAAAAACCTACTTGGGAGCTAGTTTCTATTCCTCTGGGAAGGAAATTGGTTCAATGCAAGTGGGTGTTTCAGACCAAGGTTGCTGATGATGGAAGAACCTGAAAATATAAGGCAATGATGGTGGAAAAATGTTTCTCTCAGGTCCAAGGTGTGGACTAAAATGAGACTTTTGCACCGGTTGCAAAAATGGACTCCATACGCCTAGTTTTGGCAATTTCGGCATGTAAGCACTCGAAAGTGCATCATATGGATGTTAAGTCAGAATTTTTGCATGGATATATTCATGAGAATATATACATTAGGAATCCTAAGGGATGCATCTCTGATCCATCTTTGTTTTGCAAGCTAAACAAGTCACTATACGGGTTAAAATAGGCCCCAAGAGAGTGGTATTCCAAGATGGATGCCTTCCTTCTCTCGCAAAACTTCGAAAGGTGTAGATCACATCCAAATGTGTATATACAGTAGTATAATGGTAATTTTATTATTATTGTTTTATATTTTGATGACTTACTGATCACAGGTAGCACATTTGCTTCTATTTCAGTCATCAAAACATCTCTCCACAAGGCATTTGAAATGAGCGATTTGGGGCTCTTAAAACAATTTTTGGGGCTCAAAATTAAGCAAAATTATGATGGGATAATGGTCACTCAGTAAAAATACATATCAGACCTATTAGTAAATTTTAACATGGCTGAATGTAGGCCTGCACCATTCCCTTTCCTTTCAGGGATCAGCCTTGAAGAAGAAAAAAGCACACCTCCCATGGATTGCACTATTTATCGACAGCTGATTGGTAGCTTGTTGTACTTGACACATTCTTGGCCTGATATCTGTTATGATATGAATGCTATATCAATATGCATGCATCATCCCCATGATCTTCATTGGAAGGTAGCCAAGAGGATCCTCCAGTATATTCAGGGAACCAGGACCTACAACATTCACTATGTTGCAGACTCCGAGCTAGAGCTGGTTGGATACATAGATTCTGATTGGGCGGGTGATTCTATTGATCGAAAGTATACTTCTGGATATGTATTCATGTTTGGTGGTGGCCCCATTTTCTGGTATAGAAAAAATCAGGCCACCATAGCATTATCTTCAGCAGAGGCTGAGTATCGAGGAGCAGTGAATGCTTGCATCCAAGAAGTTTGGTTGCAAGGCATTATTTTAGAGTTTGATCTTGGTAGTACTTTGTCCACATATCCAGTTACCAATGAGAGGACCAAGCATGTAGAAATACAAATGCACTATATCAGGGATCTAGTGCATGACAGGACCATCATTCTGGAATACTGCCTGACTGATGAGCAGATTGCAGACATCTTCACCAAGAGATTTTCAGAAAAGAAGTTCACTTAACTCTGTTCACTATTGGGGGTAATTTCATCAGGGTGATCCTACTACTTTCAGTGCTCAACTTGAGGGGGAGATTTTTCCCATAAGGTTTTCCCTCTTTTCCTTACTTAGTTTGTTTTTTAGCTGTTTGAGTTTCAGTATTGTACAGGGTGACTTATGGCTTTAGTTGTCGGGGCCCTAGCATTCTTATGCATTTTATGTTTTCTACTCCTCCTGAGTATAGCTTAAGAGGGGGTGTTGGAGACATTTACCGCAATACACACTCATTTTGGTCAATTTGGCCTAGTTAAACCACTATCCTAAGTTTTACTGACTTAATTGACATCATAGGAGCACTGTATGACATCAACATGAGCACACCCATGCCTACCTTCAGTCAAGGAGGCTAAATTAGCCGTCTCCTTCATTCAGGGAGGCTAAATGGAGCATTCTGAGGGTGATCTAAGTGTCATAAATGCACTTTATTGCTAACTGATGGTTACAATCAGTTAGGCAGAGTAGTGAAGGCACCTTCCTTCATTAAATTGATTATTTAATGATTATTTAATGAACTGGAGTCAACAGGGGCACCTCCAACCACTTCTGATGGTCAGTTACACTTTAGTTAACCTCATCGGGGTTCATTGGAGTCATTGATGTGCTACCACTTCTTGGTTAGCTTACAGTGACATGTGTTTGAGCTACTTTTAGTTAGACTCAGTAATTTATTGCACTTCGACTTCAGTTAGGGATCAGTTGAGTCAATTAGGGTTTTGATCAGTGATTAACTTGAGTGTTTAATGTGGCTTACATTCAGTTAAGCTAGACTCACTCATTCAATTCAAATGACCTCCTTGGGAATTTGAATTGCTTTGTCATTCATGCTCGCAGCATGATCATTTCATTGTATTACTCATTATTTGTTGATTATACAGATCGGCTACTCATTTTGTAGAACTATTACACCATTTTCGTGCCTTATTGTCTGAAATCTCTTATGAGACTGTGTTTTAGTCCCTATATTATTGTGATAGATTAATATGCAGAGAACTCACAATGTCTCCAAACCCACAAAATGAAACCAAGAAACCATGAGAAGTATGCATTGAAACATTAAAACCAAACAAAATTGAAAGAATTGAACCATATGGGAACATTGGCATACTTGTTAAGAGTTTTGCGCCGGCACTGTATTTCCAAACAAAGTCTACACAACTCCCACGCTAGAGCATAAACATCCATCAACACCAAATGAAGTACCAAACAAATGATAGGGGAAAATCCTAGTGTGAGGGTTAAGGATGCATCCTGCCCATCATGTGGCTCATCAAAGGTGCCATCCTAGCCTCCACTTTGTTGGAAATATGGAAGATGGCATTATTGGCATTGATGTCAATATATACACTATTTGTGACATTTGGTAAAATGCTATATGCTCTGTTTGAGTGAACCATGTCAATCTGAAGAAGCCATAAACAATTTGCATGAAAGGAACGCTTGTAGGAGGAGTTCATAATACTCCTATAGATGTTGTGAAGGAAAAGAGTTGAGGAATGGTATTATGTCCATCATTGAACATTGAAGTATGCTTGGCTGGAAATGCTGGAGATAATATGAGTACCAAACGTGGACTCTTTGCGTTGAATTTTGTATTATGTTGGGTATTATCTATCCATTGAAACGTAAAAGAGCTATGTAGTATGAAAAGTTGTGCACACAGTGCATAGTATCAGAGCTTGAAGGAGCATGATATTGTTTGATGGTGATGTGTAACCTAGATTCATCTGAGTCTGAAGATACAAACACCACCATTGTTGATTTTACAAAACACGAGCATGTAAACCCAAAGTAAAGAGCAATCCATATCTGGAGTATCTCTGGGTCAAGATTATTGTTTAGAATGTTGAAAACATAGATCATGTGGGTATTCAAAGAAGCATTAAACTCTACCAGAGAATGCTTACAAAAATACACTAACAGGAGTTTTCGAAGGAGGAGACTGAGTGACCATTTGATCGTGAAATCAACAGTGGAGTTCAAATTTCACAATGGGATTTATCCCACATTTGTTGCACAAATGAAGTTTTAGGGTTTTATATACCCCATCCTTTCATACTCTATTCGACACATAGAGAAAAGGTATGGTGGGGGATCTGGATGTGTGGAATCCACGAGAAGATCACCAGCTCGGAGCCCGAGACGACCTATCAGGCCCCCTACCTTTTGGTACACATGGAAAATTCCATCATTGACGAGGATAACGACGTGGCTGGGAAGTGTTGCGAACATGATAGACTGTGAAGCTGAGATGGTAGAAGACATGGCATTGATGTGGCATAGGAGTCATCGAACGTGGCTAAATCATTTTTGAACATGAAGTACTTAAAGAAGAAGGAAGTCCAAAGGAAGAGATACAATCCTAGAAGCTTATGGAGACTTAATATCTTAAGGGCGATAGGGTGGTGCTAGGGCAGGTCGGTGCCTGCAAAAGGGAGTTGTTGCTTCCTTGTCAGTCATAACTAACTAAACAGGGGGTTGTAGCCTCCTACCAGTTGGTGCTGGTGAATTAAGGGTGTGGGTGCATCCTGATTGGTTGGTGCCGATTGAATTCTATTGTAACTTGTAAAAACAATTTTGTAGTATAGAATGAGTTGGTGGTTTATCTTATTGGGATTCCATGTTAAATTTGTGTTCTATTTTTTCTTGTTGTTATGTGTTTTTTGTGTCTTGTTAATTCCATGCTTTCGTTAAAGTTTTAAATAAGTGGTTAAAAAGTAAAAATTAACAATACTGATTCACCCCCCCTCTCAGTATTGACCAATATTCTAACACACTTAGCTCCAAATCAGAAACCCCCTCCTCTATAGTTTAAACATCATATGATTTTCCATTTAATTGTAACCCTTTTTCCCTAGTTTCGAAATACACATTAAAGCATAAACCTTCTATACCATAGTTTAAAAGCATGAATTTTTACATTAGGCTTAAACCCCTTCCTCCTTTAGTTTGGGCTCTAAATTTGAGCATAGGATCTTTATTGCTTTGACAAAGCCCTTACCACATAGGACTCGCAAGATGTAAAGATAGGTTCTTTATTTTTGTCATGTTCATATAGAATAATTTTATAGGAAAGCTACCTGTAGTAAGAATAGGTACATCATGCATTAGTTCACAAGTACTAAGTAATCCCAGTATCATTGCCTTTCTGAGTGAGTCGTTAGGGAAAATTCCCACCACTCCTCCCCTTTACACACAAAGGTAAGTTAGCTTGTTTGGTTAAACAAATAAGAACTAAATAACATAACATGAAAGTAAACATGAACATAACTACAAGCACATCAAAATATGGAATATGGACATATAAACATCATCCTCATACATAAATCACACAAAAATAAAATAACAACAGAACTTAGGCTTAGTCTTATCATGTTTTAAATTCTGCAGTAAAAAAAAGATGTCCTTAATATATTAGCAATTTTAATAGCCTATGAATTTTTTTTATTTATTTGTGGATTTTAGGGACATTACAAGTGGTATCAAATTCCAGATTTAAACACTAATAAACCTAATGGGTGCTACTGAACATCCATTGTAGAAATAAACATTTCAAAACTATATTTGAAATTTTGTGAACTAACAGAAATTGTTTTGTTACTAAATTTTTTAATTGCAAGATTAAGGAACAGTCCAGATCATGAATACACAAGAGGACAACATCTAACAAGGAAATATGAATTCCCCACCATGGGAAGAAGAACTGGTGGTGGAATTAAATTTCGATCTAATAAAAACCATACAGGGTGTTAGCACAATATAAATTTGATTCTCACAGTAGTTGGCGTTATGACTGAATATATTTCAAAGTTTTTCTTGATTTGGCAGGTTTCCTGGAGAAAGAGTTAAAGTATTTTTGAATAAAAAAAATAAAAATGGTTTATACATGGTGCACAGATTTTATACATTTTAAATAAAGCACAAACATTGATTTTATGGGTAAATTTTGGTTTTTCTAATCAAAATTTTATATTTTGGCCAAGGTTTGTTTTATAAAAAAAAATTGTTTCACACAAAGCCGTTCAGCAGCATAAGATAATGGCTATATGGGGCCACCACATCAACACACAAGGAAAAATCATCCATCAAATTCCAAGTGCCAAACACCCAAGCACTAATGGCTATCTCGATACATAATTTAGAATTGACAGGGCGTTATGTCAAAGAAAAATTAGATGATTTGAGAAGAAAACTCGCTCAAGAGAAGGCCGAGGCTATTATCATTACTGCACTTCATGAGGTTGAAAATTTGTATGACATTCATGGATATGATATATAATATAATTCAGTTGTCAACGCATATGTAATTGGGTCCATAATCGTTTCTTTCTTATCTGACGAAAAGAGAAAAGTAACATCTCAGGTGGAGAAATGTCTATCTAAAAATGGGATAACAATACTAAATTATGAGGTAGTGTTATTTGATTCATATTTTCTATCACGTGGTCATATACTAGGAATTCAGAAAAAAAGAGGTCTAGAGGAGTTTAAAGGTATGAAAAAATATTCGAATAATTACACCAATTATGAAGCGAAGGGACTCGGAATTGTATACAATAATTTTAAAGAAAAACTGCAACAGTCACCCATGGTTCTCTTCAAAGACTTGAAGAACCTTGTAGAGATCGATGGTTTAAGAAAGGCTCATACTCATGATGGTGCAACTGTTTTGAGCCACCTTGTATGGCTTGATGGACAGATGCAAGAGATATATGGAGTTGTTGGTTATTCTCCGTTTAGGGTCATGGAACAACAATGACTAGACGCATTGATGAGGAAACTATTGAAATTGATGAAGGTGAATGGTAGCTCGAGATGTGGGGAGAATTCAAGGAATTCCAATATGGAGAATTTGGATTTGAATTTCATCCTGAGTTCATCTTATATTAAAATCCTACATAGGTAAGGCATATCAGCGATTAAGATCAAACTCGAAGCCAGATCAGTGGCATGCAGTGATTCCGCTGGTTAAGTTGCGAACAAGTTAAGGTTTCATAGGAGCAATGGAATATTTATCCCGACCTGTGAGTTCATATGCGTATCTAGAATCTATCACCCATCCAAATAGATCAACAAATCAGGTAGAATCTGCTTCGGGAACATGCAAGGACAAATTAAATTTCAAAATGAGCAGAATTCACATGCTTGTGGATAAAATCCAAACCACACATCCACATCGTATTAATTAACCAAGAGATGAGCTGATGAAAAAAGTTTTACTGCCGGAACAATGTAAGAAGTTAAAATTCCAAAATTGAGTGGAATTTGACTACATTTAATTAGAAATATGGGTTGATGATGCATAAGTCTATGTGCCAATGGAATTCTCAACATTCAAGTTTGTAAAAGATACAGAACATTTGTAGGTAAAACAATTAGCATTAAAATCTCACATTTTCAGGAATTTGTCAAAGAGTAGCTGGCAATGTCAATTGCATCTTCAAGTATCTAAAATACCATCATCAGCAAGTGTGCCCAATTTAATAACAAACAGAGGAAGAAGATTTATTTTATGAAAATGATTGTTTTAGACATTAACTTCAAGAAACTATCTTTTTCAAACCGTGATGAAATTTGAGAAACCAAGAGAAAATATTCCTCATAACATGTTTATCTACAAAAACCTCTCTCATTTTTTACGCCGGTGTCACACTTCAATAGAATCTAATTGATCTTCAAAGGCTAATTTTCCAGAAATTCAAAATATTGTCTGAGTCATCGAATTCAAGTACAAATTAAGAAAAACGTGAGGAGAATATGAGAAAATTAGGAAATGGGTTTTTTCAAGAACATGTTCAATTAGAATAACCTCTCTCAGATTGCACACAATGTTCACCATTTGATATATGCAGATGGATATCTGAAGCCTATGTTTCAACAATATTTCTCTTGAAAGAGGTGAAATGGTGAAGATAAGGGGGAAATAGTATAGGAATAGGTGTTTGCAATGAAGGTAGGATTATCCACCCCTACAGTAGAGGAACAAGTCAAGTTTGAGTTAGCATAATACCATTGGGGGTGCTTTGAACCGTCATTTTCAATAAGCGAGCATGAGTCCCAAATGCCATATTTGTTGTTTTGATCAAGCACACCAATCATCGCATGCTTTCACAATTTGTTTGTGATCATAGAAAATCAGCTAACTCAAGAATTTGTTCGGATTTTGATTCCCACAATGTAGCCCATTTTGGTTCCATTTCGAGGTTGTTCTTGGGAGCATATCACACTATAAATATAACTTCCATAAAAGAGGAAAGGGTTTGAACTTTTCCTCGGAATCCTTTGTGCTTGGTATTTTGTAGCTCTATTATTTTATTGGAAGTGTTAATGAAAAGTATTCTCTTATTTTTCTGAGATTCATCAAGTTGTTCCATGTTCATTCCATGTTTCCTGTGTTTTTATTTCCATTTCTGTGTTTTCTGCTAATACATTTATACGTTGTATGCAAGGCATTTGTTTCTACTAATGCTCCTTCCATCATAAATTGTATTTGTTATGTGTTTATAATGGATATGATAGAATTCATCCACTGATATATGCTTTGTTTCAGTTATTATCCTTTGTTATATTTTTGCTAATGGTGTTTCAATATATTCATCCATTGATAGGTGCCTCTCGTTTCAATGGACTCTTCCCTCATAATTTCTATCTATCATCTCTTGAAGATAATTAGACCGAATATAAAAACCATGTTTCCTCAGATCAAATGAGAGAACCAACACTCATTATTGCTTTAAACCCCTTGAATATTTTTAGGTTGTGACTCCATTTCCCAATGGTACTTCATGTCTGTCTGTTATGATCATCTTTAAATCTACAAATATCATGTTCTTATCAGATATCTAGCCTTCTAACTGATTGCTTAAATCCATATTTATATGTGAATGAGTGTGTGACATAGAGAGAACCCTCTTAGAATGTATAGGCTAGAATATAGTCTAAATATTGGTTTGAAATGGTAACCCTAATGATCTCCTACTACAACCATAGGAAAATCATTGGGTGATAACAAAGAGTCTGCAAGCAGAGTTACAAAACTTCAAAGATGATAACATGAATGAGAGAAAAGAGAAGAAATCAATCAATGAAGCTTTATTTTGAAACATGATGGGAGTAAACCCTCGTGGACAACCAAACCATTCAATTAATAAATTCAGGAGATATTATTATCATAAAAGGATCAGCAATCCAAAGGAAGAGGGAAGAGAAGAACACACACATGAGATTCTAGAAAGAGAATATCACATTATTTCTGGTCATAATTCACTTTCTCCTTGCAAAAAGAGGCAAAATAATGATGACAACCCCCAAGGAGAGTTTAGAAAGATAAAAGCCCCAACCTATGAAGGAGAGATGAATACCAGGGAGAAGGCTAAATAATGGCTCCTAGGTATGAGCAAATATTTTCGAGTACATAGCTACTCTAGTGAGATTAAAGTTCGATTGGCCATTTACAATTTAAATGAAAAAGTAGCTATGTGGTGGAGAGACCTAAAGCATACCAAAAAGGATGAAGTAGAAGAAATCAGATGGAGTAATTTTCGTAGAATATTTAAGGAGAAATATATGTCTGAGAGATTCTTTGATAGAAAAGGGAAAGAATTTCATGATTTAAGGATGGGCTCCATGACCATGGAGGCCTTTATTAACATATTTTTGGATGTGTTACATTACGTTCCTTACATAAAGGACTAGAAGGTGAATATACAACAATTTTTGGGGTATCTTCCTCCCAATTTTTGAGAGAGAATTGAGTTTCACATGCCAAAAAAATATGGACACTACCTTACACAAATATAGGATTTGATATGAGAATGGGCAGTTAAGGCAGGAAACCATAAACAGAAGTTAAGAATTGGTTTTAAACCACCACCATACAGAAAACAAAACAATATTTTTCCAATTAACAAAAACTTCAACAAGACAGGTGCAAGGAAAAATGTGTCGGCACCAAACACCAATAGACCAACAACAAATGGAGGAGCCAAGCATGCTCTGCTATAGGTTAACTGTTGGATATTCCAAGGACCTCATTATGCCACAGATTATACAAACAAGACCAATGGAATCTTGCACAATCTATAGGAAGACCCAATGGTAAAGGACATGGCTAGCACACCGAGGATCTATGCAGCACTTGATGGCCGACAAGTGGACCAACATGCCACTATGGTAAAAATAGAAGGTAAGGTTTCAAACACTTCTATTTCAATTTTGATTGATATCGGTGCTTTTCGGAGCTATGTATCACCCAATATTGTTGACACATGTAAACTAGAAAAAAAGTAAAACATGAGAAACCATGGTTCTTACAATTAGCCACATGTAAAAATAGAAATGCTTCAAAACTAGTGAGAGACTGTGAGGTAGACATGAATGGTTTTTTAATTAAGGTATATCTAAATATCTTATCCTTAGGATCATACAGCGTACCCATCAGCATGGACTGGTTGGAACAACACCATGTCATGCTCGATTATCTAAAAAATTCAATCTTTTGCATGGATAGACAGGGGAATCAAACAAATATTCAAGGCATACCCAAGAAGGTTTCCATTAGAAATATATGTTCCTTACAAGCGAAGAAGTGTATTATAAAGGGATGCAAACTTTTTGTAGTAAACATCAAGGATGTAGAAGCTGAGAGAGAACAAAAAATTGAGGACTTTTCTGTTCTCATGGACTTTAAGGATGTATTTCCCGAAGATTTACAAGGATTACCACCAAAATGGAACTTATATTTTTCTAATGAACTGAACCTAGGTTTAGTATCAACTTCTAAATCCCCATGCCACATGAGCGCATGAGAATTTATGGAGCTCAAGTTATAGTTACAGGAGTTTATTGAGAAGGGTCATGTCTGACCTACTGTGTCCCCTTGGGGAGAACCTATACTACTCATAAATAAAAATGAAGGTACCATGCGAATGTGCATTGATATCACCAACTTAATAAGATGGCCATCAAGAACCATTTCCCACTCCCTAGGATCAATGACTCAAGTTTGATCAAGTCGGAGGAGCAAAGATCTTTTCAAATATTGACCTATGGTCTAGATACATCAGGTACAGATCCGCAATGATGATATACATAAAATGGCCTTTCGACCTCGATACGGCCACTAGGAGTTTGTAGTAATTCCTTTTGGTCTAACCAATGCATCGACAAATTTTATGTACATGATGAGCAATATCTTCAGTAAATACCTAGATAAGTATCTATTGGTATTTATAGACGACATACTAGTTTACTCAAAGAGTAAATAAGATCATAAGGAGAATCTCCACATAGTACTACGGTTGTTACAGGAACACCATCTTTGCACTAAGTTTAGAAAATGTGATTTTTACAAACCACATATACAATACCTAGGTCACATCATTTTCAAGAAGGAAATATTCATCGATCCAGAAAATATTAAATCCATAGAAGATTGGCCTACCCCTATGTGTGTCACAAACATTAGGTCATTTTTGGGATTAGCAGGTTACTATAGAAATTTCATTGAGAAATTTTTGAGGATTGTTTGTCCCATGACCACCATACAAAAGAAGGAAAACTAGTTTTTGTGGACAACCATGTGCAAGGAAAGTTTTCAGAATCCTAAACAACTTTTGACTACTGCACCGATACTATGAATTGTGTATCCTGATGGAGATTTCATTTTTTGCACATATGCTAGCAAGGAAGGAATTGGAGGCGTTCTCATGCAGAATCATTGTGTGATCTATTACAAGTCATGAAAATTAAAGGAACAAGAACAAAATTATCCCACCTATGATCTTGAGCTAGAAGCCACTATCCATGCCTTGAAGATGTGGAGGCACTACCTCAAGGGGAAGAATTTTCTTGTGAATAAAAATAACATGAGCCTGAAGTATTTGTTCGACCAACCAAATACAAATTTCAATAAGGCCAGATGGTTGACCTTCCTTAGCAAGTATCACTTCGAGTTAAAGAATATAAAGGGAAAGGAGGATAAAATCATCGATTCTTTAATTAAACAATCTCATATGTTATATGAGGTAACTTTAAGCTAAATCAATTCAGATATGCATGATAGGCACAGAACAGAAAATGAAGTTGACAGTTTCTATGTTGAAGTCCTCAAAAATATTCAAGAGGATAGGTTGTTCGAACAACAAAAAGAGTATAAGGTAGATGAGACTGACACTGTGAATCCATGAATATGGGTGTCTATTTTGGTGGGTCTTATGAGAAAATAAATCTTATTTTTTCATGTTTTCCAACTTTGGGCGAACGAAAGTGATACTTTTGTTTAGAATTTCACTTTTAAGTAAAAACAAAAATTTTAGATAATTATGTTATCTTTCTATTCATAAGTTTTTCAATTTTTTTAATTGAGATTTGATATGTCGTTTTGGAAAATGTTTGATAGTGTGTCCTTATAAAATGAAAGGACTAAAAAATAGTCATGTTTGGTTGCTCCCCTAAAATCATTGTTAAACTTGTGTTTTGCAAAAAACAATATGCTACGACAATATACATACAATATACTAGCGGATGACTATAAGTTTGTAACCAACATATATATATATATATATATATACTAATTATAATATTTTTTTGAATTTGATCAATGGGGAAACCTTTTCGATTTTCAACATGTTTTTGGTTGCGACAGTTTTCTCTCAATTGACTATAAAACTTAAAAATCTACGAATACCCTTTTCAAGTAGACGCTCTAATTAACCGCAGCATATTTGTTTCAATTTTTTTGGTGGTGTATTTTTAAAGTTATATATTTTTCATTTCACCGCATTTTGAAAGAGATGAAATGAAACTCGACACATGTTAAGAAACAAAAAAATTAAAAATATTGAATGTCACCTATACAAAACAAAACTATATCTACAAAAAGTAGATTCCATGACGAAACTAATGGTATCAAGCCCGACAGTCGATTTGTAGTTTAAGGCATCCATTTTACCTTCTGAAAATGGAGAAACCTGAAAACTGTGTTGGTTCCAGGTCTCAGAGGTTATTCGGCCGAATAATATTTTTCCTTTATGGAACCATTATTTACAGCAAAGTTTGTTCAACCGAAAAACCAAAAGCAAAAAAATACATCGGCTAGAAGAAAAAAAATTACGTTATCTATATTCGTATAAGTAAAATGAAATAGACTCATTTTTGCACATTTTCATTTCACATGTATTTGATCAAAATATTTTTAAAGGGGCTTTCAGAGGAGATTTATTTTTCCAAAGGATTTTTTTTACAAGGTATTTTTCTTCTTATTTATTTCCAAGGGGTACATTCAAAGAGTTTTTTCCCAAGGCACTTTTGCCAAATATTTTGTGTTCTAAAGTATTTTTGCAAAGGATATATTTCTTTGCAAGGGGTTTTTTCATAGAGGTTTTTCCTCCAAGGTATTTTTGCAAAGTAGGTTATTTATTTGCAATGGGATTTTCCAAAGAGCCTTTTTTGCAAAAATGTATTTTTTCTTCTTATTTCTTCTAAGAGGTACATTCAAAGAGTTTTTTTCCAAGGCACTTTTGCAAAAGATTTTATATTCTAAGGTGTTTTTGCAAAGGAGTTATTTCTTTACAAGGGGTTTTTTCAAAGAGTTTTTTTTCCAAGGTATTTTTGCAAAGTAGGTTATTTCTTTGCAATGGGCTTTTCCAAAGAATTTTTTTGCAAGCTATTTTTGCAAAAGAGTTTTTTTTTCCAAATTATTTTTATAAGTTGGTTTTTCAAAGGTATTTTTTCAAAGAGGTTTTTTTTTTCCAATGGTTTTACAAAGAAAATTTCTTTACAAGTTGTTCTTTTTTTTTCCAAGGGATTTTTCCAAAGGAGATTAAACAATCATGGGAAATAAGAAAAATCATAAAAAAAGGTGATGGTAAACATGATGACAATGCTAATAGGGAAAAAAAACTCAGAAATAGAGCTAAAAGAGCAAGGGTTGCAGAAACAGAAGAGATAATTGAAGATATAAGAACAAATTTACATGACACTGTTGATGAAATGGAAATTGAAAATAGGGTACAAGAAGAACAAATCTAAGTTGAAGAGACCATTGTTGAAGATGTAAATAGTGATTTACATGCTAATGTTGGTGAAGTCAATATTGAAGATCAAAATCAAGATCCAGAAATTGGACCTGGTATGTATATATCATGTATTTTCCAAATTCATTTTTTATAATGAATTGTATTTTTGGACATATGTTAAATTAAATTTAACTTGATGTATAGGTACTTTCACCATTGATGCTGAAATGTTAGAAGTCATTTATTGCGACAAATATGGATAAAAAATACCCATACCTGTTGCATGATATCATGCTACAAAAATTTATTATGATATTCTCAAGGATTGTTCAATAGCAGGACAAGCACAAATTTTGAGATGTTTATTGGTGTCGAAGAAGTTAGAAGGTGCTACATCCTTATTGGGTATTCACAAGGAGACAAAAGAGTCGAAACTGAAACATAATGTGATACAAAATATAGGTGATGCAATAAAAAAAATTGGAAAATCCAGAAAGAAAGATACCACTGCTACACATAGAGTAATTTAAATAGCAATTGTTTCAACTAATACTAGACAAAAACGTTTGATAACACAACTAGCACATGCAATTGGAACGTCAAGAAAGACATTATACAAACATAGCAAATTTAGAATGCAAATAGATGAAAATGATGAACTTGCTTACTGGGCAATTATTTGTAGACAACCTTACAAAGATAGAATGGGAAAAGGTGTTAAAGATATTGTACACAAATATTGGTTGGAACATGCTTGGGTTTCACCAAATTCAAGGGATGTGATATGACAAAGAGTATCACGAAATGTATATGAAATCCGTCCAAAACATATAACGAAAATTACATAAGTACAATTGTTCAATAAATTCAAGGAGGATCATCGTGGAATTAATATGTCAATCACTACATTTGTGCAACAAAAACCATGGTATATTAGACCTATTACTATACGTGACACATGTTGTTGTCGTTATCATGTGCAATTTCAATTATATTACAACACGTTTCTTGAATTTGGTAAAAAATTGGATAAATTCACTACCTTCACTCACAATACATGAATTCATATCTCAAACTCTATGTGAGAGAAATCAAGATGAAGTATTTTATAATAAGAAATGTGTCAATGGAAAACATTTCCATCATTGTGGAAATCTTGTTTTATTCCACAATAATTACCCTATCGATAATGATCAGTCACTTTCAAATGTAACCATTGATTGGAGAAGATATGAATACAACAATTATTCTACAAGTTCTAGTGATGCACATTCCAAAAGAATTGATTTGCGAGAAGATAAAATATGTGTGACAGATTTTCTCAAGAAATTTGAAAGTGAAATTTATAAATACACCAAGCATTCACATAGAGAACGATTGTAAGACCTTCAATTCAAATATTCCCATGAAATTTTTCCATCCAGAACAATTTTGTTTGTGGTTGATTTTGCAAAAAACTACACATTTGTTGCACAAACAGAGATTGAAAGTGAATACTATCATTCTGACCAAGTTTCGATATTTTTCCATGTTCTATATATACATTCTCAACAAGATGTTTATGGCATTGAACGGATGTGTGACAATCAATATGTTATTAAAGAATATCACTTTTATATCAGCGATGATTGTACACACGACACACATTTTGTTCAACATTGAATTGAAATTTTTTTCTATGATTCACTAAAAACGCGTGAAGTTAAATTCAATAAACATCAGATGTGGTCGGATGGATTTGCGGGACAATTTAAATCTTCACGATCATTTTTTTGGTTATGTCAACTTCATAAAGCACTAAACATTAAACATTGTTGGAATTTCTTTGAAATTGGACATGGAAAAGGTGAACATGATGGTGCAGGAGCATGCGTAAAAAGAGCACTTCAAAGACGGAAAATGAACCATTCTTCTAGACGATTCCATTCAGTTACAGAGGTTGTCTAATGGTGTAAATCACATCTAATCCATGATTGTAGTCAACAATCAAAATATGTGCGCAGGTATGTACACGATTTTTTTAATTTATATTAATTGTCAATTTTAAAAAATGTATATACTAGCATTGAAGTATATGTACACTAACATTAAAAGTTGTCATTTGTGATTTATCATTTATTGTGTAGGTTTTTCTAGCTTGTTGGGGTCCAAGATATAGATAGATCAATACCATACGAGGCTAGCACCATACATGGGACTAGAGAACTTCACTCTATTCAAACAAAATATTTCCAAAACATGTTTGCATTTAATAGTAGAAAACAATCATGTTTTTTGTCATATTTGCACTGAATATGTTGAATCTACTGAAGTTTGTGAAAACATAACGAACAACTACTTAAAACATTAGAAACACATAGAGATTAATCCAAAAGGGAAAATGCCACTAGTAAGCATAGAAGAATTAGAATCATAACAAATAAAATTATCATCTGATGGCGATAGAATTTAAAATATTGTTAGAGAAGGTAATGATCTTCTTGATTGTTCATTGTTGTCCATCACCTTATGTGTATATAGTCAATTTAATTCACTTAAAAAATCTAACGCCAATTGTAATTTGCACAGGAGATGTTTTCGCTGTGATTGCACCTTTAGACATCAAAGAAAATGTAAAATATTATTTGATGCAATGCACTGAAGGAAAAATGAAGTTATTGGAGGATTATGATGACAATGGATTTACATACAAGAGAGGATCCATCATTTTGAAAGGTTATTTTTTTCAACAGACCCATATGACTAAAAATTATGTCTACTTTCAGCATTATGAACCTGATGTTATATGTTGTCAGTATAGTCATTTAGTATGTGCATCTCGAATAAAATTGGTACAAGTTCCATAAAAAAAAACTTAAAAAATAGAAAATGGAAACTATCCAAATATGACTATGAACAGATAATTGAGGATGACATTCCATTGCGATGTTTTTAACTATATCATTTCTTGTTTTAAGTTAAGATTGGCTATCATGCTCATAGATGGATTGATGTTTTAGAATTCATAATAATTGTGTACTTAGTCATTTAGTATGTTACCTTATTAGAAATCAGAATTGAACTTTAATTTATTAGAATTCAAAATCAAGTTGCTAATGTTACCTTAGTAATAAAAAATATTAGAATTCAGAATCAAGTTGCTAATGTAACCTTAGAAGTCATGGATTGAACTTTAATTTATTAGAATTCAAAATCAAGTTGCTAATGTTACCTTAGTAATACAAAATATTAGAATTCAGAATCAAGTTGCTAATGTTAGGCTTAGTAATAAAAAACATTCCATGTGAGGCAGAGGCATATTGCCAATGGAAAGTAATAAATTAAAGTTCTATGACAAGAGATAATATTCTAGTTATGTATATGACCATTATATAAATTTTGATTATAAATACAAGATGTGAGTTAGGAATATGATTTAAATGTGCAATAATTCAATGTTGGGGTTCCCTATCAAAACATCCTAACATTCCTAACATTAGATTGCACCTATCATAACTTCCTAACATTCATTCTCAACATCTCAACAATGAAAATATTTTACATCTACAAACATACATAAATTTAATAATACATACATTCATAAATTTAATAATACATGCATTCATTCTTAACATTATATTGCACCTATCAAAACTTCCTAACATTCCTAACATTTCCTAACATTGCCCACATTCATTCCTAACATTAGACTGCACATATCAAAACATCCTAACATTCAATCTCAACATCTCAACACTAAAAATATTTTACATCTACAAACATACATAAATTTAATAATACATACATTCATTCTTAACATTAGATTGCACCTATCAAAACTTCCTAACATTCCTAACATTCTCCACATTGCTTTCTAACATTCCTCATATTCATTCTTAACATTATATTGCACCTATCAAAACTTCCTCACAATCCTAACCTTTCCTAACATTCCCCACATTGTCCTAACATTCCACATATTCATTCTTAACATTATATTGCACCTATCAAAACTTCCTAACATTCTCCACATTCATTCCTAAGATTCCCCATATTCATTCTTACATTAGATTGCACCTATCAAAACTTCCTAACATTCGGTCTCAACATCTCAACACTAAAAATATTTTACATCTACAAACATACATAGATTTAATAATGCATACATTCATAATATGTAAGTTCAATATACATCTATATAATCCAAAAAACAAAATATGTAAGGTCAATGTGCATGTATGTAATTCAAAAAAAAACCATGAACATGTTAGTCCAATGTGCATATATGTATAATCCAAAAATAAAGATCCTCGATGTCCAAAACAACTACAATATATATGTCAACAAAAAAATATCAATATAAATAATTCTCTAAAGGGAAGTCCACCACTATCCTCCACTATGGTCTTCCCTTGGAATCATAACAACCTGCAACATGTATAAAAACAGATTATGAATACCATAAATTATCTAAACAATTTTAAACTAAAATCAAAACATTGAAATATTAAATTAACATCAAAGAATAACTCAATTATTAACAAAATTACCTCAATTTTTCTATCATCCAATGGGGTCTTCCCTTTGCCTCTAAAAGGTGGAGGAGACCAAAGATGCAACATGTATAAAAGAAATTTATGAATCTTACAAATTATTTAAACTATTTTAAACTAAATTCAAAAAAATAAAATATTAAACTTACAATTCCACCACTATCCTCAAGTGGAGTCTTCCCTTTTCCTCGAAAAGATTGAAGAGACCCAAGCTTCAACATATATAAAAGAAATTTACAAATGTCAAAAATTCTTTAAACTATTTAAACTTATATATCAAATAACAATTCAATTCTGAACAAAATTACCTCAGTTTCAATATCCACATCCATCAGAGAACCTATATCTTCATCGTCAATTTCAATATGTTCTCTTCCCCTAAAATTTAAATTTTGTTAATAAATAAATCATAGTAAAAGCAAAAAAAAACCGAGGTTAAGCAATTAACTTAAAACCGAAACAAACAAACAAACAAAAATAATTAGCTCACAATAGATGGAAAATCATCTAAAAAGTTGGAATCTAAAGAAACCTGCATGGATAAGTCAAATTAACAATAAGATACATAGTTAAATTTTAAAAAAAATGATAAAATATATTTCAAACATAAATATAAATATGCAAGTAATAAATATGCCTCTTCAAAATCCTCTTCTACATTTCCATCATTTTGACAATTGGAGTCTCTAAAATTATGTTCATTTAACAGTCAAGAAACCTAAAACCAATAAACATTTACGTAATGTATTTATTACTTCACATCAAAAAATAATAATATCATACATATATATAATGTAACAAAAAGTTCAATTCAAAATAAATAAATAAAATTAAATAGATTGAAAGCACACAAACCTCTCCTATACTTGACGTGTCATTAGATATTCTATCCGAAGCTATATCACGACAAACCTTGGCATCAGCTTTTATATCTTCAATGCCCATACGATCTAACTCATCATTTGTTTTGTAAACAAAATTTTTCCAAATAGTGGCTCGAGCCCTCTCTCGACTCAATCCATCGTCAACTCCTACAATTGCTGAAGTTAAACCTTCGGCAACATTATGCCTTCCAGTTGTCCCAACTTATGATGTAGGCTCCATCTCCAATTTGTGAGTCACAAGCCTAGGTGGACAACATATCTAAGGTGGAGGTCGAAGAGTACTAGGATCTCTAAGAGCACCTTTTCGATTTCATATCCTCCCCTTTCCAACTCCATAAAACTCGAAATGAATATTAGTATAGTCTAGCTTCGTATTTAAAAGAAATTGGCATACAAAAACATAGCAAAATAATTAGGAACCTCATCGTTCCATGGCAACCGACCATAAGCTGCAAGGAACTGATCATTTAAATAATGTACAAGTTTGAGGTTCTTAGAATATTTCACTTTCAATGCTTTACGCTTTAGGCCCTCTTTGAAGATAAACATTGAGTTGGCATGTTCTCTGGTCACTCTCTCCTTCACAACAACTCACTTGTTTGGACCCATCACCTATGCCTTTCTTCTCTGCATCAGGGTAACAAAACCATATGTTGTTGGTCCAAGATCCTTATATACCTCAATGAATTTTTATAATGATTGCAAAACCATCTCTATACTTTGTTTGTTCTCTAGAGCGAGCCAAACTAGAAAGATTGTTTTGTAGCTTTCAAGGGTCGTTTGTTAAAGACCACTTTCCCATGGAAGCTCCTCTGGTAAATCAGATGGATAAGTCGTAATGGTTATACAACCCTTAGCTAGTTGAAAATATTGCATCCTAGCTCGACCTTCGCCACCCTATGTAGGATGATGAGCCTCTTGCAAACCTTTCTCTATATCCATGCTTGTCTCCCATACAGAAGGCCGAGATCCATGTTCACCCACAGAGGATAAGGGGGAATCATCTCTACCACTATCGACGTATTGATGATCGGATGAATGTGAACTATACAATAAGCTTGAATCTCGAGGTGAACTCGACAACCTTCGATTATCATTTATGACACCAACTCCCAAAGAATGTGATGACCTCCTACGCTTTTGTCTCAAAGGCTACTCTCTTTCCATTTGATATGATATCTACAAGTTTACACAAATAACAACTCATAACATATTCAAATTCTACATGTTAATTCCTCAAATTCAAAGACCTAGCTACTACAAAAACTAATGTTTTACTAAGGACCTAGATATACCTAATATTGTCAAATAGTTCTTAAAATGAATATATCTAATTTATTGTTGGATGTATGAGAAATTAATGTGCCAATCTTGGTGTTTCTGATATTTTAAATGAATGGAACCAATATGGTCAAATATTAAGTAAAAGTTACATTTTTTATGTCAAGGAATCAATTCATGAACATGTTAAATCTTAATTTAAATCCTAAATTAATAACTTATTTGATATTTTAATAATTTAAACATAAATTATATCTACAAATATTTTCATTATTCCATAGAATTATAAAAAAGTGTTCTCGATGTTAGAATAATCAAACCCATAGTATTACCCACTTAGACATTAATTCATTTATTTTTGTCTTATTTGCCTAGTTCATGAGTCCCACCATGTGCAAGTTGCTAATTGCCTATCCATAGAAGTCAAACTTTCCATCTTTGACTCATGTAGCGCTTGGGAAAGTCTTAGGAATCAAATTTGCTTTATTCCTGGCCTCCTAGGCGCCCTTCTGCTTTTTCTGCTTTATTGCCTGCTTTTTCAGTGTTTTAAGGCACATAGGAAAGCAAGACTAGGTGAGGTGAACTTGTTTTTTGCCCCTTTCATCCTCCACTCTTTGCTCCATGAAAAAGCATGTATGAGCTGCCATTCCACCACTCATTAGCTTGCCCATGCGCCCTTGCCAATTTGTGAGCCTCATGACAGATTTGGAATCAGCTTTTTACACCTATGGGGGATTTGCCTATTTTGGGTAAGCCTGCTTTATGCTAGTTTTGGATGCCCCCTTATGCATTCGATCTCTTGATGTATTCTATATATTCAGCAACCTATGTTATTACAGGGTTGGCTATTGTACACTCAATTAATATAATTTTGTGTTACAACTCCATAATCAGTCTCCATTGTTAGCAATTTTGCATGATCAATTGATAATTGTGGGTAAAATTAATCTATTGCTGGCTTGAATTTCTACATGGTATCAGAGCCATTGTAGGTTGTTACTCTCCTTCAAAAATTGTTTTGCAGGTTCGAAATCAAGACTAGGAGCCTTCTACTGACAGCGGGGACAGATTTTCTAAAGCTATGGACTCACAGAAAACTATCTTGAATCCATTCAACTATTTTGAATGGAAAGCAGAGATGGAGATCTTGTTGAGAGAGAAAGGCCTCTACAGGGTGACTATGGCAAATAAAGCAGAGCCCAATGCAGCTGCAGAGAAGATCAAATGGCACAATCGGAGAGATGAGGCCTATGGCCTCCTATGTCTCAGTATTTCCCGAGACCTCCTTTTCCATCTCGATGGATTAACTTCACCGGATCAAGTATGGGAGAAGATTTCTGATATTTTTGGAAATAAAGATGAGATGAGGGGACATCAGATCAAAAATGATCTGATTTCTCTGAGTCCCAGTAGCTTTGAATCCCTGCAACTATATTTCTCCAAGTTCAAAGCACTAGTTTTGCAGCTGAAGCATTGTGGTATCGAAAAGAAAGATGATCAGCTCATATTGGCCATCCTCTCGAAGCTAGGGCCTGACTACTCAGTATTTGTTTCGACCTTCTATGCCACAAAACTCATAGCTCAAAACCTAGAAGATGCCTAGCCTTGCAGATTTCATGGAATCTCTCACACAAGAACAAGACAAGCTGGTGATGATGGGCACCATCAAACCATCCAAAGATCAAGCTTTGATTGCTGGAGATTCGAGGGTGGATTCAAAAAGCAAAAAGAAAGCTAAAAATCCACCTGAGCAAAGAAGAGACAAGAAGCAGTCTCCAGAGGATCAACAAGGTCCCAAGAAAAATACCCAAAAGAAGAAAAACAAAGGTGAAATGAACAAGTTCTCATACTATTCGAAGGGAAATCACATCGAAAGATCTTGTATGAAAAAGCAGATTGATATGCTGAACAATATCCTGGAGAAGAATGGCATCTCCCTTCCAGAAAGCTCAAAGAAGAGAGAAGGAGGATCAAGTTCAGATGACAGAGAGAGAGAGTTCATGCTCTAGTTGCTGGCACATCAAGCTCACCTAGTTTTATCATAGATTCTGGAGCTTCAAGACACATGGTTTCGACTAAGGAGGCCTTCTCCTCACTGGATATGTCGAAAGGACCATCTATTGTACTGGGAGATGACTCTCTCACTGAAAGTAAAGGCAAAGGAAGGATAGATATTGATCATGGTAACTTCAACAATGTGTTGTATGTCCCTGGTCTCGCCTCCAACCTTCTATCAGTGTACCAGATGACCCACAATGGGTCTCCTAAGAAAGTCATATTCTCCCCCAATGAAGTTGAGATCACAGAAATCTCAAGTGGTAGAGTCATTGCAAAAGGAGTAGCGAATCATGCTCAAAAGGTATACATGTTTTCACACTTCCTACCTTACTCAAACCCCTCTGCTCTTCTTATCCATGCTAATGAAGCTAGCAAGATATGGCATGAAATATTTGGCCATCTAAATTACAAGTATCTGTCTGATCTTAGTGAGAAAGAAATGGTCATAGGGCTGCCCAAGATAAAATTTTCCAAAGGAGTCTGCCAGGGCTGTATCCTAGGAAAACACCCAGAGCATAAGTTTGAGAAAGATAGTCATGAGAGAACCTCTGCACCCCTCGAGTTGATTCATAGTGATGTTGCTGGCCCATTCCCTCATATGTCCATGAGTCAGGACAAATATGCATTGACCTTTATTGATGATTTTTCCAGGTATTGTTGGGTTCACTTCATGAAACACAAGTCTGAATTTTTTGGCCTATTCAAAGTCTTTAAGGCTTTGGTTGAAAACCAGTGTGGAAGGAAACTCAAGGTCCTTATATCTAACAATAGTGGTGAGTATGTCAAGTCTGAGTTTATTAACTATTGTGAAGATACAGGTATTTAGATGCAGCATTCTATCCCCTACACACCACAACAAAATGGTGTTGCTGAGAGGAAGAACAGATCACTGAAGGAGATGGCAACATGCATGATGGAGGCCAAAACTTTGCCACCAAAGTACTAGGCCGAAGCTATCAACTGTGCAGCCTATATCCAAAATAGGGTGCCTCACAAATAGCTTGATGGCATGACTCCCTTCGAAGCATGGAGTGGGCACAAGCCAGATGTGACCCATTTCAGGATTTTTGGCTCAAAGGCTTGGGCTAGAATCCCGACAGAGAAGAGGAAGGCTTTGCAGCCCCAAAGCCAAGAGTGTCTTTTTGTTGGATAATATGAAGATTCAAAAGGGTACAAGTTGATAAACTTGAGCACAAACAAAGCCTTCATTGAAAGGTGTGTTCAGTTTGAAGAAGAACCCCTTGCAGAAGTGGAAATTGGTGAAGCCTCTTCACCACCTGAATCTCAAGAAGTAAGTAAAGAGTTTGTTGAACATGATGATTCTAATTTGTCTGATGGAGATGAGTTTATTGCAGACCCAAACAGCCCCACAAGGCCTAAATGGGCATCCAAGACACTACATGTAGCAGGTGAGCTAGCTGGGGATCCCAATGACCCAAGGAGGACTAGATCTCAATTTGAGAGTGGTCTACGCATGAAGGATCCTATGTTTGCTGAAAAATGCTATTTGATGGTAGAGTCTGATCCTCAAACATATGAAGAAGTAGTAGGAGATCCAAGATGGCAAGCTTCCATGAAGGAGGAGTTCAGTTCACTCCAGAAGAGCAACACATGGGAGCTAGTGGATCTTCCTCCAGGGAGAAAAATAGTACATTGTAAGTGGGTCTATAAGACCAAAATCTCTGTTGATGGTTCACCACTGAAGTAAAAGGCTATATTGGTAGCTAAAGGCTACTCACAGGTTCATGTCATCGATTACAATGAGACCTTTGCCCCAGTGGAAAAGATGGATTCCATCAGGCTAGCTCTAGCCATTGCAGCCTCAAGGAAATGGGAGGTACATCACATGGATGTAAAATGTGCCTTTCTGAATGGAGATCTCACTGAGGAGATATATATGCAGTAGCCTCAAGGTTTTTCTACTAACCCTTCTCTTGTGTGCAGGTTGAGAAAGTCATTGTATGGGCTAAAGCAAGCCCCCAGGGCTTGGTATGCCAAGATAGATAGCTTCTTGCTATCTCTGAATTTTGTTTGGTGCAAATCAGATCCAAATGTCTATTTGAAGACTGTTAATGGTTCATTAATGATCATTGTGTTATATGTTGATGACCTCCTCATTACAGAAAGCTCACAGGCTGAGATTGCTTCCTTAAAAGGAGCTATGAACCAAGCCTTCTCCATGACAGATTTGGGGCTCTTAAGTCAATTTCTGGGGCTTGAGATTGCTCAAACCAAAGCTGGAATAAAGGTGCACCAGTCCAAGTATTCCTTGGATTTGCTGATCAAATTCAGAATGCAAGACTGCAAAGCAAGCAAAACTCCTTTCCTTTCAGGAGTAAAGCTGGAGGAAGATGATTCTCCACCGATGGTAAACAATACACTGTATAGACAATTGATTGGATGTTTATTGTATTTGACACATACTCGACCTGATATTTGTTATGCAGTAAGTGTGGCTTCTAGATTCATGGATCAACCTCATGAGATCCATTGGAAAGCAGCCAAAAGGATCCTTAACTTTGTTCAGGGAACAAGGACACATGTGATCTTCTATAAGGAAAAATCTGATCTTGATTTGATTGGATTTACTGACAGTGAATGGGTAGGTGATAGCATAGACAGAAAGTCCACTTCAGGGTATGTGTTCATGCTTGCAGAAGGGCCAATCAGCTGGTCAAGCAAGAAACAGAGTTCCATTGCACTCTCATCTACAGAAGCTGAGTACAGAGGAGTTGTTAATGCAGCAACTCAGTGTTTATGGTTGCAGGGTTTACTTGGAGAGTGTGGTTTCGAACCTGAATACTCAACTACCATCTACTGTGATAACCAGAGTACCATTCAAATCTACAAAGATCTAGTTTAGAAGCAGAGAAAC